>OY282643.1:26968358-27440858 GCA_958299015.1 Tetanocera ferruginea | reverse complement strand
TGGGGGTTAAGTTTTTGGTATAATGGATTTGGTATTATAATACTCATAATTATGAGTATCTTATCTTATTAAAACTATGACAATCTTGGCACTACGGGTTGTGGTAAGCTGAGTAATGCATGATGCGTGTAATAAAATGGCATTGAAAAGTTTCAGTAGGTAGTATAGAGAGGTATAAAAAAATAGATTTGAATGATAAAAATGGTATGATGGATATGATGGATATGAAACCATAGGTTTGTCTATGGTGAATTTTATTTGAATGTCATGGTGGGTTAGTATCAAAGAAATATGGGTTTGGTATTGTTAGAATTGTATTTAAGTATGAAAGTATGCACTGAAACTTTATTAGATACTTATCAATGATGACATTACTTCCGACACGTCATAGGACTGGCTTTAGTACAAGTTAAATAATGGTTAACAAGTTAAATGTGGTATGATGGACTTAGAAAGATGATTTTGAATGATTGTATACGAATTATGATAGTTTGTTATTATGGATCTCTTATGATAAGTGGTATGATGGATACGTTGTTATGGCTATGGAACAAAGAGTTTGGAAATTGTGATTTTGGTATGATGGTTTAGTACTATGGGAATTATTTGCCGAGTATGAGAGGATGAGTATTTGTTTGAAATTTAAAGGGGCTCGAAGCAGTTTGCTTTGTGGTATTGAATCATATTTGATACAAAGAAATTTCCATTATATACTACTTATACAATAATTAACTCTGTCTCAATTTAAAAGTTTGACTAAATCTTTCAACTAGATTGGAATTTTTTTAATTGCTTTAGAACACTATATATTTTTATAACTAAACATAGAATACTTGTGCTGACATGCAAATATTCTTATTGAAATATTAATCTAGCTTAAAGAGAGTTTTTAAAAATTTTAAAATCTGAACTATTCCAGACCACACACAGAATTTTTTATGCTTTTATTTTGTTCGAGTTTTTTTGGTACTGAAGGGATAAAGTTTACTACCTAGCTTGAAATCTGCATAACTTTAATGTTAGCAGGTATAGTTTTCAATAAAAACTAATAATTTACATATCCAATATATCACCCTTGGCTGTAAATTCAAAGTTTTCGAAATGAGAGGCTGAGATTTTTTTGAAGTGTGATTTCATTCAACATTCTTCTCTTATAAAACATTACTGTAAAGCATATCATTTTGATGACAGGCTTGTGTGCTCAATAAGCAGGCTATTTTTATCGCACACACATACATAAGCGGTAAATAAAAAGATGCTCAAAAAAATATAATACATAACAAATTTTAATAATGCAAAAATATTGTCCAAACATTATAATGCGCTTTATTAGTCCCTTGTGTCGAACACCATTTTGATGTTCCCACATGAGGTCATTAAAATCCACAGAAAAATTTGCAATTAAGTCACTTAAATCCACACGTTTTTATTTCCTGGTCTAACATGCCGGTCACACTCTGCTGAAGCAAAAGTTACACGAGGGAAACGAAAACATGCAGCATAACCCATGTCCTTGAAGCATGCTTATTTAATCATGCTACAATTTAGATGTACCACAAACAACTTGTGTGGGGGAAAAAAGTTTGTTTGTTTCACTTGTAGTTTTTGTTGTTGGACGCCTCTTATTTTCATTTGCTGTGTGTTTGTTTATTTAACCTGGCGGTAGAAAACACATCTACGTGTATGTGCGAATATTATGAAGTGTAAAGCGTCAATATTTTGACACTCGTTTACTTGTTAATTACAAACACACACACACACTCACGCATACATGTATGTGACTTTTACACTTCTAAAATGGCGTTAACCGCACACACACACAAAACTTATATTAAATACCGAGCTTTGAACCCGCAGGGATAACGCTGTCCGTCTAACATATGGAACAATTTGACTTGTGATATATTAATGCTGACATCAGTTTTTTTCTGATGAATTTGTCTACGTGTCTGTGTGTGTCGCACGCACACTTCTCAATTGTTGCACCATCAGTTTTTCACACATTTCAACTGTCAAAAAGTTATGAATGATTTTGACACTTTTAATTCATTTAAAAGCAGCCAATAAAATGAAAGAGATGGATGACAGCACGCTGTACTATCTATGTGTAGATATGTATGTATGTCTTTGTTGTCAAATACGTCATTTGAAGCGCAACAGTGATACCAGTGCATGTCGAAGGGTTGCCAGCCTGCCTACAGTTCAGTCCAGTTCGTTTTATGATATATTTATAACTTTTAATTAATAGCTTGACTGCGCCAAAAATTCATGATGTACATTAAATCGTTTCTTATGAAGTGCTTGAAAATTTTATGATTCTAAAGTGCTTTTTAACTACGTTTGGCTGTAGCAACATTTTTACTTTAGAACTTTATTAAAAGTAGCAATAGACAATAACGACAACAATTAATCTTAAAATTTCTCAATATAGTAGAAGCTGTAAAATAAGCATTTAACACACAGTGCAAAGAACTCTGAACTCATATTTATTTTTTTATGTCAAATAAGCGTTAAAAGAGCCTATTAAAATTCAAATTTTAGTGGGGAAAGAGGAAATAGTTTCAATTGAAATTGTGGAGTTTTGTGCAGTGATTTAAATTATTAAAATATTTATATAAGTTAGTAAAAATATTGTCATCGCTTGATACTTTGATTTATGTTCGATGATAATTATCAAATAATAACTAAGATTTTATGTATTTATTTGTTTTTTGTGCATTTTTTATGTATTTTCAATTTTTACTCTTAAATAAATGCAAACTTCAAATTAACTCAACTTTAAGTTTTTTTTATTAAAAAAAAATAGCAAATTATTTTAGAATATAAACTAAGTTCATCTTAAAATCTCTAAGTGTAGCTTTATTTAAGAGGGAACATGACATTGGCCTATTTTTAAATCGAATTGATTTTGAATACATTTTGTATTATTTTGTATTTTTGTAAATATTCTTACAATTCTAAGAAAAAAAATTTTATGGAAAAATTTTTACGAGTTCAAAAGCAACAGCCGGATTAGTGAGAGCGTATTTTTTTTTCTTTGCATTTTTCTTTGTTCACAAACTTTGAACGCGTTTATCTCGAAACCATGTTTTTCGTACTGGTTGCGGCACTAGCGGGTTTATTTTTTGACGAAATTTTTTTTTGTATTTTTTTAAACTTGATTTGCTATCGTATGACACGAGCTTTTCTTTAATTTTTTTTCGATTTTTTATGAATTTTTAAAGTCATATTTTTTTTGAAAAAACACTGTTTCAAATTTGGAACATCACCAAAAATTTAAAAAAAATTTAAAAGAAAGGCTCCTGTCATACGATAACCAATTTTGTTAAGATTTAAAAAATTAATTTTTTTTCCATATCGGACAATTTTTGCGACTCTCAGCGCTGCAACCACGAGGCCCCGATTTTTTCTCTGCCGCCAGTTTGGAGCTCTATAAAACCATGTTGGAGTGAAAAATATATTTTTTTTATTTTTTTTTTTCTTGTAATTTGTTCAATTCTCTACAATAATAACAAAAAGTTTGGAAAATTTGTTTTTTTTTTATTTAGTTATGAATTTTTAAAAAAAGGTCTGAAATGTCCCTCAATTCCACAGTACGGCAGTTTTGTAGTTCATCAAAATTACAGACTTTTTAATAGATTACGATACACTGAAAATATAAATTTTGTATACGTTCATAAAAAACCTACATGAATTTTGCGTTTATCATATGTATGTACTCCTACATAAACTTCAAGGAATTATGCATGTCTTGTGTGTATTCATACACAATTTCCTAAGTAATAGAGCATTGCGAAATTGTTTCTTTAAGGTTATTAAAACGAGATTTAGACCCGTTTCAAGCAAGACCCATAAAACTGTTCATGGTCACTAAATGCTCAAACTAGTTCACGCTTCCATTGCATAAGTACATGAGTTTCATGCATTTTTTGCTCTTATCTTATTAACTATTCTTGATTCCCTTGAATTTGTACATGGATTACATTAGTTTCGGTCCCTAAACGCATAAAGTAGTTGATGTTGCACTTGTATAAGTGCCAGAGATCTGCAATAAGTGATTCATGATTTGAGTTTACTCGCGAGTATATTCATGATTTGCTTGTACGTACACTCACTCATGCTCTTCAAAATATCCACCGTATTCATACACATTCAACATTTTATTTAGTTAGTTGTATATAGTTCTGACATTTTTTATAGTTAGACATGAGTTACACTCATACTCATTTGTTTATCCTCACTCAACTGTGTTAGAATCATGTGAAGAGAGTGAAAGTGATAACCGAGTGTAATTTTAAATATATCTCTCTGTTTCAGCTAACAAGCCATGGTGCTAGCAAGATTGCCAGATTTACTTTAAAAAATTTTGATTTTTTTTAGCAAAAATGGTAAAGTCGTATTTTGATGAATATTTCAGTAGATTTTTTTCATACGGAATTTATATAAAAATTATTTTAAAAAATTATTGAAACAATACACATATTTTAGTTCTTTCAAAATGATCTAGTTCTGTGCAACATAATGCAAGCGTCTTTATTTTTAGTATTTGAATTATGAATCTTGAATCATATTTAATTAATGGCAGTACTGGTCACCAGATTTAGTTGGACTAAGTTTATTGAAACGCCAGTAAATTTATACTCAAAATATTAAAATTTAGGTAAGTGTTTATCTTATAAGTAAAGAATAGTTAGGTGGCAACACCTGCCTACCATACAGTTCTGACATTTACACACAAACAGCAGACAATAAATAATAACAACATGAGTGAACATACCAAACGCTCATACGCTTCCTTGAAATTTTGACAAGCTACCAGTACTCAAGTGATTTACCTTTCCGAAGAATTTTTGAATATTTTACGAGTATCGACGAGTCATTGTGTGAGTTGAGGATGAGTTTTCATAATACTCAGAGTCAAAGCTAACTTAACTCTCTTTCACTTAGAGTTATGACTCATGAGTATTGATTGCGCACATGCTCTCTTCGGCGTGAGTGGATTGAATCAGAGTGGCGTGCGTTGAGGGTTGAATGAATATGAATACTTATTTTTGCTGAATGTACTCTGAATAGCGAACAAGTGACTCGGTGCGGGTCACTGATATGTACATGCGATTTATGCATTTTTGCCACTTATATCATGAATTCTTCTTGCCCTCTTTGCATTTGTCATGCATTTTGTGCATTTTATTCTCAACAATTATGAATATTTCCAGTTCCGCTTTATGTTTTCATAGCACTTTCAAAATTTTTATTGTTTCATGTATCTTGTGCACACACTTTATGAACTTTAAACACTAGGTTTATAAAGTGTTCCTGATCGCGTGTTTTTTTTTTCTTTTTTGTATTTTCCACATTGATATGATGAATAGTTCATGTGACTCATATAATTAGTAACTGAATTAATATTCATGAATGCGCTTCAAGGAGTTCATGTAAAAATTCTTTATTATTGCGTACTTTTTGAGTTTAGTGTGCAAAAATACTTTTAGATTTTTGGATTTTAAAAAAATATGGAAAAATTTTCAAAACAAAATCAGGCTTACCAATAAATAAATTCGACTTTTTCAAATATGGACTCTGACATAAAAGTTAGTCCCCCCCCCCCCCCAAATTTTTCTTACCAACTCGTAATTTTATGTGTGAAATCTGTTAAAAATGTAAAATATAATTTTTTTTAAATGAAGTTAGTTCTTAAAAAAATTTCAACTTTAAAAGCTTCAGCTGATATTATTGAAAGAATTGATTTTTGCGAAAAAGCTTACTTTTTGTTTCTTTGTTCGTTTCACATTAATAAAGAAGTCGGCTTTTTCTGAAAATGCGGGTTCAGTGAAATAACGCCCAAATTAAAAAATTAAATAACGTACAAAATAAAAAATGAAATAAAGCCCAAAATATTTTCAAAGCAAATCACTTAAAATCAGACATGCACAACGAAATCAACAAAATTTTTTTCGTTTCGTTGAGGCCGAAAAATAAATTATCAAAATTATTTCGTTTTTTAAATAACGTTAAAAATTTATCAAATCAAATTTCGTTTCGTTGAAAAACGAAAAATTTTCTTCTGATACAAAAAAAAAAAACTTTTTTGTTGAAATTAACGTTATTTTCAACGGTTGATTGGGAAAAAAAAGAAAAAATCTTATATCGTTTTCTCAGAAACGAAATAAATATTTTTCGTTTTTTGAATTAACGTTATTTTTTTATTTCGTTTCAACGAAACAAAAAAAATATTTCGGTTACCGTTAAAATTAACGTTAACGTGCATGCCTGCTTAAAATGTTTTGGATTTTATTTCATAATAAAATAATTAAATAACGCCCTTGAAATAACGTCCAAATTTGTATGGATATTTTTTGGGTGTTATTTCATTTTTTATTTGGATGTTATTTCATTGGACGTTATTTCACTGAACCAAAATGCCGACTTTTTCTCAGAAAATTTTGATTTATATATTCGTAAGGCTGACTTAGTATTATTATAAACTTATATAAACAAAACAAAATAAAACGAGTCATGCATTTTTAACTCATATCTTATGAACTATTTGTGCTCTTCTTGTATAATTACATGGATTTTATGAATTTTTGGTCACCAAACATGAGATTCATGCATTCTTAACACTTATCTCATGAACTGTTCTTGTTCTCCTCGTATTTACACATGAATTTTAAGAATTTTTCTAATTTTATGTGAAGTATTCACAAAAATTATGAATGATTCATGTTCTGCTTGCATTTTTTCATAACATTTACGAAATTTTTTATTGGTTCATGTATCTTATACACACACTTTATGAACTTTTTTGTGTATTTTGTACATTGCTATCATGAATGGTGCATGTGACTCTTGTAAGAGGTAACTGGACCAAAATTCAGAATGCAATTCATGGAGATTATCTAAATTTCATAACTATTGTGAACTTTTTTGGTGCAGTGTACTATGAAGTGTCCCATCAGCAACTGATAAAATTGAATCAAGCATTGAAGTAAAGTACTTAAATTGTGAAATTGACAAAAAAATGTCCAATATATTGAGCATCAACATGTTAAAAACCAAATCAACATATAATTTGGAAATATTATTTGAGAAGTTCCTCCACTTTCGAATTGCGCCGAATTATTGCAATCATAAGGATTCTCCAAATTTTTTTTTTTCATTTTCTGAAGGGTTTGAAAACATAAATATGTACTTAAAATTTTGTCAAGTATATAAAAACAAAAATTTTCTGTAGAGTCAAAATATGTTTCAAAATTCATTAAAATGAAGTGTTTCAAAATTTTATTTTGCTACTCTTGTTCATAGTTGGGAAAAATTTAGACAATTTTTTTCTCAGTTACTAGCAACATTGAAGAGAGTCTGTGTGAAAGGAAAAACCACAAAAATTGACACAGATATGTCAAAAAATTATTTTTGTTTAGCTCAGAAATATAAAAGCAGGTGGTAGTATTGACAGGATTTTCTAAAATATACTAAGTAATATAGAGCATGGGGTACATATTTCAACAGCATTCACTTACCGCAGACAGAATCAACATTATGTGGGAGCATTAACCAAGGCAAACCACAAAAAAAATATGGCGTAAAGATTTCATTGTTTTTAAGAACTGGCAACAAAGAGTTGCTAAGTGTGCTCAAACATAACAAACAAAATCTTTTAGTTGAAATTAAGAAAAGAATAAAAAAACTATAAAGGATTTCTTAAGAATGATATGAAGTAGACAAAATCTTGTCTTTAATGATATACTTGTGTGTAAAAAGGAAAAAAAGTAACTGATGTTGATAGAAAAATTCGCTGGAAAGGCAGACATAAATTGTTTCTAAGTGAACTTTTTAAATTAAAGCACTTACTTAGGCATAATTTAATTAATGCTCAAGTTCACAGAACGTTAGTTAGTCAGCTCGTGTGTAAGTTTGCAAATATAGCTCAACATCAAATCAAACTGAAAGTGACACTTAGTGAGCAATTTTTATATAAAATCAGCTCATATATGCAGTTCTACTAATAAACAAACAAACAAACAAACAGACAAATAAAGAAATAAACACTTAGCAATATAAGCAAACCACACCCCTTTTGCATGTGTGCACTTCATAATAATTTATACAGATATTTGTTATTGTCTGAGTTTAATTCGCAACTTTTCTGCATTTGAATGCAAAATTAATGCTAACAACATACTTTGATTTTCCAAGCGTACCCGGCTGTCTGGCTGTGTTCTCTACGCTACTCTTTAGCTTTCATCACTTTTATTACATACACACTTACACATAAAGCTTTTTCCAAATATTTTCATAATTCAACAGTGGCGCTGTAGTTTTTGACATATTGTTTAGTTTTCATTAAAATTTTAAATAAAATGTTTGAAAAATTATTAATAATCTTTGAGCGTAAGCAATAAATATATATAAATCTTTACTGTCTGCCATTTGTTGGTTGGCATTTTAAAAATTTTTATTTTTAGTTTGTCTGTTTGAGATGCTATTTATACTGTTGGATATTTTTGAATTTACGAATGTGGTAATAGTTTATTAAAAATTTTATTGTGTTTTTTTTGAATTGCTTAAAAAATATTTTTCGTCGCATTTTAATTTGTTTATTTTTTATTTTTTTTATAATTCTAAAGTAGTGTTCGAAGTCCAAGAGTCTGCATAGTTAAGCTTGTTATTAATTGGCATTTTACAAGAAGCTGACAGTTTTTTAATTTTTTTTAATTTTTCGTTTTGTTTTTCTATACAATATATTTTCAGATAAACAAACAGTCTGCGAAAATTTTATAGTTTGCTAAATAAATGCTTGTGTGTTTTAGTTCAAACGACTTTTTTAAGATTATTTCTTCATATATGTTCTTTTAGATCACACATATTTAGAATACTACTTTTTTGGCTTTAGAACTATTTATTAGTACTTGGATCAGAGCAATTTTTGAGAGCATTTCTGATAACATATAAAGTATGAATAAAAAAGCTTTTATTCATACTAACAATACTTTGAGGCTAACGAGAAGGTTTAGAAGTTACAAAAATTACAACTCTTTTATAACATTAAGTAGAATTTTTCATAACAGAAATTATAATTAAAATTTGCAAAACGAAAAAATCTCTCTAAAAGCTACAAAATCGAATTTATCCACTCGTAATATGGGCACAAAAAATCGTTTTCAAAATTTTTTAAAATTAATGAGAATCGCACACACATTCCATTCAAAACGATGTTATCAAAATGCTTGCTGTTTGCTTGAAAAAACTGGATTTAAACTTATCAAAAACAAGTTAAAACAACAGTTAACTCAATAGCTTTAGACTCAGTTGACCTTGATACTTTGTCAAGCTTCTTGTGTATGTTCGGAATAAACTCAAAAACCACAGCACATATTTTGATAAAAATTTCACTTTCAGACAAGCTAATCTATCCAAATGAACATAGGATGTATTTTATGACGTTAGCATTTGTACTCAAATGAAAAACTTTAAGAAAGAAAACTCCTTAAAAACCTTTGTGTTACTTTCTGTATTGAAAACAAAATAAAATAAAACAAGTAAAAAATTGTTTTCAAAAATAAGATCTGCAAAAATAAACTTGATCTGGTTTGCACAGAATTTTTTTGAATTCAATTTTAAATAGCGATTTTTTTTTTGTTTTGATATGAAATAATTTCAGAAAATTATAAAAAAACAGAAAGGAGTTTAAAGTTGAATATGTAACACCGTTGTTTTAAGGGAGTATTCCTGGTTGGAAGGCTGTTTTTGGACCCTTTTTGAAAAACTTCCCATTTAAAAACGCTAAGAGTTATTTAAATTCTGTATTTCATTGTATTAAGAACATATTAAATTAAATAAAAAAAAATGTTTACTTTGAACAAGGGCTGTTCAAAAATTGTCGGCCTTCAAAGTTGGGCGTCGAAAAAACAGGTTTGCTGCTTGCGAACCGGATACCTTGACTTCGGATTATCTAAAATGGAAAAAATAAACGGCGTTAGATTAAGTACAAATGTCATTCTGAACCCTTTCTCAAACATTATTTTGTGATTATTTTTTAAAAAATGTTGATCATTGAAATATGAAAAACTAATTTTGGGTCTATTTTTTTTTTTAGTTTAGTGTAAAAAAAATAGTAAAAAATTTTTTAAAATTGTGATTGAGGTAAGAAACAGAAAAATAACAATTTTGCGTCGATTACACTTTGTTTCATCGAAATTGGTCAGAACTACGGGCGCAATCTGGGCCGCAAGCTCAAAAAACGTGGTTTCGAGATAAACGCGTTTAAGTTTGAAGTTTTTTTTTTTTTGCATCAAACATTTTGCATGTTTTGGCGAAAACATTGCTGGACAAAGAAGACCAAATCTTCTAAAGTATTTTGAATTTCAAAAAACTCTTTTAAGACGATATTTTTTGAAAATATGAGGTCATATGAAATAAAACACGTTTTGTTTGTATGTAATCAGAAACAGAAGTGAAAAATTTATTCAGAAAATTTTCATAGAATAAAAACAAAAGCAAAACTAACTTGAAATTTTTCGATTCATAGTTTCAAGTAAATCCAGAACAAGTTATTTTCAATAATATTCTCAAATATTCAAATATGCAAATCCAAAATAATTTTTGCCAACCAGGAATACTTCCCTAAAATTTTGTTTTGTAGAAACGCAAATGCATTGAATTTCTGTTTTGAAATTTTTTGTTTAATTTTAAAGTATGTTTTTCATCTCCGTGTATTTTTAATTTCATTTCAGCACAGTTCATAAAAAATATTTGCTGGTGAAATGTTTTCGCGTATATTTAATGCACTGGTTTTTCTGTCTAATTCACCAAAATCTCCAAAGAACTGTCCTTTAACTAAAAAGAGACTTTGAAAACTCATATTTGTTACGAAGATTCCATAAAAAAATTTTATAAAAAATCTGTACTTTTTTTGACAAAGTTATCATAAAAACGTATTGTAAATATTTTCTAATCATATTCTTTCGATAATCGCAAAACAACTTTTAACTTAATAGAATCAATTAACAACAACTTTCATATTTGGCTCATTGCTCGGGGGGGTCCAGACCCGTGGACCAGCCCCATATCCACACCACTGTCTTGAATCAAGTAAAAACCGCTGCGAAAGCAGAAAATCATGTCGTCGTACATAAATACTTTGACGCAATCGATCTCTCTCATTTTAAAATATAGCTTGAGGCTCAGAGCGTACAAAAGACACACCGGGCACCTTCTCATGGTAGTATTACTGGAGCAAGTGAAAATTAAAAGCGTTACTTCTCACGTACTGTATGCTCTGTCATCATGGCATGTAGCAAAACTCGTTCCAAGAGTGTATAGAGGTCTCCACCCGGTGTCTGTGATAGTTTGGTGAGGAGTCGCCTAGGAGGGGGTCACGAAGCTCCATTTTTGAGGAAAAGGGGTAAAAACTTCGGCAAATGTATATGAATCCGATGTTTTGAAATGGGTTGTGAAGTCTCTTAAAACGACAATATTTCAAAGCAAAGCCAAGACACAACAAGATTCTGCTACGACCCATAAGGTTAAATGAACTCAATGTACTGGACTTTATTTCCACGGATCAATGGGCAAGCGGTAGCTGTAACTGAGACCTAAATCCATAAGGTTACAAATTGTGGTCAATGTTAGAGGGTATGGTTTGCTCTACTCGACATCCAAATATCGAGTCTATTATCCGAGCAGTGCAGAAATTCCCTTAAATGTTGTGCGTGTTGCGATCGATGACTAGCCAGATCAACTTCACCCGTGGTGGAAAGAAAACAGTGTCCATTTCGAAAAATTGTTTTACAACTTGTAGCTATTGAACGACTAAAAAATATATCAAAAATTAATTTTCAAAAAATTTGGTGTGTTTTTCATTTTTTGAGCAAAAAAAAATACCTTGTACCAAAACATATGAGAGTTCCAAGTACCAAGACCTCAACGGGAGATCGAGATAATCGATAGAAAAAGTAAATTTTGATAATACCTTGTCTTCCAGAATTGTCTGCCTATATGTATAATTGATCATATAGTATGCGGAAATTACATATGATCGATATATGTAGTGTTATATATGATCGAAAACACAATTCACGAAATTATGTCCAAAGATTTATAGAAGGGGATATGAATAAAAATATTGGTGTTTTTAAATTTTAACGAAAAAACTAGTTTGTATGCACTCAAAAAAAAGTGTCTCGGAATATGATAAAAAAGGCATCATATTTCGAGAAAAATGGTATAGACTTTGCTCCAGAGAATGCTATTCTCTAATTACGATACTAAAAATTCTCTAAAAATGATAAAAAGCTTCCATGAAATAGCAAAATATATCGTTTTAGAGAAAAATACTTATAATTTTTGAGAAAATATTTGTTTTTATTGAAGAAAATACTTCTCAGAGTGAATTTTTTATTAAAATATAAGAAAAGTTTTTCATTTTCAATAAAATTTCTCTATAAATGAGAAATTTTTTTGTGCGAGAAAAATACTTATCATTAATAGAGACATTGAAATATTTCCATTTCCTAGAAGTAAAGAAATATTTCTTCGAAAATGTGAAAATTTATTCTAATTGAAGAAAATTTTATTTGAAAAAGAGAAAATTGCTATTATCAAAAATAGAGAAATTTTTTACCGGAGCAAGGTATGTGTTTTTTTTTCTCAGTGTGTCATAAAATCCTACGAATTCAAAAGATTTTCCTTATTCCCAGAAACTAGCCCAGAACTAGTTGAAGTGCCAGAAATTATGACAAAGTTCATAGAGTCGATTTGGGAAAAATACTGAAAAAATCTTTACTTGGGAAGGGATAGTGATTAGTATATTAAATGCAAACAAATTGTTACGAAATAATAAATTGCACGTATTTTATATAAAAAGTTTTGGTTATTTTTCTGACACATGTACTATATATGATGTGATTTAATAGTAGTCAGCAACAAATTCGCCACTGAAAAAGACTTTCAATCATTTAAAAACTATTTATAAGCAACCGCTTAGTGCTTATTGAAAAAATAACAGTTAAATTTTTACAGTTATCTAAGTGCAAAACTGCATCAACTACAAATTTTACTACAGTAAAAACAAAAAATTCACTGCAAGTAACTTCGAATTGATAATTTGCATTAAAATTGGTTTGAATTCGAATTGATAATTTATAAAAGACAAAATGAAAGAATTATGCATTCATCAAAGAATTTATTTTTGTTCTTCGAAAAAGACCACACATGCCACAAATGACATTTCGATATCCAACAGTTTGTTGTGATTGTTTTTCCCATTGTTGTGGCACTCTTCATACACTCATACACTTTACAAGTAAATCAATTCTCGGAGACAAAGTTAGCGTTCAGGAATTTTATGTACGACAGATTTTTTTTACGTTTACATAATATAATAAAATTATTCTTGTATTTTATATTGAATTATGCATGAAAACACTCAAGCCATGTATACTTACTTGGAACTAATGTACATTGTACAAGTACACATGATCCGTGAACGCAAAATTCACACCCCGATTTATGCCGTAAATATAAAATAATGAGAAATTTAATTATTCTATAACTCTTGTAAATATAATTTTATTTTCTTTTTGCATGTTTTCTTTAAATAAAGACAGTAACAGTTTTATAAATTTTTTAGTTACTCTTCCCTAGTTGTGCTGCGCAGAGTAAAATCGCCAAATTGATTTTACTCTTTAGACAAAAATAAAATCCTATCATAAAAACAATTCATGTAAACATTGGTCGTAAAGAATTTAAATAAACAATCATAAAAAAGTAACAAATATACATAAAAAACAAAGGTGTTAACAAAGGTGTTAACTGAATAGTTGCTATTTTATTATCGCCTGTAAATTAAATTTATACTTTAGTGTATCGAAATGTCTGCCCCTTCGATAAACTAAATCTTTTTGTCGTTATGGAATTGAGATAATAAATGATTTTGTCAAGATAAAAACCATAAATATGAGAACTCATCAGCTATTAATAACAAGTGAAACTTATTCATTATTATTTAATGATTAATAGTAACGTTATGATTGCAACGATAAGACTGAAATAGTTTTTTTTCATTAATATTTGGTTATCAACTGCTGATATTGGACGCATAAAACATGCTTTTTAGAACATTCCAATAGCAACGTAATAAAAAATCAAAAGCTTCATAAGCCAGTTTTAATGAAGTTCCCTGGAAACGCTTATAAAATGGCGCACCTGAAAAAGCCATTAAAAATATGACTTAATTGTAACAAATCTTACTGAATAGCATTCATCAATCATCATCATCGTCATCACCATCGTCTTCAGATGACGTAGTAGCGAAATTATAGCCATTATTTCTAATGCTCAGCACTCTACATGCTTAAAAGACCTACTTAAATAGGTACGACTTATTTAAAAAATTATTTTCTTCTAAATAATATTTTGTATATATTTCTTCTTTCAAATGCTATTTATAGCTTCCACCACTTAGTTATATTTTTCGCATTTGATTTTATTGTATTCAACATCTGCTACGCACCAATTATTTGACATTTTTTCAGGTGATTACTTTTGAGTGCTTCAATGAGAATTCTGGCTGGGGATTATGAGATGGCTGCTAAGAAACCTGAATGATTTTTTAGCAAAATATAAAATTGTTTACTACTTGGCTTATTTGTTTTTTATTTGCGTTTGAAGTCAGCAATGTTTACTTTGACTTTTATGTTTGTTTGTTTTTAATGTTTACGAATGTGTTGCTTTTTACCAAATAATATAAGTGTTGATTTTCACATCAGAGAAGAGCTTCCCAGGTAATGCTTTAGGTAATCAATAGTTACACAAAGAATTTTTTATACATTTGGCAACGATAATGAGGAGAATTTCATGCCAAAAACATAAACATAACTATAACCAAAACCATAAACAACCAAAACCAAAACCAAAACCAAAACAAAAACAAAAACCAAAACCAAAACCAAAACCAAAACCAAAACCAAAACCAAAACCAAAACCAAAACCAAAACCAAAACCAAAACCAAAACCAAAACCAAAACCAAAACCAAAACCAAAACCAAAACCAAAACCAAAACCAATACCAAAACCAAAACCAAAACCAAAACCAAAACCAAAACCAAAACCAAAACCAAAACCAAAACCAAAACCAAAACCAAAACCAAAACTAAAACCAAAACCAAAACCAAAACCAAAACCAAAACCGAAACCAAAACCAAAACCAAAACCAAAACCAAAACCAAAACCAAAACCAAAACCAAAACCAAAACCAAAACCAAAACCAAAACCAAAACCAAAACCAAAACCAAAACCAAAACCAAAACCAAAACCAAAACCAAAACCAAAACCACAACCAAAACCAAAACCAAAACCAAAACCAAAACCAAAACCAAAACTAAAACCAAAACCAAAAACCATCAGTATCAGTATCAGTATCAGTATCAGTATCAGTATCAGTATCAGTATCAGTATCAGTATCAGTATCAGTATCAGTATCAGTATCAGTATCAGTATCAGTATCAGTATCAGTATCAGTATCAGTATCAGTATCAGTATCAGTATCAGTATCAGTATCAGTATCAGTATCAGTATCAGTATCAGTATCAGTATCAGTATCAGTATCAGTATCAGTATCAGTATCAGTATCAGTATCAGTATCAGTATCAGTATCAGTATCAGTATCAGTATCAGTATCAGTATCAGTATCAGTATCAGTATCAGTATCAGTATCAGTATCAGTATCAGTATCAGTATCAGTATCAGTATCAGTATCAGTATCAGTATCAGTATCAGTATCAGTATCAGTATCAGTATCAGTATCAGTATCAGTATCAGTATCAGTATCAGTATCAGTATCAGTATCAGTATCAGTATCAGTATCAGTATCAGTATCAGTATCAGTATCAGTATCAGTATCAGTATCAGTATCAGTATCAGTATCAGTATCAGTATCAGTATCAGTATCAGTATCAGTATCAGTATCAGTATCAGTATCAGTATCAGTATCAGTATCAGTATCAGTATCAGTATCAGTATCAGTATCAGTATCAGTATCAGTATCAGTATCAGTATCAGTATCAGTATCAGTATCAGTATCAGTATCAGTATCAGTATCAGTATCAGTATCAGTATCAGTATCAGTATCAGTATCAGTATCAGTATCAGTATCAGTATCAGTATCAGTATCAGTATCAGTATCAGTATCAGTATCAGTATCAGTATCAGTATCAGTATCAGTATCAGTATCAGTATCAGTATCAGTATCAGTATCAGTATCAGTATCAGTATCAGTATCAGTATCAGTATCAGTATCAGTATCAGTATCAGTATCAGTATCAGTATCAGTATCAGTATCAGTATCAGTATCAGTATCAGTATCAGTATCAGTATCAGTATCAGTATCAGTATCAGTATCAGTATCAGTATCAGTATCAGTATCAGTATCAGTATCAGTATCAGTATCAGTATCAGTATCAGTATCAGTATCAGTATCAGTATCAGTATCAGTATCAGTATCAGTATCAGTATCAGTATCAGTATCAGTATCAGTATCAGTATCAGTATCAGTATCAGTATCAGTATCAGTATCAGTATCAGTATCAGTATCAGTATCAGTATCAGTATCAGTATCAGTATCAGTATCAGTATCAGTATCAGTATCAGTATCAGTATCAGTATCAGTATAAGTATCAGTATCAGTATCAGTATCAGTATCAGTATCAGTATCAGTATCAGTATCAGTATAAGTATCAGTATCAGTATCAGTATCAGTATCAGTATCAGTATCAGTATCAGTATCAGTATAAGTATCAGTATCAGTATCAGTATCAGTATCAGTATCAGTATCAGTATCAGTATCAGTATCAGTATCAGTATCAGTATCAGTATCAGTATCAGGTGATAGTAGGGGTGAAAATTAAGATGGAAGAGAGGTATTGACTTATGGTTTCATGGATTATTATTAATTGTTGTAGTGTTGGGCAGTTAATGGTTCCTATAAATATATTTCGTGTTGGCTCAGACCACAGAAAAAATTCTCAATACAAGAAATTGATTTTATCTGTAGTTGCTTTAAAAGTTCTTCTCGATATTATTTCTTAAATTTCATTTGATTAAATTTTTTTGCTTCAAACACGCGCCAGATTTTTCTTTCCCTGCTCTTTATATTCCACGTTCAGAACAAAAATATCCTATAATAATTTTGACGAATTTCAATTTAGATTTAAGCAAAAGCTTGCAGGCGAAAATAATACTCCAAATAAACCAACATCAATTAAAGATAAACAATTAATCAGGAGCAAAATCGAACACGTGGAACGTGTTTCCGGTTGTGTTTTGTGGCGTTTATGAGAAAATTTTGCACCAACAACAGCTGCACGTTGCCGAGTAAGTATCTTTAAGTCATTTCACTGAAGGCGATGTTCCTTGCCACATAAGTGGAAAGGGTGTCATTTACGCGTCGTAAGCATTAGATATTATATATGTGCATGTATATGTGAACAACATAAAAATAAGCAATACAAAAATTAGCTGTCCTTAAAAATGTCATATGCACAACAATATATTTTAGACTTGTTGGGTTGTAACATTTTTGAATATGTTATAAAATATATATATATAAATTTTTTTTTTTTCTCTCCGCAATTATTTCATTTATTTTCATTTTATGTCCTTTTTTTCAAAAGCATGTTCAAATCAGCATTGTAAAAATGTCAATAAGTGGTATTTTTTTTTCAACATTATTCTAGACATTTTGTTTTTGCTTTTTATGGAAATTAATGATGCTATCGACGTACAAGCCAGCTGTTTTGCTCTTAAGCTCTTTTTATTGTCAATTTAAATAAATGTTGAATTCCAAAAATTCTTTGCCTACGTCTTAAATGTTACATATATTTTTATTAACCCTCTTCTGAAGGATGGTAAACATGCTGAAGTCACGTTTTATAATGTTTTTGCTGTTTATTCAATTTTTCTGGCTTTGGTTTTGGTGGCCGCTGGCTTAGATTTAAAGCGTGTCGGGGTATATTGAGTGTGTGTGAGTTAGAAATCATAAAAATATTTGAGAGAAGTATAAAATGTGGTTGTTTCTTGTTGCGTCACTCAGACTGTTTTTATTTCATTCTCTTCTTTTTCACAATTATTATCCACCGATGTTTAGTTGCTGTGTAGTATGTGAGTGTATGTTTCGCCTATTTTATGACTCTTCTCAGACTTGTCGAAATATATCACCTCTATTGTCAATGATCACATGATGCAATCTAAGACTTAAGCACAGCTTGAACGTCTTATTATTTATTGTTCTCAAAGCAAATTCCGCTAAATCTTATTCGCTGTGGACACAGCTTGATTTTTGTATAAATATTTAAAGCAAATAATATGTTTGTACCTAGAAGTGCTAGAAATGTAAAAAGCAAGTAAAAGGTTTAACTTGTGAAAATCATTTAACATTTTTCAACAATAAATTAGAAAATTTTTTTTTAAATGAAGAAATGACTAAAATTTATTTATTTTTTAATTTACATATTTTATTTACACATTTATATGTGACATTATTACATGGCTTACAGAAGTTACTTGTTATATCAGCATATATTAAATGCATTTTTTGCCTCTTCAAAAAATATTATAGCAAAAATTGCTTAAGTTTATTTTCATTCTTCTGCAGCAATACAAGTAATAAAGATCTTAAAAAAAAATGTATTTTTTAAGAATTATATTAAAAGCTTGCCAAATAATTCATAAATCAACAAATTGCTACAACAACAAATGTTTTTGTACAACAAACAGAGCAGACTAGACCATGGTTTCGTCGGATGCTACTCCGACTCATCCATCTCTGAGTCTGAGTAGTCTCTGTTTTTGCCAAAATTGGAAAAAAAAATACGTAAAAAATTTATTCGATACCTAAACGTCATTTTTTATATCAAATAATTTTTCTTTGCATACTTTCAGGCCGAACATTTTTTTCGAATAGCATAAATCAAAAAGTTTGAAAGCACTGTAATAGCAGTTTGAGTGATATTAGGTGCGGAGCATAAAGCTTGTCTTTTAAGTATTAAAAAATGCAATTGATTAATAAGCATGTCGCTTACACTCACTCAGCGGCATTTATTATTATTATAAGTAGTTGTTTTTATTTTAACTTGTACTTCATATAGTACAAGTTTTGATTTCTTTGTTGTATTTAATTCATTATTAAAAGTAATAAAATGTTCGGACATAGATTTGGAGTTAATTAAATATGTTCCTTAGCAATCAGGTAAAGGAATCGAAACTTCACACATGTCTTTCATTGATGAAAGCTAAGATTCCTTTTGTAGAACTGCCGTTTTCTGAACCACTTTTAAATTGTCTTATTTTAGCAATAAAACGTCAGAAGTTAGATTATTTCGTCTGCAGATTTTATATCTGCACACAAAATTTCTATAATAAATGCTGCCATACAAATCTTAATTTATTATATTTAAGGAAACTTTGTACAACAATGTCTCAAAACATGAGATCTCCATACAGAAAATACTAAAGCTAATTTTTTGAAATTTTTTGGAGATTAATATGTTTTTTATTCAAAATAATATGTTATTTTAGGAAATGCAAAATTTTACTGTGAAAAATCATATATATACATGCACACAAATAAATACATAAGAAATTTATACGACAAAAAGAATACAAATCAGAATTTTGTTTCGCACAACAAATTAGCTCATGTTTTAATTTATTGATTCACTCATCTTGCACATGTATGTATTTGTAATAAAATAACTAAAATCTTGCATGCAACACGGTTTCCGTTCGCGAACACATTATCTCAACTCAAGAAATTTAATTTATATGTAAAATTTCTTATAAAATATGAACGATGTGAGTTTTATAGTTCTGCATGCATAATGAGAAAGGTATAAATTAGTGGATAATAATTTTCTACAAGCAGTTTTAATGAATTTTGGTACATTTCAATTTTTGAGTAGTTAACTTTTTGTTCTAACTTTTTATTATTCGCTATTTCTATTTATTTATTTATTTACTTATTTATTTATTTATTTATTTATTTAAAGATATTTTTGTACTAAGATTTCTTTTAGAATTTATTTATTCTTTTTATTTATTTTTGTTTATTTAAGAAATATTTTTTTAATAAAATAAAACCTTTGGTTTTTCATAAATTTTAAATACTCTCCCAATTCTTTCCTGTTATTGTACTGAAAACATCATAAATTAACTACATTTTCTCTTTAAATGCTAAATACCGCCTAACAGATTTCAGCTAAGACTGATGAATATTAAGAAGCTTACAAATAATTACAGTTTTCTCTTGAATTCACATCTAAATGCAAAACAAGTACAGCGCAAAGCTTATTTTATAAAGCCTTTATCATCCGCTTTATTTTTTGTGCTTGATTTTGTGTTGTCCTTGAAACGGAATTCATTCAAATTTATTTCGTAATTCAATTAAAGCACTAACATATGCGCACATAAGTTAACCCACACATACACTCAACTCAAATTACGAATTTAAATATAAAAAACTGTTGACACGCTCAGAGCATGACCCAGTGGGAAATTAGCTTTAAAATATCAGTTTCTGATATTTTGAATTAATTAAAATTTTATACAATAACTTTCAATTTGCCGATTATAGGGATGTCGATATCAGTAAATAGATCCATATGTTGTCCCAAAAACGTCTTTATGACACTTTCAATAAAAATTAATTTTTATTTCAATGTTTCGCTAAATCTTTCTTTAAAGCTTTTAATTGCCATATATTTTCAATGCAAGTTTTTTTGAAATTTGTGTCATAACTTGGTTAGCATATAACTTATCATATATGTAAGTAACATTTGCAAGGTTTTCTTTCAGATAGATGAAAAAAAACGTTTTTTTCTTAAACGATTTATACAAAGTATGAGAACATGCGAAAATGAAGTACTTCTTCAAGACTTTCATAGATAGAACATTTTTTTTTAGTTTTAGAAATAAAATTTTTCAAAAGTGCTTTTTTCTGTCAACAGAAAAAATAATGTTTTTTGTTTAATTCGAATAACTCTTTCGTCTTCGAAATATCGACTTTATGCCATTAATTTTTATACTTATTTTAGCTACTAGAATGGCAGAACAACATTTTTTTGAATTATTCCAGTCCATAGTCCATTGTAATGGACATGCATTTGAAATGAGTATAACGGAATGCAAACCATTATTTTTGATAAAGAATCTATTCTGTATTAAATATTTTATCTTATATTTTCCATGAGAGCATGTCGAGCCGAAAAGTAAACAACCAAAGTGAGTGGAAGTTGTTTTTTCTTATTATGTTCATAAATTTGCTTTTTTTTTGTTTGATTTTATGGCAAATAAATTCAGAATTGTAATGAATGTCTATCAAACATCACATATTTGTTGTTTTACTTGGAAAAAAAATTATTTAAGAGCAATGTCCATTGTAAAGGACATGCTCAAAAACCTACTTCGTGTTTTCTTATTATTTTTTTTTATTTACTTTGTATTACAATATCTTAATCATAAATTTAGCGTTTTTAAATTATTCTCAATATTGTTTCTTAAAAGATACTGAAAGTGTTAAGTCGGTTCTTTGATATCTTTTCTTTGATAAAACAAATTTGATAAAAATAAAAAAAAATTAATAATTTGGTTTTTTTATTACCAATTCAGGTCATTTTTTAAAAATAAAACTTAGTTACAAAATATGTAACGTTAAAGACCTACCCAAAATGCTTATATCTTCAAAGAAACAGGTGTTGAAAGAAAATTTGTTGACATAAAATGAACGTCTTGAAGTCTACTTTCATGTGCACTCATAAAATTTGTTAGTTTCATGTAATATTTTCAATTTATTTGCTGAAATATGCGTTTGAGTGTAACGTTACAGAGAAAAAATTTAAAAAGAAAACAAAAACAATTGTTTGATGTATTGAAAAATATACACTTTTACATGCATTAACCATAATATAAATAAATTTATTTCTTTTTGAATAAATTTAAAAAATATAACCCCAATAAGCAATAACTTGTTCTGAAAACAAACAAATACAACAAAAATCATGTAAATAAATCATATTTCCTAAAACTCCTACCATAATTTCTAAAACATTGGATGACTTACAAAGTGTTTATTCATATTTTTAAAGATTTTTCTGTATCATGAATTTTTCTACTGGGTACAGAAGTGTAGCTATTTTTAAACCTTTGAAAAAAGCTCATAGCCGTACTTCATAAGAAGCCTGCCAAGTTTTTTAGTGGTTTACCACAGTTTGAAGCTTTTTCAACAACATCACTCCAAAGCACTATGCAGAGAACCACAAACGTTATTTTGACCTTTTGAGATGACCTCGATGACTTAAGAAAAATATCTCAAGAAGGAATTTGAAGTGGTGAACGATACGACTGAGAGAGACGTGAAGATGGTGAAAGTCTAAAGCAAAGATCTCTGTCGAGAGTGTCAAATCTCTGTCGATTTAGACGAATTTCAAAACTTTCTATTCTTTCCATAGAAAACATCAAATTTTCGAGCTCATATCATTCAATATAATTCAACTTTGTACTTATTATTTTTCGAAGGTCGAAGAATTGCCTAGAACGTAATTTTCGTAGTTAAAATCAGGGTCAATGAAGATGATGAAAAATAAAGCAGCTTGTTGTTTAGTTCACACACCTTGGGATCAACCTGGGAGAGCTATAAATTATTGTAAAATTTTTTTAATTTTTTTTGTTTTATGGGGAGACTCCCAAAAAGATGGTAGATAGGAGTTGGTGAGTTAAGAAAAAATATTGGGAAAGTATAATTAATAGAAGCTGATAACACAATTTGCCCATAAAGGGGTCTTCGCTCAGAAACTACTTCAATTTTTCTGACATATACGGTATAACTTTACCGATAGCGATCGAAAAATTGGCATTTCTAAAGGGCACTGGTTGGAGGAAATAATTGATAACAGAGAAGGAAATTTTAAAGGGCATATGAAGATTCTAAGAACCTTCGAAAATTACCAATTTCTGAAAATACCTACAGTATGTTGCCACTAGTTAGTTATACTTAAAAGTAAAATGTGGAGAAATGAAAGCTTCATATCTGAATCAGGCTCACAGTCGTGGTAAACTGATGGGTCCAAACTCGTGATGGGGGTGATATTCCCAGTTTCCAAAAAGTTATTCCAATAGGCTATGCTCTAACTATATTCCAAGCGGAAATAGATGCTTTTGAAGTATGTGTACGGGAATGTCTCCGTAGAAAAGGTATGGGTGGGATCATGCAAGCTTGATTCAAAACTAGTCTTTGATTGTGTCAAATCACTGAATGCATTGGGACGAAACACTAATATATAATTATGATGAATGCAGGCTTTGATGGCAATGAAAAGACAGAGGGCCCCGAACAGAAGGTCTTGAAAAAATAAATGTCCAAAAGAGGCGCATCTTGGTCTTTTCTGGCCCTAAACCATTTTGTACCCTGCCATATGGCTACCTTGTGGAAAAGGTTTGGACCTGAGAAGACAAAAAGTTTTTGTCCTACTGAAAAAATTGCAATGAACAGAGTCAAGCAAAGAAATTTATTGCTCTCAGAACTAGATATTTATATAGTTGAACTATAACACCAGATATACGCGATTCAACATTCAAATTCTAATAAGTTATTAAACAGGTCACTGTGCTCTTAGATAAAATCTCAAAAAGATAGCTCTATCTGCACCAGATAACTGCAGACTCTGCGAGGAGGAGGAAGTCTCGAGAAAAGATTCTGTGTGACCGCCCGGTAATCTGTAAACTCTGACTTTTTTACTTCGGTACAGAATTTGTACCTTCAACAAAAGTCTGGGATACCAAGCCAAAAATGGTACTTAAATTCATAAAACCCTAAATTTACGCTATAGTTTCATTGGTTCGCGATGCATATGGGCTAAATTTAACATTTACATACTCACAGAAGGATTGCCAAAAGGTGGTAGGTAAATTCGGGAGAAATTTTGGATATGAAAAATTAACAGAAACTGAAGATCCATCTAACCGGGATAGTTACAATAGTTTCTTCAAAACTGAAAGAATTTTCCAAGAGACTCCGAGAAGAGTGGCAGGTTAAGAGGCTGATTTTGTTCCATGTTTGAGTTATAAATAGGGACCTAGCTCTATATTTGATCCCTAAGGTGCCACCACGCGAGACCAAGAGATGAATTTCAAGCAGTTTTTTTACGGTAACTTATAAAATTGACTCATAGATACTTTCCATATCGACGAACTATTTTTTTTTTTTTCATATGATACTAAAATGAGACAGATGTAGTGATCTTTGCGAAAATCTAGGGTGAAAAGTTAATTTTTTTTCATTTCGAATAATTTGGAATATATTTATTTATATACCATAAAGTCGGAAAGCACTAACATATATAAAAGCAGTCTGTTTTGTTGCGCTTCACTGCATACGCTTATTTCGCCTGTGTCGGTATGAGCATGTAACGTTAAAGACCACACATTTTGACTTCTTGAAGTGTAAAACATCATTTTGTTTTTATTATTTCGCTTTTAGTTGCCTACTTTATCCTTTTCCTTCAAGTTGTATAGTTCTTAACCCTTATTTGGTACTCTGGGACTATCTGCACCCCACTATTTTTGTGTTTTGTCATAATTTCAACCCAATTTAAACATTAATTTTTATGTTTTTACTATGTCATTTGTAACTTAACTAATAATTTTACAAAATTAATGTAAAATTAAAGAAAAACTACTCGAAATATTCAATAGTTTATTTTTAATAACGATTTCGTGACGCTGGGGTGCAAATGATACCCGTGTGAGGAATACGTTATGCACGGAAACAAAAAAATGGGATAAAATCAAGCTCAGAGCGTTCGTAACTCAAATCAGCTCAATAGAGCCCAAAATCATCTCATGCTTTCTCAATTTATGCCAAAAATTGGGCTTGCACATTTTTTTTGATAAACACGTCAATTTGTGCTAAATACGAGTAATCTTGGGCTTGTTTAAAAAAAAATTGATTTTGCTGTTGTTGTTTTTGCACATCATAAATATGAGCAACCGATTGACGTAATTCTTAGTTGGTTTTTGTTCCTGTTAGTATAAAAGTGTATAAAAGTCCGAAAAATAAATTAAAAAATTATATTTTCCTGTCCAAATTGGATCAAATATATCTAATTTAGACAATGAAAATATAAGTTTTATTATGCTTGTTATCATCGCAACAAAATGTCAGAAATTGTTTTTATTTCACTATATTTTTGGCATTTCACATATTTTGATAAAAAATATGTGAAATATTCATTATTTTAACTAACAATCCATAAATGGCATGCATTGAACACAAATGAGCACGTTTTTTTATAAACAACGCCAAAATGACATAAATTGGGCACAAGTAAGCATATTAATGTTTTGATAAACAAGCCAAAAATTTCTTACATTGGACGCATGTGGGCATATTATTTTTTTTTGATACAAGATCCAAAAATCACATGCATTATGCACGATTGGGCATGTTAATTTTATGATAAACAATCACATTAGGGCATGATATCAAGCTTATTATGGCTTAGCTCAGAATTACTCCCAAAATTTATCAGTTTGGCATTGTTTTCACCTCAAATTTCTCTCCGTGTGCCACACTCAGAAAAAAACACATATCTTTTCCGATAAAAAATTTCTCTATTTTCAATAAAAGCAATATTCTCCTTTTCAAATAAAATTTTCTTCAATTAGAATACTGAATAGTTTTACTGCCTATAACTTTTACGAAAACAAAATTTTCGAAGAAAAAAGTAAGCAAATTTTTTCAACTCAAGCAAGTCTTCTGATTGAGTCATTTTCGTTAAAAAATAAGCAAGTTTAATTTTTTGTGCTGATTTCATGAATTCTGACACATTTACGAAGAAATATTTCTTCATTTGTGGGAAATGGAAATATTTCAATGTTTCTACTTATGATACGAATTTTTCTCGCTCAAAAAAAATCCTCATTTATAGAGGAAAATTTATTGAAAATGAAAAAATGTTCCTATATTTTGATGAAAAATTCACTATGAGAAGCATTTTCTTCAATAACAACAAATATTTTCTCAAAAATGAAAAGTACTTTTCTCTAAAAACGATATATTTTTATGTATTTCTCTTTTTCATAGAAGCTTTTTATCATTTTTAGGGAATTTTAGGATTATTATATTTAGAGAAAAGTAAACTCTGGAGCAAAGTTTATACCATTTTTCCTTATATATGATGCCTTTTTTATCATATTCCGAGAAACTTTTTCTGAGTGCAGAGAAATGTGCCGAATAAGGATTAAATTTAGGTTTTTCAATGCTAATTTTGTTAATTTTTTTAAATTGCAGACCTACCTTGAAACTTTTTCCAAAAATATGTAACGTAAAAGACCATATAAAATTTGTTTATCTTCAAAACAAGAAAAATTAGAAGCAAAGTTTGTTCACACATTATATAAGTCTTGTTGTCTACTGTTATGAACAGATTCAACATTTGTTGGTTTCATGGAATATTTTTAATATATTTACAGTAATATGCATTAGACTGTAACGTTAAAGAGAAAAATTTACCGTATTTACTTAAAGGCGACAAATATTGAAAAAACAAAGCTTTCAAAAACCCAAGCTTCATAAAACCATAATTTGACAATTTTTTTTTAATTTTCATGGTTATTTCAAGGTTTTTAAGGTTTTTATTTTTAAAAAAATTAAAAAAATATAATTTTGATGCTCTTTGAACTCTGTTAGGAACAGAAAACTTGTATTTTAAGTCATTTTAATACGACGTGCATGATTCAAAAATGACTCGTTCACGAGTGCTAGAAATAAGAATTTTTAGCCCAAAAGTGTACATAAATATATTGTTATAAAAAATATTTAGTTTACTGAGTACCGAAATTTTCAATAAATAAACTTTCAAGCCATAAAAAATCGCTCAACAAGTTACAAAATTTATTCAATTTTTATCTTAATATTAAAGATATTAAATAAAGAATCATAAAAAATAACCAAATAAACACCAAAAATGCTTTAATGTTATATATTTACCTAATCTGTGCTCAATTATGAAAATTATAAAGAGACCACTTATGGAAAAAAAGTTCATAAAATTTAATGAATTTCCTGCCTGAAAGTTAGTGTTGAAAATTTTAGTCTCTGTTGTAGTGCTCAAATATCGTTTATTTACGCTACGTGTGGAAACTTAAAACTTCAACGACTGTAGGATAACAGCCAATAAATTCCAGTCAGGTTGCGCTCATAAAATCTTACCATAATAGTTTGTGCAGCTCTTGGACTAACCACGTTGCTTGGCTGTTATGGTGTGGTTATTATGGCCGGTAATGCCACCCACACACACGATTGGTGTAAAACGTCGAAATTCTTCTTCATTGTTATGTTGTTATTAATTACGTTTGTGTACGATGAGCAACAGTGAAGTGAAGGCGAAACACTCGAATGGGTTAGTAGTGGGCTCAAATTACACAAAGCTATTATATCATTGATAATTGGATGAAAATTTGGTTATCATTGAAACGTGCTGAATATTGCAGGAAAGGCTCGTATTTCCGTTTGTTAAAACATCATAATTAAATATTTTTTTTTTATTATATAATTTATTTTATATTTGGCCAAAAACTTATATATTTCATCTAGCTTTCCATGAGCTTGAAAATATTTAAAGAAATTTAAAGCCTAAATTTCTGGTTAATTAAAAATATTGTCGTCAATATTTATAAGCCAACAATTTTTTTTGATATAAGCTATCAAATATAATTTTGAAGGATATTCATGCCGTTTTCAGGCTTTAAACATTAAACGAAAGCAGCGCTTCGTGAATTGAGTCTTCTATTTAGCAAGAAAAAATAACGAAAAACAAATTTTAAAAAAAAAATCGAATAATTTAAGATTAATTAATTAATTTAAAGTTATTAAGCTTAAATTTCGAACTGTGTCATGTTAAATATATATGCAGTTTTTTGCCCGCAACTGTATCCATCTTTCTTTGAGTTAACATGTAACTTCATGACAAAAAACGGTATCTGACTGAGTGAAATATTTAATTTAATTTGAATTCTTAAACCATTCAATCAATCGCTGTTTGAAATCAAATTAATAAGCAAATTAAATTTCATGTAAGGAACGGGGCAGTATAAAAAAAACAAATAATTTATTTGAAAATGGTTTTAATTGTATTTGTGCGCCACAGTTGGATGCGCCGATTAATTAAGTGTCGGCGTAGATATTGAATAAATTACAACACAACAGAGCAACTGTTAAATACCTAATGTTGTTAGGGAGGTGGGGGAAGAATAATTAACTGGCGTGCAGCCAACAAGCAAGAGCGCTTTACTGATGATAAGCATTTTTTTTCTCTTAAAACTAATAATTCAAACAGACAGTTTTCTCAGCGTTTCCAAGCGTTGCCGCTTTGCCGCATTAAATGGCGCTTTAGTATATTTAACCGACTTCAGGAAGAGAAAACAAACAAACAGGAAAGCCACATCTCAGCAACATAACTATTGCGCACAATTAAAATGTTTGCTTTCATGTCCTTGGTATGAGTTACATGGCACAGACACTAGGACAGAGATAAAGCTGCACATACTGTTATTTGCACAAATGCTTACAAGCATGGCAATTTTTTTGTCGCTGCCATGACGTTGATTTACAATAGTTGCTCTGCTTTTCTTGTTGGTTTTTCTATACATCTTATTTCAACTTTTCACCCTTACGTTGTTAACCTTGCTCTTGTCATATTATTCACTGCTATGTCCTGCGGTTAGCATACTTCAGCGCGTGAACAAAGTTCAAAGCTAAAGAAAAATGAAGTGTTTATAAAGTGTTGCGATTTGAATTTTGCGATATTTATTCTTATTTTATTATCATTATTTTTTCGCATCACTCAACGTGACAACAAGACAAACACTACTCAGTGAACAACATCCAAGCTTCATGAAGTGTGCTTAAGCCGCCAAGCTTTTAATATTTTTCTGACAATACAAAACTTTGAAACTCTGAAGTTTTGTATTAACTTTTCTGATTAAAACTTGTTCAAATTAGTTTGGAACAATCAGCTAATTCATCAAGCATATAAAAAGTTGGATTAACTACAACAGCGGCTTAGCGAAACATGCTAACAATATAAGGTGTGTCGCATGAATTTCAGAAAAGTTGTTGCGATGATTACTTATCAGCTGAAAACTAACTTGTTATATTCAAAAATATTTCATAATTTAAAAGAAATAAAGAACTGAGAAATGAGCTTCTTTCTATCAATCAAGATTTGGTTAAAATTGAGAAACGGCATACTTGCTTCAGGCGAAATAGATATTTTGTTGTTGCAAATAAAGAATATACTTCAACTTTCTAGATTAAACAAATTTCTATTTGATTATAGTTACCATTGTGGCTTGGTTACCGTCAAAATTAATTTTATCTTCATTATTGCGAATTGAACCCCACACTCATCGTATAAGAGTTGAATGCTCTAACATCGTGACGCAATTCTACTGCCTCATGAATGATCAAAAGGTAAAGTAAACACAAGCAAATTAATATTTCAAGTTTCAATAGCATGAACTGAGATTAACTTATTATAATCAAACTGTGTTTTTACTGAACACTCATTATATTTACAGAAAATTAAATAACATTGTATGGAATTAAAAAAAAAAATTATCTTTGCCACTGCGAATCGAACCCTGGACCTATCATATAAGAGTCGATGCTCTTACATCGTGACGTACTTAAAAATAAATTTTTGGCCGTAAAAGGGCTTAGGATAAGGTAAAAGAAAAAATTGATGCTAAGTAACCCGTCTTTAAATAACCCAAACTTTGGAAAACTTTATTATAAATAAATCTTAAGGATCCAGCTGGTGCTCTAGATTAAAAAATGGCCAATTTAGAAAAAAGTTTAGATATTTTGAGAAAACATTTTTTCAAAATTTTTTGGGTTTAGGTAGAGCAGAAAATATTGTTTCTTTATTTTGTTTGTTTATGATACGTTCAAGTGGAAATGTGGTCCAACAATGGTTCAAAAAAGTCCAACAACCTTAGTTTGAAAGTTAGTTGGAAAGTGGCTTAGTCCAAGTGACTTAATTTTTAGATCAGCTTAAACATGAGTTGATACAAAATAATCAGAAACACTTTCAAATTATGTTATTTTTTACGAAAGGGTTGCGACGTAAATTGTTTTTAATTTTACAGTGCGTTGCTAAGGTACGTTTCATAATTATAAAACCACCTAAGATATGTTGAAATCTTCTAAGGAACTGATTGTAGGGTACCATAATGTTCTACTCAAATAAGCACTTCATTGAGAGAGAAATATTCCACTCAACTCGAAATCATATTTCCCTAACGGTTCTTTCGAAAGCATAAAAACGTTATTTTCCCTGTTTCATAAGTATAAAACCACTCCAAAGCTTACCATATCAAAGCTTACGCGTGAACATCAAAGTAAAAAGTGCTATTTTTTAATTCGAAGGTGAAAAAAAAATATATTTTTTATAAAATGCCACAAGGTTACAGACTTTTCAATCTTGAAAAAGGAAAAAAATTTTAGCATTTTCGGAAGAAAACATTGGAGTGAGAAAAATTGCGCGAAAAATTAATCATAGCCATAACGTTGTTTTTAAATTTTTTTAAATAATTCGGAGGACTACGGCAAGAACAAGCGTTGTGGAGGAAAAACAAAATTTAACCACCAAGCAGTTCGCCATATTTAGAGAGCTGTGAGCAACTTCAAAAAAATCTTGCGTGAGTTGATGAACATTGCTGAGGTTCCCGTTTCCCGATCAACAGTAGGAAGGTATTTAGGCTCATCTGGAGTACAACAAATTTCAACAAATCTTAGGTTGTTTCATAATTACAAACGCACCTTAAAGCAAATACTAGGTAAAAACTAATCGATGAGTCCGAATCCGTTGTCAGAATTTCAAAATTATGTTATTTATTACCTATGGTTCGCACCTAAACTATTATATTATTTTTATGAATTTTGTGCTGGAGCACCGTTGGAGCATGTAATTTATTAACCATAGGGTTGCCATCTAACTTTTTTCAGCTTTATGAAATCGATTCTACGACGGACACTAGGTAAAAATGGGTCACCGAATTCGTTTTAAGAATTTAAAAATTATTTGAAGCTTGCCACCTACATTTTTTTATTTTTAGGAACTTGGAGCTGGATTTACCACAAGGTAAAAATCGTTTTTGGAATCTGAATGTGTTGTCATAATTATTATATATGTTGCCAATTTCTGTCAAATTATGTAATTTCTTGCCACCAAAATTTTTTTTATACAAATTCGTCATTGGGTGGCGAACACTAGGTAAAGAAACTAATTGCTGAATCCGAATTTGTCGTCAGAATTTAAATATTGTGTAATTTTTTTTTTTTGTGGTGACCGTGGCATGCAGGTTAGGTGTGTGGCTTAGCATGCTCGGAGCCCGGGTTCGATCCCCAGCCGCGGCGAAAAGTTTTTTCAAACAAATTTTTCTGATCGGTCACCACCTCTCTGCAGACAATGGCAAACCTCAGAGAGTAAATAATGCCATATAAAGCTTCTTGAGAACATGAACTTTAGCCGTTCGGAGTCGTCATAAAACATGTAGGTCCAGTTCTCGGTCAATTGAGTGCAAATCATTTAATAACACACACAACACAATTGATCATAAGTAGCTCGGTCAAAGTCCTTTCAAGGGCTGAAATGGCCAATTTGTTTTTTTTTTGTTTTTTTGTAATTTTTTACCATAGGGCTGCCACCTACATTTTTTATTTTCAGGAACTCGGTGCTGGAGCGAACGCTAAGTAAAATTGGGTTCCTGAAGCCGAATCTGTTGTCAGAATTTCAAATTTTTGTAATTTATTTGCCATAAGGTTGCCACCTACATATGGGCATTTCCGCAGAAAAGTCTATCTTGACCAAAAAAAAGAAAAGTTAACAAAGAGTTCAAATTTTTCCCATGTTGCGATGGCTAGATTTCGGGCTACCAAGTTAAAGTTAAAGTTTTGGTCAATTTTGTTTATTTCTATGAGCATTTTCTCTTTACAATTTCCATTTCTAAGAGTAATTGTGCAACTGCAGTCTTATCCACAACTTTTGCTACAACAACTAACCGCAAAATAAATGCAGAAGAGCAAACAAATATCAATTAACGGTAAAATTTTGATTTGCTTTCAATGATATTCTGAGGTAACGTCACGCCAGACAAAAAAGCATTTAGTTTGTTTTTTTCTACGCTGACATTCAAAAGTGTGTGAAATTTTACATTCTAATAAATTTTAATAAAGTTAAGTAAATTTTATAAAAAAAAATTGTGAAGAAGAAAAGCCGTTAATTTTATATTAAATTTTAAAAGTGAGTAACGTCACGCCACATTGCTCGAAATTTGCCTGATTTCGTTATTGAATTTGGTTGCAGGTTTTTTTTGTGGAAATTTTTCCAACTTCTCATACTCGATGGGGTAGGAGTTAAAAAAAATATAAAAGATAAACTTTATCCTTTATTAACGTCAAATAATTAAAAAAAAAAATTTAACGAAAAATGTTCCGATGGAAATTTAAATAACGTAATGCCAGTAACGTCACGCCAGATGACTTAGCCTAATAAAAGCAAACCGAGAAAAGAGTTTTTAATTTGATAACTAGCAAAATAAACTTATATTATTTTAAATTCTTCCAAATAAAGTTTTGTATTAAAAGTCTTGCCCAATTCGCAGAGTTTTACAAATTTTCTAATCTAAGTCGAAAACCAGTTCTGCTTTCTGTAACGTCACGCTAGTTAATATTTTTGCTTATATATTTTAATTCTTAGAGTCGATTGTTATAATTGTTGTACTAAATATAGTTCTTCTTAATTACTACTACGCAAAAAAAAGTTTTTAAAACTTAGACTTCTTCATTCTCTTTTTAATTCTTTCGTACAAAACGTACATAATGCCAGTTTGAAAATGCCCATATTTTTATTTTTTCGAAGTTAGTTCTGGGGGCGAATACTAGGCACAACGGGGTCACAGAATCCGAAGCCAATGCCAAAATTTTAAAATGATGTTATCTTTTACCATAGAGTTGCAAGCTGTTTTTTTTTTTATATTGATGAATTAAGTACTGGGACGAACATAAGGTAAAATAAGGTAGCTAAATCCGACGTTTAAAATTTATTTTTTTATTTATTTTAGTCCGTCCGATGTCTTTTAAATACGACTAAGACTCCGTGTTTTATTTCAACAGCAGCTTAATCCAATAATTTTTTACAATAACTCGTTTAATAGATTGAGATTTTAGCAACTTTAAAAAACTTTATGTTTTTTCGTTTGTTTGTTTATTTGTTCGTCCTTTATGTGGATGCGACCCAATCTGATTGCGGTAAATCTTTGTCACCTTCTTACTTGCACTTGAGTGAAGAATATAGGTAAAGTTATATTTCGATTCAATAAGGGGGCGTGGTATCTCAAAGACAACCCTACTTTGTGATATCGAATAACTTTGGAATTATAAGTCACATAGCCTGAGAATCTGGTAATTAGCCGTAATTTACACTTTCCGTTCTAATATAGGGCTGCCAGACGTTCCGGTTTTTTATTGTTCGTCCCGGTTTCCAGGTCCAACCTTAATATGTCCCGGATTTCTCCTAAAAGATCTGAATTAAAGATTTAATTGGAAGCCTAAATTTTAAGGCATGGCTCGCCAATTATTCATGACCGAAAAATTAACTTTTTGATACAGAAAATCCAAATGTGTTTAACGTAGACACCTGCCGTGAAGGCTCAATTCTACGGTGCTCTTAACACTGAACCAACACACGTCGGCCGGCGCCCCTTTGAGAGTTCAAAGGTTCCAAATTAGCTAAATGTTTTGATGACATGTCGCAACCCTGTGTTTGAGTGGAGGCCTATCTTAATCCTGTACCGTACTATGGAGTACAGCATCCTAGTTGAGAACACACATCGAGCAGCGGAGCTCTACCCACGATATGGGTGATAAACCACAGCCACCACGAAGCTCTCCGAAGGGCCAGCCCAACAAGTGAGCCTGGCAGATAGCCAGGGGCCGCTGACTTCCCATGGTACCAGTTTTAAAGTCCTTGGTCAGACCTCGTAGCAAAGCTACTACCAGTTTTAGCTCATCACAGCTCTCGACTGGTTACCATTAAACTTTTCTATACAGAATGACTGTGGAAGTAAAAGTCACAGACTACTGCAACTCAAAATGAAGTTTCCAAAAGGTGATGTTCTTCACTTGAATTCCTTGGGCGGGAATTAGACAAGGGAGCGTAGCTTTACCGATACAAGCCAAATTTTTAAAATCGAATACCTTTTGAAGTAAAGGTCCCTGAACACTGAGTTTCTTTCTACTGGGAAACTGGAACGGGCATTGGTCAATGAGTCTCAAACTGAGGTTCTAATAAAAATTTTTAATATATTTATTTTTTTCCAATATACTTGCCTGTTGAAGCAATACATACCACACACAAACAACAATCATTTATGCTCTAGTTCAAAATATGCTCCAAAAAAATAATAATAATTTCCAATTTTTTTTTTTCTACTTATTATAAGAATTTAATTTAAAAATTTTAGTTTTGATCAAGAATCATTTAAGGAATATTAATGTATGAGAAAGTTGTTAAAAATTTTTTGTTTTAAAACTCAACGCGAAGCAACTTTAAATTGGAAAATATGATTGTATTAGTTTTTACATTCACTTGTGTTTCAATGGGTATCTTTTAATAAATACATTGCTATATCATGCGCAGGAGTTGAACAATTTCTTTGAAAATTTATGAATTACGTTTTAATATTTATGTCTTTAATATACTTCAGTGATTTCAAGGAAATTTCTGCTTTTGTACTCTTTGAAGCACAATAGTTGTAAAGAGTTTCTTAAGAAACTTCGTAGCATGCTTAAGATATGAAATAATAGCTTAACATCTACTCAAAGCTCTCAATGTCAAAAAAAGTCAAGCGAAGCCATATAACAAAGCAAAACTATAAAATTAAAGAAAAAGGAAAGGGAAAAACAACTTTACGATGTCCGCTGCCTGTAATCCTTGTAAGCAAATTATTAAGATACACCTGAAGTGTGCTCAAAAATATAGATTGACAACTGTCAGGGTTGTCATAGAAAACTTATAACGCACACTTTGGCTGGAGTTCTAGCCAACAACAAGAACATTTGCTTTAATAAAACAGCTAAGCTTCTATTATGTACAGCACTTAAATATTAACAAGACAAACCCTTCATTTGTCATAAAACAATTGGCTTAAATTCTTGATGAAAACTTTACCAAGATAAGTATATTCTCGCTATACAGTATTATTAAGCAGCTTGTTACAAAAACTGAATGTGACCTTCAGATGCTTGCTTTTAGGATTACAATTTTTTGCTTGCTTAATTCTTTGTTTGACGTCAAAATCTTTAACCATTTTTTTTTTTTTTTTTTCCCCAACATTCTTTTGCTCAACGCCTTAGCTGTAAGCCTTTATTTATACTGCAATTGAGCGCTCAAAGCTTTGCAAAGCCCAAAGTTATCACTTAAAATAATAAGATTAAAACTTTTACTTTCAAAAGTGTGAGTGTGTTGATGACGTAACCGCAGAATCTGCTTTTGACACAAAAATATACAAAATATCATTATGAACAAAAATTCTAACATTTATACATACTTTTCTTTATGATAGCCCAAAATATTTCACTCAATTATGCTGGGCACGCACACACACAATCAGCTGCGTTATGAGTTTAATAAACTGTTTGTTGTTGTCATTCAAAATATACAATTCATGCATAAGGCGGTGGCGGCGGATATGCTATGAAAAGGCAAAACTTAGGTGTTAGCAACAACTACAACAACAATAGCAACAACAACAACAAAAGCAACAACAACTAAACAAGCAACAACAATGGCACTAATAATGCTTGAAATCAATCAATTATTGTTGGCACTGACAACTAATTGAATTGTTATTGTTGTCAACACTCGATTAGTATTTGTTGCTATTGTTTCTGCAATTGTTATTGTTGTTGTTGTTCTTGTCTGTTATGGCATAAATTTGATTATTGTTATTATTGTGATTTTATCAATCATAATTAAAAGCAATAATACTATTATTAAAAATATCGTGCACAATTCGATGTACAAAACAATTGAAATTGTTAGCATACCTACTAAACATGTTAAGTAAAGCAACGATAACCCGGTAGGAATATTAGCAATAAGTCATAAGACATCATGTGTTTATTTGTAGATAGAAAATAAGAGCAATTTTTAATCATTCTAATAAAAAATACTTTATAAACTGAACTTTCTTGACGCGAGAAAAATTTGTTTAAAATAAAAATTATCTGAGTTTTCATTAAATTATTATTCACTCTGTACAGGTGCTACGTTAAAATTTATAATACAAGATTTATTAGTCGAGAAATTATTACACGACTGCAAAAATGATTTTTTTAGGCTAATTTATTGGTCTAAATATAAAGATAATAACAAATAATGAATTCTTTATATCGTAGAGAGAACGGCTTGAGCAACGAAACATGCATAAGCGTTGCATGAAATACTAGCCACCAAGTATCGATGCAACGGTCAAAATAATAATAACCCAATAAAGGCTGCGCCTTTTCCCACTTTATAAAAACTTGAAAAAAATTTATGACGTCATTAGGATGACTTTTATGTCAAATATGCAACGATGTTGCATGAAATTTTTAATCATTAAGAATATGAGCTACGGTCTATGTCATGCTACTGAAATGAAGAGTGTCACATGACTTCACATATGTATAAAAAAATAATATCACTTTATCAGATCGCAGAGACAGGTCGAAGCTGATGCAACAAAATTTAAAAATCGTTACATAAATTTATAGTTCGCTCAGCATGACTGATGCGATGAATTTTATTCAAATACAGAAAAGGTTGGTTCAGTGACCATGTAACATAAATAAAATGGTTTGGATGTGAGGAAAATGTGAAAGTAGCCGCTTAATGGAACAAACATGCAACAGCGGTGCATACAATTATTACAGAAGAGTATTTCTCCTAAAGTACATTTTTTTGAAAAGTCTGTAAAAGTGAGTTCTTTGGCTTCCAACCAAATAAAATAAAATTTGAAGACTCTACAAGGCCTCTGGGCAGAACAACTTAATGCAACGTAAATGAAAAATCGTTGCATGGATTTATTGCCTTTGCTAAGGATATTGTTTATGTACGGAAATACAAAAAGAAAAGCCAAAAACAACAACTACAACAGAATAGGAATAAAAAAGAGACAATCATTCTGATGAAGACTTAAACAAGAATTTAGACAAGGATAGGAAAAATGATTTGAACAAGGCTTAGTACAAATTATAAAAAGTATTTGAATAGGTATTCGACTAAAGATTTTGGCAAGGGTTAGTACAACGACAAAGATAGCAATTCTAACAAGGAAGTTCTCAATACTTGAGATAAAGACTCTAACAAGAATAAGGGACAAGGATTGGAATTAGAATATAAATGCATGAATTTTGACTAGGATTTCAATAAGAACAGAAACAAGTAAACAGGCAAAAATTTTAAACAAGGGTTATGACAAAAACTTAGACAAGCATTAAGACAAAAATTTCAACAATGATTAAGAAAAAATTGGGACAAGGCCAGGGATTAGGACCAGAATGAAAAGAAGGATTAAGAAAAGAATTATGACAAAGAAAGGAATAAGCATTTGGAAAGAATAAGATCAAGAAATAAGGCAATAATATGGACCAGAATTAAGAAAAAGGATTTAAGCAAAGGTTATGGCAAAGATTTGGGCAAATATATAAATCAAAGATTCCAACAAGGATTTAGATAAGAAATTGGACAAAGTTAAGGACATGATCTTTAAAAGGATTAAGAAAAGGAAAAGGACAAGAATTCGAGCAAGGATTAAAATAAGGAGGAAGGCGCGTATTTTATAAAGGCAATGTATTATGACAAAGATCAAGACAAAGATGTGCAAAGGGTTAAGACAAAAATACAAAAATTTTAAAGACAAAGATTAGGACAATGATTTAGGCAGGGAAAGAGATAAGTATTTGAACAAGAGTTTCAAAAGGGCTTAAAAAATGACTTGGACAAGGATTAGGATTAAAATTAAACAAGAATTTGAGCAAAAACAAGGACAAGGATTAGGGTAAAGACAAAAATTAAAACAAGAATTTTAACAAGGATTTTGTCAACGATTTAGATAAGCGAATAAGTAAGAAGATAAGAACATATTTAGGCAATGATTACGATAAGAACTTCAACAAAGATTAAAAACAAATCCTTTGGACAAAGACAAGGATTAAACAAGATTTAAACTAAGCATTACGATAAGACTTATCACAAGTATCATCATAAGAAAAACAATCAGGTGAGGATATCAACAAGGATTAACACATGGATTTATTCAAGTTTAAAGAAAAATACTTAAATAAAGATGAGAACAGGAGTTCGACAAGAATTTGAAAAAGAATTCAAATAAGAACTATAGTAAGGACTTAAGCAATGGCAAGAACAAGGATTTGGCCAAATATTAGGACAAGAAGTTCAACAAGGCTTTATATAAGGCTTTGGATATGGATTTTATGGAGGACAAGGATTTTATCAAAGATTAATAAAAGGGTACGGACAAGATGAATATGGAGATGGAGATGGAGATGGAGATGGAGATGGAGATGGAGATGGAGATGGAGATGGAGATGGAGATGGAGATGGAGATGGAGATGGAGATGGAGATGGAGATGGAGATGGAGATGGAGATGGAGATGGAGATGGAGATGGAGATGGAGATGGAGATGGAGATGGAGATGGAGATGGAGATGGAGATGGAGATGGAGATGGAGATGGAGATGGAGATGGAGATGGAGATGGAGATGGAGATGGAGATGGAGATGGAGATGGAGATGGAGATGGAGATGGAGATGGAGATGGAGATGGAGATGGAGATGGAGATGGAGATGGAGATGGAGATGGAGATGGAGATGGAGATGGAGATGGAGATGGAGATGGAGATGGAGATGGAGATGGAGATGGAGATGGAGATGGAGATGGAGATGGAGATGGAGATGGAGATGGAGATGGAGATGGAGATGGAGATGGAGATGGAGATGGAGATGGAGATGGAGATGGAGATGGAGATGGAGATGGAGATGGAGATGGAGATGGAGATGGAAATGGAAATGGAAATTGAAATGGAAATTGAAATGGAAATGGAAATGGAAATGGAAATGGAAATGGAAATGGAAATGGAAATGGAAATGGAAATGGAAATGGAAATGGAAATGGAAATGGAAATGGAAATGGAAATGGAAATGGAAATGGAAATGGAAATGGAAATGGAAATGGAAATGGAAATGGAAATGGAAATGGAAATGGAAATGGAAATGGAAATGGAAATGGAAATGGAAATGGAAATGGAAATGGAAATGGAAATGGAAATGGAAATGGAAATGGAAATGGAAATGGAAATGGAAATGGAAATGGAAATGGAAATGGAAATGGAAATGGAAATGGAAATGGAAATGGAAATGGAAATTGAAATGGAAATTGAAATGGAAATGGAAATGGAAATGGAAATGGAAATGGAAATGGAAATGGAAATGGAAATGGAAATGGAAATGGAAATGGAAATGGAAATGAAAATGAAAATGGATATGGAAATGGAAATGGAAATGGAAATGGAAATGGAAATGGAAATGGAAATGGAAGTGGAAATGGAAATGGAAATGAAAATGGAAATGGAAATGGAAATGGAAATGGAAATGGAAATTGAAATTGAAATTGAAATTGAAATTGAAATTGAAATTGAAATTGAAATTGAAATTGAAATTGAAATTGAAATTGAAATTGAAATTGAAATTGAAATTGAAATTGAAATTGAAATTGAAATTGAAATTGAAATTGAAATTGAAATTGAAATTGAAATTGAAATTGAAATTGAAATTGAAATTGAAATTGAAATTGAAATTGAAATTGAAATTGAAATTGAAATTGAAATTGAAATTGAAATTGAAATTGAAATTGAAATTGAAATTGAAATTGAAATTGAAATTGAAATTGAAATTGAAATTGAAATTGAAATTGAAATTGAAATTGAAATTGAAATTGAAATTGAAATTGAAATTGAAATTGAAATTGAAATTGAAATTGAAATTGAAATTGAAATTGAAATTGAAATTGAAATTGAAATTGAAATTGAAATTGAAATTGAAATTGAAATTGAAATTGAAATTGAAATTGAAATTGAAATTGAAATTGAAATTGAAATTGAAATTGAAATTGAAATTGAAATTGAAATTGAAATTGAAATTGAAATTGAAATTGAAATTGAAATTGGAAATGTAAACCTGAACTTGATCGTGAAGGATTAAGACAAAGATAAAAACAAGGATTTGTGAAATCATTAGGACAAAGATTGACGTCATTATTACAAAAGGATGTGAACAACGGAAAGAACAAAGATAAGTTGAAGCATTTTATTAAAGTTTCAGATCTGCAAAAAAATTAGGACAAAAAGATTTAGACAAGGATTATGACAATGCTAAGGGAATAGAATATGTTGGAGCAATGAAGAGTAGAAGAGGGATAATGATATGTTGTCTTGTCTTAATACGACATGTGTTAATGACTGCCAACTTACTTTCCATGCAAAAAGAATAGAAATAAATATAGAAGAATTTTCTTCATAGAAGAAGTTTTTAAAAAATATTTGGTTCACTGTGTATTTCTGATCAAAATCTTATACATATTTATAGCTTTTTTGATATCAATTATAAACAAAAATTGATCATTTTTAATATAAATTGAACATTAAAATAATTGAAGAATTTATAAAAGAATTTTTAAAATATAATCTTGGTTCATTGAGTATTTTTGAGCAAAATCTTATATATTTCTGTTGCTTTTTTTGATATCAATAGAAAAAAATTTTTTTTTATCCTCATTTTAACGTTATTTAATATCTTAATGGTTAAAGGAATTTTTATTTTTTTAAACTTAATTAAAATTATTGCTTTTATCACTTATGCTTTTCTCTACTGGGTGTTTGGAAAGTATTTTCAAACAAATGTATAGTTTTTCATTTGTTGACGACTGTGTGCGACTTTTAAGCAAATAAAGAAATCATAACAATTTTTTAATTGACTCGCCAAGTGATGCATTGATTAATAAATTGCTGTGATTTGATTTGAATGGAATTGTTTGCTTATTAAAACTGAGGAGTTCATTATCCGCACGCTTGAAGACCTTGTTGATGGTCATTGATCAATTTTGAAGTGTGAGGACAGACGTCAAAAATGTTGATGAATTGCTTTAAAAAAGATAAGGAAAATGTTCTTAAGTTTTGACATAGTATTGATTTGAAATTGGTAAGAATATCTTGTAGTTTCAGTTACATCAGAACATAAGTTCCATGAGCATCTTGTCAGCATCTCCAGCTTCTCCCAACGATATTTCGTGGCGTATGATTAACATTTAAGTTTCTCACAGCACGAGTTCAAGGTCAAAGTTGTTGTCTTCTATGAAATTTTCTCAATTTTTCTTCAGAAAAAGCTGTAACTTTTCTTCATTTTTGTTGTTCGTCCTTCAAAGCGGCTTAGCTTAGAAATCTTTGACACTTCAAGCTTGCAGCTGTTAACACAAACATCAGTGCGTCATGGTCAAGAGTTTTGTGAAACAAGCAAACTGCTTGAATGTGTCAAAACTGTCAAAGCAAAGTTATGCTATTTGAAAAATCTGACAAACAATGATGAAAAATCGAAATTGTTGCTAAACACAAGAATTTTCAACAGTTGCAACTTAAAATTAAGCAAAAATATATTTTAATATTAAGAAAGTTTTTCTTGTTGTCAGCACGTTGCGCCATAATAACAGCAGCAGGCAAATAAAGATGTTGAACGACGTGAAGTGAATGCATTTTTTTACATTTTTGCTAACTCCCCAAAGTGCTGTTTGTCAAATGCTGCACTGTAATACCAATATTTGACCATTTTTACCGCACACACACACACACACAAACACCAAAATCGAACGCAATTTCAAAAACTGTCAAATGCAACGCACAGAAATAATAAATATTGCAACATTACTCGCTGTCCTTGTTTCTAGGTAAGGGTGAGACAGAAAGTGTGCAGCATGACCTAGTAGCAAGTTTTCTTGAAGCATGTATAACCTTGAATGTGGTGCTTACAGCAAATGACTTCTTTTCTTCAGTTGACTCTACTTATTCCTAACTCAAATGGCATTTTGCTTAATTTCTACGCTTAACTAAGTCATATATATCACGCACCATGTTAATGTTTGTCAATGTTTTGCACGCAAACAATATTTTCTGTTTGATTATTACACTTCATAATTGAGTTCATTTCAGTTGCTTAACGAAGTTCGATAACCGCCATTAAGTATTACAAGGTAATTTCTAAAAATAAATTTATCCAAAAAAATACTCAGAGTTTCATTATTTTGATTATGGAAAAGCTTAGCTAATTCGTTACTCTGTGTATTTATTTCGGTGCTGATGATAATGAGTCAATTTTAATGCAGTGCGAGCAGAAATCAATTGCTCGTGTAGCTCGCAAAATTAAACAAAAATTTTGTGTGGACTAAAAGGATATGGAGCTTAAAATATTTCGTGCTTCATAGATTCAATCAACTTAAATTTGATTTAAAATCGAAATCGAAATCGAAATCAAAATCAAAATCAAAATCAAAATCAAAATCAAAATCAAAATCAAAATCAAAATCAAAATCAAAATCAAAATCAAAATCAAAATCAAAATCAAAATCAAAATCAAAATCAAAATCAAAATCAAAATCAAAATCAAAATCAAAATCAAAATCAAAATCAAAATCAAAATCAAAATCAAAATCAAAATCAAAATCAAAATCAAAATCAAAATCAAAATCAAAATCAAAATCAAAATCAAAATCAAAATCAAAATCAAAATCAAAATCAAAATCAAAATCAAAATCAAAATCAAAATTAAAATCAAAATCAAAATCAAAATCAAAATCAAAATCAAAATCAAAATCAAAATCAAAATCAAAATCAAAATCAAAATCAAAATCAAAATCAAAATCAAAATCAAAATCAAAGTTAAAGTTTTTCGGATAAGGATTAATTATTCGAATAATTCAATCGATTTGAATTTGAATTTGAATTTGAATTTGAATTTGAATTTGAATTTGAATTTGAATTTGAATTTGAATTTGAATTTGAATTTGAATTTGAATTTGAATTTGAATTTGAATTTGAATTTGAATTTGAATTTGAATTTGAATTTGAATTTGAATTTGAATTTGAATTTGAATTTGAATTTGAATTTGAATTTGAATTTGAATTTGAATATTTGAATTTGAATTTGAATTTGAATTTGAATTTGAATTTGAATTTGAATTTGAATTTGAATTTGAATTTGAATTTGAATTTGAATTTGAATTTGAATTTGAATTTGAATTTGAATTTGAAATTGAAATTGAAATTGAAATTGAAATTGAAATTGAAATTGAAATTGAAATTGAAATTGAAATTGAAATTGAAATTGAAATTGAAATTGAAATTGAAATTGAAATTGAAATTGAAATTGAAATTGAAATTGAAATTGAAATTGAAATTGAAATTGAAATTGAAATTGAAATTGAAATTGAAATTGAAATTGAAATTGAAATTGAAATTGAAATTGAAATTGAAATTGAAATTGAAATTGAAATTGAAATTGAAATTGAAATTGAAATTGAAATTGAAATTGAAATTGAAATTGAAATTGAAATTGAAATTGAAATTGAAATTGAAATTGAAATTGAAATTGAAATTGAAATTGAAATTGAAATTGAAATTGAAATTGAAATTGAAATTGAAATTGAAATTGAAATTGAAATTGAAATTGAAATTGAAATTGAAATTGAAATTGAAATTGAAATTGAAATTGAAATTGAAATTGAAATTGAAATTGAAATTGAAATTGAAATTGAAATTGAAATTGAAATTGAAATTGAAATTGAAATTGAAATTGAAATTGAAATTGAAATTGAAATTGAAATTGAAATTGAAATTGAAATTGAAATTGAAATTGAAATCAACTTAAAATTACAACAAAAATGCAATTTTAAGTTCTTGAAAAATAAAAAATTATCACTCCAGTAAGAAATTTTAAGAACTTTCTTTACGTTTTAACAAAACATCTAACTTTATTCGGTCCGCATGGCTGGAATAACTAATTCGTACAAGAACAGCTACTCAGTGGCCACGCCTGCTCATCACCACGCTGCTTAATTCATCAACTTCAAGCCATTAAAGTGCAGACGTTTTGGGAACCACAGACAATGAAGCGGCAGAAGAATGATAAACACATAAACATAGAAAACTACTTCCTGTCATGTATAGTGAAAATGTCAACAACTTCCAGGAAATTGCTTCAAAGTGTTGCTGAATTAAATAAAAATTTATAAGCTTCTAAACCAAGAAAAACATATAAAACAAAAAAGCAACTGCAAACTAATCCCGAAGGAACCGAGCAACTAGCAATAACTACGTTGACAGCCTTGAACTTGAGCTAGTTTCTTTTTTAATTGTAGAGTAAAAGGAAATGTTAGACATGTTTTATATAATTAAAATAAGATGTATTTTATTTAATTAACTTTGGTTAAGTTATGAGAGTGACGAAAATACGAGATGTCAGCATAAATTAACGCTAAAACTATCGCTACGTTATTTTCGCTATTGTTTTAATGAACGAAAATGTTGTGCTCATTAATTAGTCGCTGCATAAATTTAATGTTGGCATATTTGGGCCAACCTTTATAGTGCCTTGTTGTGTTGGCCATTAGCTTTGGCCTAATTGAATTGAGAGTTTTTTGTCAAAATGTAGCTGAGTAGTTGAAGTTAAATGCCTTTATTTCATTATAAACGACAGTTGTTGCTAAGTGTTTACTTAAGCACTTACAAAGGAAGAAGCTGTCATTTTTGTACAATTTTAAGGGCTATTAAGGAGAACTTTTGTAGTCGTTGTTTTTGTTGTTATTTTATATTAGAATTGCAAATGAAGCGCTAATTGATGTTTGCTAGATTTTAATTGGATGACTGAATGTTTAACTTTGCTTTATTTTAAAGTTTTGAAGGATGCTTTTAACCAGCTAATACCGTGAATAAATTTATTTTAACTATATTAATTACACAGCGTTTACTTTCAGTTAAAATCTTTCAAGCAGGGTTGCTATAAAAATCAATGCTTTGATACGTAATGAAAATTGAAATGGTTTGCCTTTTTTGTTTCAAGTTGAAATATAACCGCTTATTTTACAAATGATCAAACTGCATAATTATTCACATATTTTGCTATTAAATTTCAATTTATTACAGCAAACACCACTTGTGAGCTGCACAGTGCATGTGTTGCACTTAAATAAGTTTCTGCTACTCCATGGCGTATGAGTAACTTTTACTCAAAGGGTGGCAATAAAATTAATAACATCAGAAAAGCAGTCTTAATATAAGCAGCACTCATACAACAGCTTTAAACTTAAATTCATGCATACATAAGCTGAAACCTAAACAAGCATGCTTGAGTATTACTGTGTAGGAGTGGTTGTGTGAGTGTGTTTGTTTGCGTGTTTAAATTTGCCTACAAATGTGTTGTCTGCACAAAATACACAGCAATTCAAGTTTGTGAGTGAAAAACTTTATGCATTTCATTTAAACTTTAACTTGTGGATTGAAACTTATGCCTGCACACATGTTGCATAAAAACTAAAGAGCACAATTCTCTAATACACAAACATACAAAACAAGCTAGTCCAAGCATGTTCTGCTGGAAAATTAAATATTGATGATTCTGTTGAGTGGCTGAAATGACATTTTTATTAAATGCTGCTACAAAGTATGCAAAGTTGTGTGGAAAAAAGTGTACATTAGAGAGCTGCGTCTAAGATGCTTTTGAAATAAGCTATCACTTGACGATAAATAAAATATATTATTTGACAAGAATAACACGTATTTTTTAAATTTTATTTTCAGCTAGGACATTCTAAAAGCATGTCACCACATTAGCACAGTTTGACAAAATTTATTTTTTAAAAAAAGCATTAACATAGAGTTGCACCGTAGTTTAAAGTTGTGATAATTTAAAATAGTTTTAAAATCACATGAAGTTTTTCTTTACTCATATAGGTATGTGTTCCATTTTCTTGTTGACAAAATTTTAAAGCCATCTAACATGGTACTGAATGCATAATTTGTCTGAGGTTGTGGCTGTTGGTTCTTACTTGAAAATAAAACATATAAGTTTTGTTTTTTTTTTAATATAATCCTTCTTTTAATTAAAGTCTTTTGAATCTTTTGGAACAGAGGAGTATTCTGAAAAATTGATTAAGTTAAAAAAACTCCTGTCTCAGTAAAAATGATGCTACACAGTGAACCGTCCAGTGGATAAAAATCAAAAATTTGTTTATCTCGAAAACCTAAAATAATTTTATCGAAGTTTGGTAATAATTTGATTAATAATCAAAAATACATATAAGAACATTTTGCTTATGTCATATAATCAAATTTCTAAATGGCGGCTATATTTGCCAAGGCATCTTTACTATGTTTGTACGTTTGAAAAAACGTTTATATCTTAGTTGTTGCTAAATATAGAATTATGAGCTAAAAACCAATAATCAAACACATTTTCGATTTGTAAGAAATTCATAGAATATTTCACGGTGACGGGTGTTACATTTTCAAGCTTTTAAACACAAAAATGCTAGCAACCATATTATTATTTTAAGTTTTTGCTCATCATAAATGTTTTATGGTTGTCTATCAATATATGAGAAAAATCTTTTTAAATCATGGTCAATGTTTTTGTACTTTTTATTAAAGTATATGTGATGGGTGTTACAAGTACTCAATTTTCAAAAAAAATCTGAAATCACTCTGAATGTTTGTGAAAATCAGCTAAGCTACAATTAATAAAATCAATGAATTACTGTTACCTAATTAATGTTGGCGATTAACGTTGCATTGAGAGAAATTAAGAATAAGTCGCAGAAAGTTTGTTATTAAATATATTAAAAAAGTTTTTATTATGTGTAAAAATTTATTAATTTTTATTAATTTTTTATATTTTTATTGTGACGGGTGTTACAAGAGGAAAATTTCTATGTTAAAGTACTCGAGCTGCATTATTAAAAACAAAAATTTGTGCAAGAATCGAGTTTTAAATATTAATTTAGAATACAATAAAACTCAATAGAATAGAATTTAAAGTTCTTCTTGTATTTAAAAAAACTTCCTTTATTATATTGACGTCTGCGCTGACAACATCTACGTACAAAGGTTTTCGGTTAATTTGGCTGTATGGTAGAACGAACAACAAAACTAGGACTAAATCTTTGACAGAAATAATAGAGTTTAAAGTAACTTCTTAAACATTTTTGCCTTAGAAACAATTATCGTGGAATATTCCTCATATACAATAATGTCTTCGTATTCAAAAATAAAAACAATTGAATTACCTCTATTTACATTTTGACCTTTCACATATGCCCTTTCATTGCTGACATATTTTTTTCTTGTGTACGTTTTAACTAGTTCATGCATTTTTTAACTCCATAAAAAAAATTCATTTAATTATAGTTTCATAGTTTAATTTTAAAAAGTTGAGTTAATCTCTACATATTTTTTATATGAAGAAACATTGGGAATTTATTTTTTTTTTTTGAAAAGTGCTTAGAGTAGCTTATATTATCTAAAAGGAAATAAAAATTTATAAAATTCAAAATATATGCTGTAATAATTTTCTATTTAAAAATCCAATTTATGGCAAATTTATAAAGTTTTAAGTAAACCTGCTCATTGACTCTAAATTAATAACGGTATAAAATTTCATATAACATACATCCAACAACTTCTTCATTTTTTATCCATTGCTGATAACAAAAAAATTTGTATGTTGCTGTGGCCTCAAAAACTCGTAGATGTTTGGACATGATACCCTATTCTTATAGATATGCTTTTCTTAATCCTTGTACAAATCCTTGTTTTTATCAAAATATTGAAAAAAAAATTCCTATTAGTTTAGACAAGACAACCTTTCCTTGTACACATACTTGCCTTAAAGGGGGACATGACATTGGCCGTTTTTTTAAATTGACTTTTTTTATAATTTTGTATTTAAGTAAATATTTAAAGATTCTAAGAAAAAAAATTTCCTACGGGCTCAAAAGTTGCAGCCGGATAAGTTAGAGCGCATTTTTATTTTTTTTTTTTTTTTGCATTTTTCTTTGTTCACAAACTTTGAACGCGTTTATCTCGAAACCATGTTTTTCGTACTGGAATTTTTTTTTGTTGTATTTTTTGTATAACTTGTTGTATAACTTGATTCGTAATCGTATGGCATGAGTTTTTTTTAATTTTTTCTATTTTTTATGAATTTTTAAAGTCAATATTTTTTTCGAAAAAAAACACACTTTCCAATTTGGAACATTAAAAAAGTCATTTTTTTCCAGGTCGGACAATTTTTGCGACTCCTTGCGCTGCAACCACGAGGCCCCGTTTTTTTCTCTGCCGCCAGTTTGGAGCCTCTATAAAACCATGTTGGATTGTCCTTGTCCTTGTCCAATCCCATGTTGAAAATCACTTTACTAATCCTTTTTGTAATCCTTATCCTATTTCTTGTTATAATCTTTATTCAAATCCTTGATCTTCTTATGTTCATATCCTGTTTTTAGTTCTTTTCCAAAGCCCTGTTCACAAACTTGTCGATTCAGTGACATAACGCCAAAAAAAATACAAAATAACGCCCAGATATAATTAAATAAAGACCAATATTTTAGATCTCATTTCAGTTTTTATATGAACGGTATTTCACTGAACCATCTTGTCATAATCATTGTTCTTTTCGAAGTTTTTCTTCGAACTCCTGTCCTCATACTTATCTCTTAATCCTTGTTTAAATCCTTGATTTATATTTGACTAATATTTGACTTAATCCATGTTCTAATCCTCATCCTAACCCTGATACTTTCCAGTTTCATTTTTTTAATCCTACTTTTTTCTTGTTTTGTGTTCTAGTCAGCATTTGCTTTTTATATTGCTTTTACTTTTGTCTTTATGTTAAAAGTTCATGAAGATTGAAGAAGAATCTATATTTACATTTACGTTGCATAAAGCTTCCGCAAGGACCTTTGATGTTAATAATTATTTTTATATGTTTCATGAATCCAAAAACCTCATCTTAACTGTCGTTTCATACAATTTATCGTATTATCTATAGACATCCAGCTTTAACACTATGCAACGCTTTTGGAATTTCGTTACATTTTTAATGCACGATGTGATTACCTCTTTGGTCTTATGTTTTCGTTTTTCATTGTTTTTGTTATAAGGTTGGAAAACCAACTTATACAGTTAGCAGCATAATTAAATGTTTTTGTAGTATCTACACTGAGCGGGTATTAATTTCATGCAACAATATTGCATTTTTGTTGCATAGCTGTTACCTATACGACCAGATGACATGTGATGTGATGATATGATGATACTGATCGAGTAATGATTTCATGCAACGTCGTTGCATGGTTGGTACATTTTCAATTTTAATACGAACATTTCCGCAGATTCTTAACGTCATAAATTTTTTATTTATTTTTGGCACAACATGCAAACTATATATAATAACTTTGCATTTAATTTAATATAATAACTTTTACCGAAGTTATTAAAAATTATTAACTTATACTCAGCTAGAAATAATTCCATGCAACAATTTTCTATTTCGTTGCTTAGCACATTTCAACCTTCTGTGTCATAATGGCACCATAAATTTGTTTAACAATATTGTGATTATATTAAAAAATTTATCCTATTTTGTTAGACTATAATTTGTATCTTAGCAGCTATTCTTAATGTTTAATAATTCCATGCAACGCTGTGCATTTTTCACCCAACACGTTTAGAAAATTAAAAATTTATTTTTACTGTCGCACCATAGTTTTTATGGTAGTAGCTATACTTAACGGTTATAAATTCCATGCAACGATGTTGCATTTTTCAACCAATTTTTTTAAGAAACCTGCGAGGTAAGGCAATTTATTGATACGTTAAAATTTTTACGTTAAAAATTGTTACCTGAAAGACTTTATCTTCTTTTTGGACAATTCTTTTGACATAGAATAACGTCTATCAGCGTTTTTTGTCACAAGCTTATTTCAAACAAACTTCCTGAAACAAACGTTATTAGGTTTTTTAAAAGAAAGAAATGTTTGATCCCGTGGATTTGACAGCGCACATTTGTTCAACTTAAGCTTTTGGTAATAAAAAAATTTTCTTTTCAATTTGGATTCTTTAGATCGCACAGTCGCTTTAGATGGGCCATAAAGGGTTATAATAAATTTTTTCAAGCAGATGCAACGTTTTTGTTCACTATTCAGGGTTTACCTACAGCGTTTAATAGTCATCGTACAAAGATAAAATATATGCTAAAATATCAGTTATATGGCGAATAAAATGAATATTTAACTTTTTTCTCAGGTGATACTTTTATTTTTCGTCGTGTGATCAAACAAATGGCGGGACATTCAAATATAAATACCATCCAATACATAAAGCAATTTCAATGTGAATACATTTTTTCGATCAGCCGTTACCTATCTACTGACAAAGGCAAAGCTTAGTGTGTAAACAATGTTATGTAACATTGCGGTCACAGCCACTTGAGAACATTAACATAAGCCATTCGGAGGCGGCATACAACATTTACCTCCAGTTTGCCGACCAATTGAGTAGAAATATTTAAAAACACGAATTACAGAAATGGATCTTAAGAAACTCGGTCAAAGTCTTTTCAAGAGCAGAAATGGCCAATTTTGTAGTTATTCATTTATATAACAAAAACTATAACATTCATGTACGAAGTGTATGTAAGATCAAAATAATTTTTGGCCAATTCTCATAACTGTGAAAATGTATTCTTGTCCTTAAGCACAAGCAGAAAGTAGTTAACAAAAATGCATACATACAATGCATAAGGTACTTTGTACTTGATTGACCGCAATCAGAAACTCTTACATATTATTATTATTATTACCATAAAAGCTTGCGTGACCAATGTACGATTTGAAACGTCCTTGATAACACTTTAAGTTCAATTTAAGCAGTAGTTGAACAAACAGAAAAGTACATATAACGTTGTATGACGCTTGACCCTAAAGCTGACTCTTCAAGGTCAACGTATAATAATCATAGCCCTTCAAGCAAAAATAATGTATTTTGCTAAAAGCGGTCAAAGCAAACTTTTTTGCTTTTTGAAAGTCATGCTAAAGAAAATGAACGCAAGAAAAACTATTAACCGGCTTCCTGACGGCAAGCTGGGTTATTTATTCAATCATTCATTGCTGCTACAGTTGCTGCTACCGTTATGGCTTTTAGCTATTTTTATGATATCCTCTTTTTATACGAACAAAATAATGTCATAACTTCATTATATCTCATCCAGAGCTTAACACATATAATTTATGAACACATGCTTTGTAGTTACATTTATTTGTTTGAGCGTTTGTTTCTGTTATCTGTGTTATCTTTGTATCTCACATACATTGATAAAAGTCTGCGCAGTCTGAGTGTGAATTATTTTATTACTGTTCACTTGACTGTTGCTTTGTTTTGTTGCTTTACTTTTATTTTTTGTGGGCAGACATTTTTCGTCACACCATAATGAGTTGTTTTGTTTGGTGCGTCATTTATTGCTGACAAACATTATTTTTTTTTTTTTGTGCACATTTTCAACATTAATCAACTATCAATATTTTATGTTTGACATTTTTAATAGGCGAAAATTTGCGCTCAAGTGTTAAAATTATGAACTTAAATTAATGTTGCAAGCAAAATTGGTGACACGTGTTGCTTTAAAAATTAAAATGCTATTAAATTATTTTAACATCAGTTCTGCTGATGTTCTTAAACTAAATTATGCTCAATTAATTATTATTGCAATATTTTATGAAAAGATTATTTTTAAGGTTTCAAGCTGACCAAAATTTTAACAAGTATTTAGATCTAGAAAAAATAGAAATGAGAATCAGAATGATTCAGTTTGAGATTTATTGCCTAAGTTTGTGTAGGTCAAAATTATCTACTATACTTCACCAACAATATTAGAAACTTTTCTTCGAGATAAATGCTGCAAAAATTAATTAAACATATGCATCATAAATACATAAAAAGTTTCGATATTTAGTAAAGTTTTATCAAACGATTTTCTAAACGCCATTTGAAAATTTGACATGCGTCATATGTGAAGTAAACTTTAATAAGACTCTTGTATATTTTAGCAACTTGGTTGGTAACATACAGTTATCACTTATTGAAAAAAAAAATTTAGACATGCATATTATGCTTGCTATTCAATATTATTCATACAATTTAAATGTTACTCATACGTCATGTGGAACAACTTCCATCGAACTATTTAATTTGCGAATAGTTTGATACAGTTTATTTCTTTAACATCTGTCTATTATTGAATTGAATTGATAAAGTGTTCATTAGCATCAGTTTGTTAAAAAGAATTTATTTTTCGGAAAATATCTTAGATAAATAAACAAATTATTTAAGAAATTTATTTTATGAGTCATTTGAAAGGCATTGAAATAAAAATTGCAAATTCGTTTGTATGAAATACAAATCATTGAAGAATCTAATCAGTTTGATTGATATTTAGAACTATTCAAATTTTAATTTAAATTTATTCAGCAACTTAAAGTTTGATTTAATCCTTTTCATTAACAAATATTTAAAATTTTGTATTTACAGATGCATGGCACAAGCAGCAATTTCCGTTTGTTGAATAGACAAGAGCAAACTTGGCAGTCAGCAACTCAGCGATCAATTTAATAACAAACCAATTGATAAGAAACACTTAATAAACAAACGTGCTTCGACCATGCATGAGCAACAGACAACGTAGCAATCATAACAATAGCACAGCCCACTCGCAATATGGCCAACCGTGCAAGTTATCATAAAATGTCAGTGAAACGTCGAGAGAAAATCAAACAAAAACATTTTCAATTGCATTCTTACCAACAACAACTACAACAGCAACAACTACAACGACAATTTAAACGCTATGATGCCATATCCGGATTGCGAACGTTAACAACAATAACTATTAAATATACCTTGCAGAACGCTCCGCTCACATAAGCAATTGTCATTTCCGGTAAATTGAAGCAAGTGTGTGTTAACGTCGGTGAAATTGCAGAAGCTTACAGTGCATGTTAATAATGAAAATAAATAAACATAAAAATTAATTAAAAAATTTTCTACGATTTAAAATTGCAAAAAAAAATACAAACTAAATTGAATGAGAACATATAACAAAAAGCTCGGGAGTAAATAAAACATTTAAAAAAGTGCAAACATTATTTGATGTGTGTGTATATGTGTGTTAAAGTTAATATCTGTGCATGTAAAGCAGCATAAATAAACAATCAATGAAGAATTCATTGAATAAAAGTAATTTGTTTCAGAAAATTTGTAGTTAAGGTACAAAACTATTAAAAGTAAAAACTAAAATTTAAAATTTTAGAACTAAAAAACTTAAAATTAAAACTTTTAACAGTTTGCCTGCAGAAATAATCATAAGCAGTGTTAATAAACTATCAAACCTAAAGTTATGCAAAGAGAGCAACAACAACAACAGCAGATACGAAAAAACAGAAAACTGAATAAATAAATAAATATTATGTACCTTATTTAAATAACCTTAAAAAACAAAGAAAAGATTAAACAATTAAAATTCAATAAACACTCAACTCACAACTCTTTCAATACGTTCCACCACATCATTTAAATAATCTAAAAAAAACAAAGAAAAGATTAAACAATCAATATTCAATAAAAACTCAACTCAACACTCTTTCAAAACTTCCACCACATCATTGAAGCACATCTGTCTAGTACATCATCGTCCATCAACACCAAATCAATCAACACCATTCCGCTGCAAATCATAGTCAACATGTCCGAGTTTCGTTTCTTCGCCTTCACCGACTTTGAATTTCATACAAATCGTTCGCAGAATTTTCTTAATTTACCATTTACACCATTTCGTCCCACAAAACTAACCACAACCGATGATATCTCTCACGAGCTGAATATACCTTATACTGTTTTCGAGATTCTTGTCGCCATCTTTGCCATTGTCGGTAATCTTATGGTGATCATTGTTTTTCAACGTGAACGCAAGCTACGTCGACGTACCAACTACTACATCGTCTCACTGGCCATGGCAGATTTTTTAGTCGGCTCACTTGGTGTGCCCTTTGCCATTTTAGCTTCCATTGGCATGCCCACAAATCTGTATGCGTGCCTGTTCACCGTCTCGCTGCTGGTTGTCCTGTGCACCATTTCGATATTTTGCCTTGTTGCCGTATCCGTGGATCGTTACTGGGCGATACTCTATCCAATGGCATATTCGCGGAATGTTCGCACCAAAACAGCAATTGGTAAGTTATTAACTTTAGCATTGCTCATAAGGATGGGCTGCTTAAAAACTTTTAAGATGTCTAGACCAATGGGCTTAAGTCTTGAAGCCTCTAGGTTATTCATTTCTATTAAAGCCTTGGGGATCCGGAAGACATTAACATTAATTATCTAACTTATTTGGAACTTATTATTTACAACCTTCAGTCGATTTTGGCGTCATCTTAGAATTTACGCTCTAGCCCCTTTTATCATTTCAAGCATCGTCAGTTTGGCCAGTACCTGATTTTTCTAACGGAGATTTCTCCTCTGAGTTGTGAGAAAATATACAGCCAAGCGATGATTTTTATACGCTTGTCTTTGTCGATGTCAGTATACGGCTAATATAGTTTGTGATTCCATCGTATTCGGCTCCGGCGAATTACGCAAATTGGGCCATAGCTCTTACAAAGATTTTTTTTCTCGAGAAAGCTCCCTTGTTTCATCGGAACTGCTCAACGGCCAGGATTGTGCAGAATATTGTAGGACTACCATGATTTCTGACTTATAGAATGTTATCCACTGAGCCCAAAGTAGCACTAGTAAGATATTTTCTTTATTTGATCTCAATACCGACACCTTTGACGGATTCAAGGAAGGTTTTTTCAACGGTGAGGCCAGTTCAACGACGAAAACAATAATTTTTTTTTCTGCAGTCACTGCGAGACCCATTCGGTTCGACTATTTTCTTGAGAATACTGCACTTACTTTGCACATATCTCAGATCAGCAGTTCGAATGATGTTATCATCATTATCATTTAAAATGTCCCACGCTGAACATCTGACACTTCACTTGGTAAAAAAAGAAAATTTATTTAATTTATAGTGATTAAAATCATTTGAAAAGTTTTAAAAATATTTGATTTTTACCTCAATATAGATGAACACTTCGCATTGAGTTCATATTTAAAAAGTTTTTTCTAACCAGAGAAACAACATTAACATCCTGAAAAAAAACGATAAAAATTATATTTTATTTAACTTGCACTAGAAGAAATGCAATTTTTTATTAAAACAATTAATTTTAGTCAATTTTGGGAAGAGCGAAGATAATAAATAGACTTATGGTTATTATAATATGAGACATACTGTCAATAGCTAGGTTTTTTCGGCCCAAGATCTATATCTGAAACTTGCTTTGCATTGGAAACAAAAACATCAATTGATCCAGAACGAAGTCTGGATCATTTGATAAATCCAAAAAAGGATTTGTTCATTTCACAGAACTAAATTTTATGCTACTAGATGAACAAACCAACGCTTGCTCTGTAGGATGCATATATCATATTAGCCGAATAAACAGATCCATCTATTGAGTAACAGCATAAAATGAAATATGATCTAAATAGTTTTTTCATAAGAGCTAAATCTAATCAGATCACAGACCGAAAAAACGCTGCTAATAATGACAGCTGTTCTAGCACAAAGGCTATGCAGGTTTGTGCCTAAGCTAAATAGATTTGCATGCGAAGAAGCACTGCACTTTAAGCAAATTGTAGAAGAATTGTGGCTTTGCTCAGTTTTCTGTGATGCAGGCGGACATGTTTGTGGTTTGTGTAGCAGCTTTTCGAGCCTAACACGCTCGGCATTGGGATTGGGATTGGGATTGGGATTGGGATTGGGATTGGGATTGGGATTGGGATTGGGATTGGGATTGGGATTGGGATTGGGATTGGGATTGGGATTGGGATTGGGATTGGGATTGGGATTGGGATTGGGATTGGGATTGGGATTGGGATTGGGATTGGGATTGGGATTGGGATTGGGATTGGGATTGGGATTGGGATTGGGATTGGGATTGGGATTGGGATTGGGATTGGGATTGGGATTGGGATTGGGATTGGGATTGGGATTGGGATTGGGATTGGGATTGGGATTGGGATTGGGATTGGGATTGGGATTGGGATTGGGATTGGGATTGGGATTGGGATTGGGATTGGGATTGGGATTGGGATTGGGATTGGGATTGGGATTGGGATTGGGATTGGGATTGGGATTGGGATTGGGATTGGGATTGGGATTGGGATTGGGATTGGGATTGGGATTGGGATTGGGATTGGGATTGGGATTGGGATTGGGATTGGGATTGGGATTGGGATTGGGATTGGGATTGGGATTGGGATTGGGATTGGGATTGGGATTGGGATTGGGATTGGGATTGGGATTGGGATTGGGATTGGGATTGGGATTGGGATTGGGATTGGGATTGGGATTGGGATTGGGATTGGGATTGGGATTGGGATTGGGATTGGGATTGGGATTGGGATTGGGATTGGGATTGGGATTGGGATTGGGATTGGGATTGGGATTGGGATTGGGTTTGGGATTGGTATTGGTATTGGGATTGGGATTGGGATTGGGATTGGGATTTCGATTTGGATTTGGATTTGGATTTGGATTTGGATTTCAATCTGAAGAGAGAGATTGAGATTTAGATTGCAATAAGATTTGTGATTATCTTTTCTAGAATATTTCTCTTTCTAGAATATTTTCTTTTTATTTCCTTTCAACTTCTTATATTTTACCTTCTGATATCGCTGTAGTTGAACTCTTATGTTGGCATTTGCTTTTAAGTAATCTTTAAGGGAATATTATGCCATACGCATTATAGTCTGTATTTGAAGCATTTCTTTGTGCAAGCATTCAAATGTTAAAAACTGCGTACACATTTATCATTCTATCTCGTGCAAAATTTCGTTTGAATCCCAATGACCCTGGAATTTTTTTATAAATTGTTATCTTGCCTTTTTTGAATGCTTGCATTCAAATTCGAATTTTTTAAGAAAAAACTTCTTATATTTATTTTCGGTTCACATAATTTTATAAGTGGGACTCTATGGCAAAAATTGTTGCAAATAGCTAGACAGTATTCTAGTTTAGTGGTACAAATTTTGATGTTTTTTTTTTAGAATTCGATTAAACTTAGAACATTTTTAGCAGTCATTTTTTATAAAATATTTATTGATGTTTTAACAATACAAAAAAATATTAAAAACAACAGTTTTTGACTGTTAAAAAATTGCAGACTGGTAAACTGAGGGGGTGAACAATATGGGAGCGTCCTTTTTGACATAATTCATACCCTTCTGATGATCTGAAAAATAAAAGCTGAAAAGATTCTCAATTAGTAAGATTGTTGATTTAGTCTAAACTAGTGAAATTAAAAGAAAAATTTTTATGCAAAACGGTTGTTTGAAAAAATTGATTTTTTGCCTTTTTTTACGAAGTTTTAAATTTTTTAAAATAATGCAAAATCAAATGTTTACATAATTATAGTTAAAACCTTAGAGGAATATACAAAAAAGGTCCACACACTAGTTTCAAGCTAGTCGGTTCTTTGGAACTTGAGAAATCACGTCAGAGGTATAAGAAAAAGTGGTTTCGAGAAAAACGCGTGTAAGATTAAACTTTTTAAATTTTTGTTTTAAATTTTTTTTTTTTTTTAAATATTAATAAATATCTTAATAACAAAATGCTGGTAAAAATATTCTTAGTTTTTTTATAGAAAACCAAAAAACATGTGTATCCTTTGACTAGAATGCTGCCTTAAATATTTAAGTTTCTTTCATTGTCAAACGTAATGACAATTACGCCTGCACCCATACAGTTTTTTACTCATTTTATCCATTTTAAGGAATCACCCCTCAAATTATTTTCCTTAAGGTCTGGGACACCCTTTATATAAATCAGTACAGTACATCACTTTTTAAAACTTCACTTTTTGATCTGCTTTTCCGTTCGAGCTTTAAAAAACGAAAAATAAGATCGTTTAAAAATATTAATTCAATAAAACTTTGTATAATTGTTTAATTAAATTATGATATGCCAACTGTTCAATGTCAAATTTATAATCAGTGTCGCCAACAACCACAAAACAAAACATTAAAGAACAATCTCTCTAAGACTATGTCATTGATATATCAATCATATCCCCATATTTTAAATTTTTAATTTTTGAACCCATATCCAACAATCCGGAGTGTAATTTTTGTCCCAAAACTCAGCTCCAGTGCATTAATCTCTAGCCTCTTTAAGACCCCTCAACGAATAAATATATTTTCAATACGTGCGTATTCTCTAAAGCTTAAATTATAATTTTGCCCTTAAATTGAATACCTTAATTGAATGAGATTAATTGAAAAATGTTAAATAAAAGTAGATCAAATATTACAAATGCTTATTTCCAAGGAAACCTTTTAAGCGTCAACAAGTCATGGATTTTCAGAAAGTCCTTGATTCAATGAATAAGCAAATAAAAATAACAAAGCAATAGCAACAAGTAATCATTTCATATGTCTAACAAAATGCGTCACTTGGACGAGCCTTCCTTTTTATTTTATTTTTTTTTTGTCCCCCTTATCAAGCTTAAGAATAAGCATGCTTCAACGCTGTGCGTAATTGAAACTATTTTTAGTTCGGCAAGCTTAAGGACCAACCTTCTAGTAGCTGACAAAACTATTAAGCAATTAAGCGACATGCAGCTGCACATACATAGAAACCATGTAGACGAAAGACATGAACAAGGAATGAAAGATCAATAAAAAAACTAAGTCAACTATAACTGGGAGTAGAGGGACAGACAGACAGCCAGACTGAATTAAGTGCGTCATTATTGCTTGATTGACACAAAACAGATATTGAATGACATGCAATCGAACAATGAACTCTACGAATAGATGTTAGGAATTGCAATCCAAAAAATTACTGTTAAAAGATAACTGCTGTTGCAAGTGAAATTGATCACATGCTCAAGGATGTGCTGCTCGTATTATTAATTATTTCTTGTTGAGTTTTGCACAATTAAATAAAATTGAGTAAACAGTTGAAGTAGTCTTAGTTTGCGCTTAAAAATATGCAACTATTTTAAAGAAGTTTAATTAAAGCTTCTTGTACAGTTTAACTTTCGAGGGTTATCAAGGATTAATACCGATGTTAAGGCATAATCGGTTTGGTATAGTGGTATGTTTTGTCTTGTTTGTAAAAGTACACTATAAAGATATATCGCACTTTGAGGTTTCTTCTAAAATAGCAATCGTTGAATATATCCTTGATACGACACAAGAAGCCCAGAATTTTGCAGAGTTTTCAAAATTATATTACATTAAAGCTGATATTTAAATATTTATTATTTTTTATGTAGGTTAATTTTTTTTGGTGGCTCACAGTATATAAGCTTGTGATACATCTGCTCTGTGCTCTACATCTGCATTTGCTCTGTGTGGCTTAATAGGTATCAATTATTTTATTATATAAATATTTTCGTTGACTTTGATCGATGTGCTGCTACTGACATTGCATTGGCCTCTTTTTTATTTTTGCAGCATTCAATAAATATTTACCCCCTCCTCCCACCCATGATATGGATTATTATAAATGTAGTTCGAATGATAAAGACATTTGATTGATTACGTGTTATTTTATGTATGCCACACAGCGATTTTATTGAAGAAAATGCTCATATAACTTATGTTAAAGATTTTTAAGGATCTTTGCTTCAAACAGGAAACTGAACAACTTTTTTTTTTTGTGTGTTGAAAGGATAAACACTGCAAAGCTGAGCTGTTGAAATTTTTGGCAAATATTCAATTAGCTTTGCAAGCATGTGGTATGACGCTGATAATATTGACACTGACATTAAAATTAGTTCGAAAATTAATTGAATTTAATTAACGCAAAACGTGTTTACATTACATTAAAAGTTTATAAAGTATTTTATAGCGCTCCATGACGTGCTGGCAGATTTTGATATAATCTGCGGATCACTGCGATTAAACTGGCTTTTTTCAAGTGGATATCTGTAGCAATTCACTTAAAAACGTAAAGCCCTGCTTGCATTCATTAAAAATCATGCTTTTTTTTATTTTAAATATTTTTTTATCTTTTGTTGATAGTTTACGCTTATATTCGAGCTTCATTAATATTAAAATAAGTTCCAAATATGTGAATCTTTAAACTGTTTTTAAATTAACACCGTTTTTAAGTAACCGGAAACAGCATTTATTAAGCTTCCACCTTCCTTCGCTTAAACATGCTATTCACAATAGTATTTTTAATTTTACATCGCCGAAACACAATGAGCACAACAAGCGCATCTGACGTCTTGGTGATAACTTGCTAAGCGTTGACTTAATTAGAGTAGCATGAACACATTGACGACAGAACAACATACTGACAGCAACATAGCAACATATGTCAAATTCGTTGACATATGTTAGCAAACACATCCGACGACATGATGATAACTTGCTTAACGACAACTTGATTAGAGAGGCCCGAAAACTTTGGCAACGATATTTGGAGTAAAATTTTATGATAATATCTCATCGATATGGCTTCACTGCAACAGTGATGCGATCAAGAGATTTCAATTTAATTTTTACAGGCGAAAAGTGAAAATATCAGCGTTTACTTATGTTTTTGTTTCTTATATGTGTTAGATATGCTTTCACTGTTGTTTGTTTTCACTTAAATAGTATTTTTATTTGTTTTTGAAGTTCCAGTAATAACTTAAAACAGCAATTATAACAATATGCGCCACTATTTTTGTACACCACTTCTCACTATTTTTTTCTAACAGATTTTGGGTCTCTTAACACGAAAATCGCAAAAAACAAATTTTTTTAAATGTTTTACAGTTTTTCTCAGTTTTTCAAATATAGTCTCATATATTTAAATATATCAAGTAAACTAATTATTCGTTTATTATGTAATAATCAAATCAAATTTGATGCGTAAAGAATGAGCATCAAATTTGAGAAACTTTCGGGACTCAATCAGCTACAACTAGGGAACAACTAGCGATGGATTACTTTGATATTGGTTTAATCATTTTTAAAAATTAGGGCCCAGATTTTGTGGCAATTAAAAAATTGAAAAAAAGGCAAAATGGATATTGAAAAAAGGCAAAAAAAGTAAATTACTATATATTTTTAATCGAATTGTTTCATTTCTTAGCTCCTGTTTTTTCACCATAGAAATCGGATAATCGCAAAAAAAAATTTTTTTTATTTTATTTGTACCTATTCAGCATAAAAATAATTTTTTTAATTATTAATTTTTATTAAAAAAAATTTGAATCATGCGATTATCCCTTAGGTATGAACTGAATGTGCTTAACAAGAGTTCAACACCCGAAGAAACTAGTAGTGTCCAATTGAATGACTGAATCTTTATTCGTTTAATTTAATTTTTAGCAAAGTAGAATTACTGGACCCTGTGATCACTTCGTTTTTTTAACGTATTTTTTGTAGACCTTTATTCTGTAGATCTTAATTAAAAACTCAAATGTTTTTGTTTAAATCATCCAAGATTTTTTTAAACTAAAAAAAATTGGTCTTCCTACATCTGTATACAAAAAATAAAATGTTAGATTTTTTTAAAGGATAAGAGTGTTGTAAATGTTATGAATTTTTTATGCACAACGAATAGAAAGTTTTTTAACAACGAAATGGAAAACAGACTATTGAAAAATTTGTTGAATTGTTACCACAAAAAAAAATAATTGAATAAGAAAAAATTGCTGCTATAAACTTTTGGTGAAATATTAATAAAATTTGAATAGTGCAAAAACGGCAAAAGAAAAGGCAAAATGGTAAAAAAGGCAAAAGGCAAAAAGGTAAAAAAGACAAAATAATGTTTTGTATTTGGAATCAGAAACACTCAAAACGTGTGATTCTTTTATCCCCGAATTATATAACGACAAACAAATAAAAGGCAATTTCAACAAAATCCGGGCCCTGTTAATAATATATATAATACATAATTAAACTGTAAATTTTAATTAAAAGAAAAACAGTTTAAAAAAACACAACTCATCTTGAAAACGATGAACTTTTTTCGAAAATTTAAGGAACTCTTTTTCCCTGGCTGGCTTTCTAAGCCTTAGAAGACATTTTCACAGTGAGTTTCATATTTTCACATGGATACTGAATCGCAAACTATACATTTACACAAAATTTCGTGTACACTGCGTTTTTCACAGTTACACGAAAAGGGGCTAGATTCCCCTGCTATCTGCTAATGAAATTTTTAGCCAAACTTCAAATGCTGTTGACAGATGCGATTATAAATTTCTTTGATTTAAAGATAAGATATTCAAAAATTGTTAATGTCATCCAAAAAATTGATCAAATTTGCACACTTCACCAAACAATTGATTTTAATTTCTACAAATACTACCAGATCAATCTCCCATATAAAATTAAATATTTTTAAAAATCAGTTTAATGCACACTTTAACGAATCTTTTTTAAACTTTCCCCTTTTAACAATTAAGTTTACATAAAATATAAATTCTTTGAGCTAAAAATAAAAAATCTTTTTTTCAAATAGTGATAATTTCCATGTGCTGGCTGGCTGGAGCAGTGGTTGGATTTCTACCGCTTTTTGGTTGGCATGCTGAAGTTGGTCCTAATCAAGCATGTCTCTTTGTAGAAGTCATGGATTATAACTATCTGGTATTTCTGTACTTTGCCACCATTATAACTCCAGCTCTAATTATGTTGGCTTTCTACATGCACATCTATAGAGTAATAGTGAAACAGGTAAGAAAATCGGCGTTTAATGAAACATGTTTTTTGGTACTTAACAGACTCTCTTCATTATCTTTCCCATTTCCATCAAGGTTCGTCAAATTGTTACCATGAATCCGGTAAGTGACATCAGTCGTCGCTCCTCAACGGCACAATTTCAACTAACCTCACCTGGTCGTAGTTGCCATGGTGGCACCATGTTACGCGTTCTAGGCGCGGCACGTAAACGTGACGTCAAAGCTACACAGAATCTTTCCATTATAGTGCTCTTCTTTATGATCTGCTGGATTCCATTGTACACAATAAATTGTATTAAAGCATTTTGTCCCACTTGCGATGTGCATCCCAAGCTGACATTGTTCTGTATTATATTATCGCATCTCAATTCAGCAGTGAATCCTGTACTCTATGCCTACCATCTGAAGGACTTTAGAGCAGCATTAAAAAATCTTATATTAAAAATAATGGGTGTTGAAGTGGAGCCACATGTGGAAGCAGTACATCGATTTTCAGTGGCCAGTCAACATCGTTTACAATCAATCGATGCCAATATGCGTCATTCTCTGCAGCCTCGCATATACGTAGGTAAGTTTGCTATTCGACTGAATTTACAAATTGTGGCTAATTTGTTCTCTTTTTAATAGATTCGCCAATTTGGTTGCGCCAGCAGCAACAAATACTCAAAAACCAAATTCCAAAATGTGGTGTCGTTTCACCATGCATTGGTAATAGCATTGGCTCCATACACCAAACTGTTGCAGCCGTAGCTTCGGTACCAACTGATATCGAGCGTGATATGTGGAATATTATGGAAGCATCAAGTGGTGCTGAAATGGCTGATATTCAATACCAATTTCCGGATGAAGATAATAACGTGAGTGCTACACCAATACCACCAAAACGTCGTATTCGCAGTCAACGCACGTCCAGCACCAAAATGGAGGGTTATGATAGCCCATATTCGTACGATAACCATAACTACTCAACAAGTCCGGAGGATAATGATGTTGAATACGATGATGTCTTCCTACCCTCAGTAGCTGTTAGTGAAAATGCCGTTGACGCGAAACTCCTAAATAATTCTCTCATTGCTTGTGCAATGCGTCAGAAACTACGTGCAGATGATGGTGACTATCAGCACCGACAACATTTATCACATCGCGCTCTCACCGATTCATCATACAGTGATTACGAATTGCCAAAACCATCAACGATACAAGAAATTCATGCAAATTCTAATACTAAAAATAATGCGGCCACGCATATTTCCAATCACATTCCATCAGACTCTGAGGCACCAAAACTAGCACGCTCAGAGTCTCTCTCGCCGGCTTCATCTAATACATGCCTCGCCGCTATCTCTTCCTCAGTAGTCGTTATCGATGGTCTTGATAAGACTTCTCGCTCCCCCGGACACTGTCCATTAATAAAAAAAGCACCACATATTGGTCGAGCAAAGAGGGATATCAATCGCACCTGTGCCAGCGATTCTTCATCACCCACCAGGGAGCTCCAAGCAAACACTGTCAGGCTGTTAGCAACGAACAGCAATAGCTCCAATAACAGTAGCACTCAAAGTGTTGGTCTTATTGGTAATCATAAAAATCACAATAACAATTCACACACTACCAACAATCTAAACTACTATACAATTCATCAACATCCCATACATCAATCCTTCCACAATCGCAGTCAACCAGAGAAATTTAGTCCTCTTAGAGCGATGAGCAACTTCATATTTCCACCCATAGTTAAACATTCCAGCCTATTTCAACTATTTCAGCCGTCCCATACGTCTTCAAATACAAACAATTTAGCGACAAAGACAACGACAGCTACAACGCTAACTCCACACCTAGTGAATAGTTTAGTTGCTGATGAGTCCAGATCAACATCAGTAACAGATGTAGTCACTGATGAGCACGAGGCTACTACGATAACTGCTGGAAATAGCTGATTAAAAGTTTCAAATAAGACCCACATGCCGAAAACTAAGTTAGATACTCAAGTTTAGTTTAAGTTTAGTATAAATTTTGGATTAAGATAAAATAATAAATCGAATAAAGTGTAGAGTTAAGTTAGATGTAAACTAGAGGATTCTGCTAAACATCAACTAAACATTTCTGTAACGTAAGTCTAAGAGAATTGTTTAAGTGTTTACCTAATATTTCTATAGCATGTAGTTAAGTTAAAGTGCTGTCAGAATCCGAATGAAAAAGTATGCATTCACAATAATAAAATAATTGCTTGGATTTAATGTTAATTGAATGTTGAACTCTTAGAAAAATTTATTTATATTGATTTAGTCCAAATATAGTTTTTATTTCGTTTGTTAAAATATTACTGATAAACTCCATAGAGCACTTTTGTATGAATACAAAATATAATATATAAGGTTTTTTGTAACGAATGGTTTCTAATGGTAAAATTATAATTATTAGTGATCTATGAGAGTATTAAGTCTGCGATGTAAACTGGCATTAGCATTTCTTCATATAATAAGTTAAATTCTTTTTATATTTTTATACATATACACACGAATTAGACAAATTTCATATGATTAAATTGAGTACAGAACTTTGACTTTTTGTGATAAATTGTCATAAATTTTCATGTTATTCATTATTCAAATAAAATCCTCGAACTCTTTGCTTGGCGTTAAGCAAAAAATATTGTAATTTTTGTTTTCAGAAAAATCTCTTTGGCAAATTATAGTAGCTTTAATTTCATTTGTAAGCATTTCAAATTTAGATTACTTTCATTATCTGAATATATTAAAAGAAAACGCTTAATATAAAAAAACTTTGAAAATAAAATTAAGCATTTAAGCTAAGTCTTCTTTTATCACAATTATATATTGAAAATTTTAAATTGGCGATGCCTAAAAAACTTTTTTTTTTCAAATTAGAAAAACTCACACTGGCTTAATACTGATTATGCCAACAAGTATAGTCCTTTGATAAGAAGAATAAGCTATGGTTTAATTTGTTTTCAATAACTACCTACATTTTCATTTTAACAAAAAACAAAGGGGAATAGCAGAACACGTATTATTAGATAAGTAGTTAAATATTTGTTGTTTTGTTTTAGAAGTGTTTTTAATAAAATTTAAATAAAATATATTCTAATTGTTTAGATAATAACTATGTATAAATAATTTATGTTATTAACATACATTCAACTGTGTATGATTCCACCTAAAGAATTGTTAGCTGTTTAAATATAAAAATTTGTTCTCAAAATAAATGTCAAATTATTTTAAATAATAAAATATAGAAAATGTATTTTTGTATGTAATGTTTTCTCTATGTACCAAGCAAAATAAAATATTTATTTGAGCAATGTTTCTTTGATGTTTTTAATATTTTCAGAAAAGTTAAATTAAAATATGTTTAGATGCTAACATAAGTCGCATGCCAACAAACCACGGTAGACTTCGATTAAAATTTCATGAAAATGAATTAGCCGTTTAGAGTATTCATAAAACATGTCCACAATAAAAATTATCATAAAAATCTCTGTGAAAGTTTGATTTTAGATAAAGTAGAAGGGTCTTTAGCCCTTTATACTCATTTTATACTCAGATTTTTAGGTCGAGAAAGCCAAACCTGAAGCATTCTATGGCACTCTAAGGCCATAGAAAAATTACTTTCACCTCTGTTAACAAAAATCATTCAAGATTTTTGTTTTTCTTAAAGAAAATGAAAAAATATTAAGCCAATTCAATAAGGAATAAAATTTATATATTATTACAAATCAACAGAGTTATTTTGAAAAAGCAGAGCCCTTACATTCGAACGCTTCATTTAAAATAAAAAGCGTGCCAAAATTAACTGAAAAAATATGGAATTAATTGCGATCATATATCTTTATGTTTTAGTGTGTTGGTATTTCAGCAACCAGCAAGCGCAAAAGAGGCTTGCGCAAATTCTGAGACGACGCCAAAACCGAAAATAGGTTGTAAGCGCCAACTAGGTAAGTATCTCAGCAATCTATTTTCTCAGCAATCTTTACTATTTAATTCTTACGAAGTGAGTGCTTACGTTATATACTTAAAAACACAAGTAAGTATTGTCAAATGTTATGTGTTTAAGCATATTTTGTAATTTCACTTAAAAGCATTAAAATTAAGTTACATTAGCTGAATCATAGCTGTCGTGAATTGTAGTGTAGCTCTTGCATTTTTATTGATAGCTCAAAAATATTTTTAATTTAAAAAAAATAATATAAAAACTCTGAGTGTCGATAGCAAAACATTTACGGCTTAGGCAAAATTTAGGAGCAACTGTAACTCAAAATTTAAGGTTTAGAAGTTAGAAGGTTAGAAGTTATATTTGTCCAATGTTGGGAAAATGGGACTGAAATCTTGTGATTTGTAGCATTATGTAACATAACATAACCCATTAAAACCATGCATTACTTTTAAGATATAAACAAAACAAAACAAATTGGCCATTTCAGCCCTTGAAAGGACTTTGACCGAGCTTCTTATGATCAATTGTGTTGTGTGTGTTATTAAATTTTTGCACACAATTGACCGAGAACTGGGCCCTACATGTTTTATGCCGACTCCGAACGGCTAGCATGTTCTCAAGAAGCTTTACATGGCATTATTTACTCTCTGAGGTTTGCCATTGTCTGCAGAGAGGTGGTGACCGATCAGAAAAATTTTTAATTGAAAAAACTTTTCGCCGCGGCTGGGGATCGAACCCGGGCTCCGAGCATGCTAAGCCACACACTTAACCTGCATGCCACGGTCACCATGTCACCGGTCACTTTTAAGATATAACATTTTACATATTGTGCACACCGGACAGTTCACCTTACGATATAACCAACCTCATATATTTTGAGTACAATTTTGTTGGGTTCTCAACAGATTTTGTATTTTTAAAATCATGTTAGTTAGCAGTCTTACCAATAACACCTTTCTTTTGATATCTTTTATGATTACTATTTTTATAAAAACTAACAAATTCATATGTTTTTCGCCCGCTTTCCCAATTTCTGATGCCTATATCTTTTTAACTACTTGACAACGACCTGAAAAGCGACATACATATGCATTAACAACCTTTGTCAATTGTTCGGCTTTTTATTTATAGAAAAATTATTATTTATTTATTTATTTATTGCTATCTCTGTCATTTGTCACTGTTAAGATTTAGTAGCAGTGTCATAACACGATTATCCAAAAGTTATGCAAAATTAATCATATCCTACAATAGATTGTCATATTTCTTAAGATTTTCATAAATTCTATTGCGACTTTCCCTTATTACTGCTTCATTGTGAATAACCAGCTGAAGACTTGCTGATTCAACTGTCAAAACAAAACGCGTTTCACGTGTGTTTCTTTGCAACAGCACGCGTTGGATTCTTTAAAAATCAGCTAAATTTTAAATTAATTAAATAAAATAAGTACTAAATTATTACATAAAAATGTCCTCCTCATTCTTCTTACGCAAAGAACCAAAAGGTTTGAAAAAACGAAAGGTAAGCTTAGAATCTAGTGCGTGAAGAACGATGATGCTAATTTAAACTAACATCCCGCAGTTGCAGCAAACAGCAGCAAGCAGTTCTAGAGGCAAATTTAATAAAAGATCAACAACAGCGGCCTCAGCAAAACCTCCACCCAAAAAGCGGCCACAAAAAGAAGATGAAGAAATCGATAGCGATGAAGAGTTCGGCAGTGGCATCGACTCTGATCACAAGGCGCCAAATCTAGAGTTTTCGTCGGATGAAGGCGCCGAAGAAACACCGCAAGACAAACGTCTGCGTCTGGCAAAAGAGTATCTGGAAGAAATAGAAAAGCAAGAAGCGGAACGTGCGGAGGACCGCAAAGTATTCGATCATGTTTCGAGCCGGTTGCAGACTGAATATCTTGATAGTGTTGGTAAATTGCGACGCAACATAGCAGCCTCCATTGAAGGTTACGCAGAGCCTACGTTTAATACGCTCAAGCATAAAAAACAGAAACTATCGTTATGCTCATTAGTGCTCAGTTCCGACGGAAAGTTTCTATTTGCGGGTGCAAAGACGCAATACGTGATCAAGTGGAACTTGGAGGAGCAGAAGGTTGAGGGCTTTTTTGATGTGCAGCCACATACTGAAGATCCAAACAATGGCATACGGCGTCGTTCGCATGTAATTTCCATGTGCCTGTCCAGCGATATGAAGTATATGGCTTTGGCAGAGGGCGGCAATAATATACAGATTTGGTGTCCGCAACAGCTTAAGCATTTGAAAACATTTAAAGGACATCGCGATGTGGTGACGGCATTAGTTTTTCGCAAAGATACGCATGAGTTGTACTCGGCGGGCAGAGATCGCTCGGTAAAGATTTGGTCGCTGGACGAAATGGCATATGTGGAGAGCCTGTAAGTGGGTTTGGAAATTACTTGAAAGATTTTACTGACAATTTTATTTTTGTTATGAAGGTTTGGTCATCAGGCTGGCGTTACAGGCATAGATGCCTTAAGCCGTGAACGTGCCATCTCTTGCGGTGGCACCGACTGCTCGCTGAGAATATGGAAGATAACGGAAGAGTCACAACTGATTTATAACGGACATCGAGGCAGCATTGAAAGCGTTAAGTTTATTAATGATGAAAATTTTGTGTCTGCTGGAGATGATGGGTAAGCAGATCTTTTGTAGTAACTCTTGCAAACATATTTTAAAATTATAGTTTACTTCAATTTAAGCTCAATTTGTCTGTGGAGCGCCTTGAAGAAGAAACCTCTCTGCGTTGAGCAACAAGTTCATGGCATGCAGGTCAACGGCACACCAAACTGGATAACTGCGCTAACATGTGTGGTGAATACCGATTTAATAGCTACAGGTAATGTTGCCCAAAAATTATTTTATCTTAAAATATGATAAATTATGTCTGCTTAACAGGTTCCTGTGATGGTTTTATACGTCTCTGGCATTCGGCGGATAATGCGCGAAAATTAAAGCAAATCCTGGAGATTCCTATGCCAGGTTTTATAAATAGTCTAGCTTTTAATGCTGATGGCTCTAAGCTGTACGCTGCCATTGGCCAAGAACATCGACTTGGTCGTTGGTGGCGCATAAAAGAAGCCAAAAATAAAATCATTATCCTTGATCTTATAAGAACTAAAGCTAAGGATACAACTAGCTGAAGCCAATAAACAAAAAATGAAGTGTTTAAAGCTAAATTTTCCTTTTGTTTATATTAAAAGATAAATATTTTTTAATACTAAATCAAAGTGGTTATTAACTTTATGCACATCAGTTATGTACACAACATCCTTTATTGCACGCATCTACAAAAATGAAGAACATTTTAATTTTTAGCTGAAATTCTTATAAATTTCATTAAAAAGTCGAAAAAAAGCTTAAAATAATAGTTTTAAGACTAGATAAGTTTTGTAAAATAAATATTTTTATGAAAAGAACGTATGTCTTGTAAGGAAATGTTTAAAAATTATCTTCGCCCACAACATCCGATATGGTGGCTACCAAGCGCCGTGAATGCTCCGCAGCACAAGTCGCTGTAACCAAACCCAGATGTATGCAAAACAGTTCGCAGCATTTAAGCTTGCCGGCAGCAACTTTTGGAAAGCAAACTTCCAACAGCTGATGATAGTAATCGGCACCCAATAAGCCAGGTTCAAATTGGGGCTTCCAGGTACTGCTCGCAGAGGATTGATTTATAAAATGTTGCTGCAGATCAACGGATTTCACAGCACCGCTGGCTTGATCTTCGAACCATAGGAAGTAGGAATAGTTGAAGGTTTTGTCCTTCCACATGACAGTCGTTTGTCCCTTTTTCAAGTAGTTGCGTGAGAATTCTACCATGGACCAGAGGCGCTCTTTTGGCATCAGTTTGTTGGAAAGCAAATCGGATGCAATCATTTGACCCGTGGAACGATTGATATAGATGAAATGAATGAGGCCTACAAAGCGCAAAAGCTAGTCAGGAAAGTTATTGTTATTAACAACATCGAAACTTACCAGGAAAGTCTTCCAAATACGCTTCAATGCTCATATTGCGCTCCGCCTTAACGGCTAAAAATTCTGCAAATTCCAGCATTTTTCCCTCCACCAAAGCGGTTACTTCTGCCAACTGATCTAGCGCCAGCGCAGTGCTATCACAACAGGACAGCGTAAAAAGCTGCTTAAGCTCTTCTACAAATGGCGTTATATTAGATTCAATGCGCACAACCAGCTCACGTTCGAATGAACGCAGATACTCGGCATACAACTTGCGCAGATTCTCCCACTTGGCAGCAAACTTTTTGTTTGAAGTCTCTAGTTCGTCGCCACGCAGTTTGGCACGCTTGAGGGCATCCAAACTTTGCTTCACAAACATTTCCAGACTCTCAAAAGCTGGCTTGATGCCATCCAAATCGCCCTGCTGCTGCACGCTGATGATTTTCTGGAGTACAAAGAAAGTATCATACATGCTGCTAGCCACCTGCAGTGGAGCATATTCTATGAGCTGTATGAGAAGCACGCCCTTCTCGAGACGTGTCAGCTGCGCAATACAAGGTATGCAGCCGGATTGCGAATGCTGGGCATCACCCTGCAAGAACACAGCCACGCAACGATTTAAATGCTTGTGATTTAAGTTGCTGTTCTGCTGTAGCGTACGCAATAGCAGTGAGAGGAAGAGCACATCTGAAGGATTCAGAGCCAATGCCTGCTTCGAGCATTCTATACCCACAAACTTGTGAGCTACAAACATTAAGGCGTGCGTGCGTTGATGACCGAGTTCACGTAGACGTTCTATGGCTGCGTTGAGTGTAGAACGCACTGCGCGCTTTAACTCCGTATTGATAATGATCTGCGGCAGGGCTTCCAAGAACAAAGCCTGCTCCTGGTCAAAGAGCTCTTCATAGCAACTTATGCACTGAGTAAGCAACTCATGCTGCTCATTGTTGCTGCTCGCATCAAATAAGTTTGGACCAAAGAGATAACGCGTCAATGCAATGGCAACGCCCAGTTGCCGCTTTAGCTGGTCCACCGGCCGCTGTCCAATCTTTATGAACGAGAAGCCAAGAAAGTCGCCAAAGGCAAAATTTAACCCGTTTTCACATTGGAACGAGCTGTAAGTGTTGTCGAATTGACAGAACATGATCTTTTGCGAGCTTATGATGGGGCTGAAAATCTGAAGCAGCGTATTGGAATCCAGTGTCGGATGGTCGGCATTGATGAGACCTTGCAGTTCAGCGATGTCAAGCATTTTGGCCAACAACTCATTATTCATCTGTTCGAACACGATGTCGTTTGCGCTGTTGAACACCAGCAGTCCGTTCATTTTGTTTTTATTCAATTTATATTCTATTTCAATAAAAATTACAGCATTTTACATGAAAATTGTGTGTTTTCAGAGGAGTAGAGAAATTTTCACAAAAATAAACAAAAAAACACCGAATATTGTCAAATTTAAGGAAGTGTTGCGAAAAAATTTCGTACAAGACGATTTTGAATAGGCCACAAAACAGCTGTTAAAAGTTTCTCAAAACCCAACATGCGATTTGGTAGACGCAAATGACGTGCATTGGGAGTAAGGCTGTTCACAGTGCACGAACTAACAACGAATCTTCGTTCCGTCAAATTTAGTTCAAAAAGGTGAATTGAGTCCAAGGTTAAACCATAATGGTGAATAATTTTATAACAAAAATGACCCACTCCTTTCATTAGCTTATCGGGTACGATTACGATATCCGGGGCGCCGCGATTTGAAGATGTTTTCTGGTAGAGAACAACAAAAACATATGATTTGCCGAACAAAAAAATCGATAACTCTATTAGTTATAGAGTTATCAATTTAAAAAATTTTTTGTTAAAACATCTGTTTAAAAAAAATCTATATGTTTGCCGTTACTCAATGGATCTCTAAGATTGACATGTCAATTGAAAGGTCATTAAATGACCTTTAAAATATTTTTGTTATAATATATATCCTTCCTGCAATATTTTTAGTTTTATAAACAAATTTATTCCAAAGTTTAATTTTTTAATAAAAATAACTGTTATTTTCTATAAAATTTACGTTATTAAGTTACTATAAATATATTTTTTTTAAAGCTTACAGTTGGACCTTTTGTTTGACATATGAAAATATGCATCTTTTATTTAATTTCACACTATATTACAGAAAATTTAAATTTTCCAAGTGTTTTCTTTATTAAAAAATATGTTCGAAAAATTTTCTACATCTTTCCAATATCCAATGAATCTTAAAAATTGACATGCTATTCGAAAGGTAATTAAATGCCTTTTCAACGATACGTAATACAAATATAATTTCAAAAATAATTTTAAATTTATAAACGAATAAATATCAGATTTGAATTTTTTAATTAAAAGAACCGTTATTTTCTAAAATATTTACGTTTTTAAGATACTAAAAATTTTTTTGGCATAATTGAAGATCACTGGAAACTCAAATTTTACTTTTTTTTTTGTTGTTATTATATGTATTTAGATCTTCTAAGTCCAATTATGGAAAAATTTCGGACCGTTCTCAAGTGGTTTAGAAGTTATAGGGGGTACAAAGTTGCAAAAATCGTACTGAAATACTTGTGATTTTAATTAAATTTTCCTACAAATCTAAACATTATGGATATCGAAAGAGAGGTAATGCTTTAACCTTTTCAATGAGCTATTAATCAAAAGAATCCATGGATTACTTTTGAAGATGTTGCATTTAATATAATATGCATATTTGACAGTTTACCCTTCCAGCTACATATAAATGGCAGAACATAAAAACTTTTATAAAAAATCGCGCGATTTTTTATAAAAGTTTTTCGCCTGCGGCGCTTTTTTATCTCAATATAATAAAAGTGTACAACAAACTTGAAAATTAAAAATACTGACATTACTTGTTAAGACAGGTAACACTTAATTTATCGTGCACTCTTGACTGTTCACCCTTTTACGAAATTATATCTTCCGAATTAACGCATAGATTTTTAGGATTAATAGCTCGTTGAGAAGGTATTAGCATCACTTTTCTTTCGATATCCATAAAGTTTACTTTTGTTCGAAAACAAAAAAAAAATCAAAAGTTTTTAAGCCCATTTTCACAAACGTTGACCCCTATAACTTCTAAACTACTTGCGAGCGGCCTGAAATTTTTTCACCTTTATCTTTTTTAGCTCCAAATACACATTTTGCCAAAAAAAAAATAAAAAAAGTCCATTTCCAGTGATCTTCACTTGTTCCATTTTTTTTTAAAAGCTTACAGTTAGACCTTTTTTTCGATAGATAAAAATATGTATATTTTTTATTAACTGATCGAATAAAAATTACAAATTTTTTCACTGACTCGAAAATCCCGTTAATTCATGTAAATATTGTAGCTTCAATGTTGACTTAAAAACAATTGTTTATTGTAATGGCGATATTCGAACATATGGCGTAAGAAAGCAAAACATCTTAGGTGAATATGAGTGAAATAAGCAAATTTCCGTACAAGGGCAATTTATATAAATTAGAAAACATGCCATTTTGCTCTCTGATGATAGCTGCGAATATTTACTGTGTGACGATCAAAACTGAATGAAAAAATTTATCAAGTTGGACCGAAAGTGTTTTCAGTCATAGGAGGTGTTGCGAAAGTTGGAAGTTAATATTGCTATTGTGAATACACTTCAACAGCTGATTCAAGTGTCATATCTTAAGCTGTTTTGAGATAAAAATTAATTCCACAAAGCCCCAAAGATAATAAAATATAACTTGATTTGTACTATAAAACGAAATGGGTAAACTTGTTATAGAACACACGTTGCAAGGACACAAGGGACGCATTTGGGGTGTCGCCTGGCATCCTAAGGGTAATGCTTTTGCTTCCTGCGGCGAGGACAAAACAATACGCATTTGGGCGCTATCAGGCAGCACATGGAGCACAAAAACAATACTCTCCGATGGACACAAACGCACCATACGTGAAATAGGCTGGTCCCCGTGTGGACAATACTTGGCATCGGCGAGTTTCGATGCAACCACTGCAATTTGGTCTAAGACGTCAGGTAAAGACAATTACATTCTACTTGCTTGCATTTTTATAGAATAAATCAATAACATCATGTGTTTAGGCGAATTTGAGTGTAATGCTACCCTGGAGGGGCATGAAAACGAAGTCAAGAGCGTCAGCTGGTCAAGTTCCGGCGACCTTTTGGCCACATGCTCACGCGACAAGTCAGTCTGGATCTGGGAAGTGGCAGGTGATGATGAATTCGAGTGTGCCGCAGTGCTTAACTCACACACACAAGATGTCAAGAAGGTTGTGTGGCATCCCAGCAAGGAAATTCTAGCGTCTGCCTCTTATGATAATACAATAAAAATTTATGCCGAAAACGAACAATTTAAAGACTGGGACTGCACGGCCACCTTGGAGTCGCATACAAGCACTGTTTGGGGCATTTCTTTTGATGCCGAGGGTGAACGCTTAGCCTCCTGTAGCGATGATAAGACATTGAAAATCTGGCGTGCCTATCATCCTGGCAATGAGGAAGGTGTTCCAACGCCTAACAATGAGACAACCTGGAAGTGTGTCTGCACCATAGCGGGTGAGCACAGTCGGGCTATTTATGATGTTTCGTGGTGCAAACAGAGCAGTTTAATAGCCACAGCCTGCGGCGATGATGCGATACGTATATTCAAAGAGGACGAGTCGTCGACAAAAAATGAGCCGATTTTTACTTTAATCACTTCCAATGATAAAGCACATCTGCAGGATGTCAATGCAGTCCAGTGGAATCCGCTGCAGCAGGGACAACTTATATCGTGCAGCGATGATGGTACAATAAAAATATGGAAGCATGTCGACTAACTTCATTAGACAATAAAGTGTATTTTTTTTTAATTTATAAACTGATTTATTTCATTAACTGAGAAAAGGTTCTTGCAACGTTTTATACAGTTTTTTGGCCTTGCGTGGACCTAAACCTATAACCTGCGATAAACGCTCTTCGCTGGCATTGATCAGATTCTCCAAGTTACCAAAGTTTTGTAATAAAGTTACAGCATCGGTTTTATTCACAGGTTTTATGTTGGTCAAAGCGGAAACCAGCTGATAAGAGGAAGGACAAGAGAAAACTTTAAATCAATTCATCTCAGAAGCATTGCAAACATACCTTCTGATGTGGACTTGACTCGATACGTTCCATAATCAAATCGGGTGGTCGTTTTTCAAGCAATTTATATGTTTCGATCATCTTGCCAGCCTCCTCTGCATTCCAGGCCAGCATAAGCGTCAAATCAGCCAACAGACTAATGCGCGTCAGGCTCTTGAGTGCCGAGTGCGGCTCCTATGATAAAATATTGGAACAAGTGAAGAATAGTGGAAATGGTCTTTTTTCTTTTTTTTTTTTTTTTAAATGCGTGTTTTGAGCTAACAAATTGAATGGTGAAAAAATTAAGCGTCGCTCTCAAGTGGTTTAGAAGTTATAGGGGTCAACGTTTATGAAAATGGGCTTAAAAACCTGTGTTTTTTTGTTGTTGTTTTCGAACATTAGTAAACGTAATGGATATCAAAAGAAAGGTTATGCTAAAACCTTTTTAATGAGCATTCAATCATAAAAATCTATGCATTATTTTGGATGATATAACTGTTTTTGTACTCAAAGAATTTGAGGTGTGCTAATTTTGGTTGTCCTTTTGAAGTGTTTGTCTCTGAGACTAGAAATATAAATGTTTTCATAGAAGTATGTTATTTATTGTTATTTCCTAAAAGGGTGATCAGTCAAGTGTGCACAATATATAAAGTTTTATATTTTAACAATTTATGCAAGTACTTTTCAAGTTTGTTGTACACTTACATATAGTATATTGAGACGAAAAAAAGCGCCGCAGGCGAAAAATTGTTATAAAAAATCGCGCGATTTTTTATAACAATTTTTCATTTTTGGATAGTTAGCAATAAATGGATTTTTTATAATTAATACCTAACTGAATAGGTCATGGTATGACCTCTTGCTACCCATATTGCTTAAATTTTATTAAAAAAAAATCGAAAAACAGGCAAATGTGTAGTAATTTTTCAACTTTTGATCCCTATAACTTCTAAACCACTTGAGAGCGACTCTTAATTTTTTCAGAATCGAACTTAGGAGCTCCAAATCCATATAATTACATGTAAAAAAACACAAATTTTGCATTTCCATTATTCTTCAATTATGCCAAAATATTTTCTTAAAAAATGTAAATTTTCACAACCACACAACCTCAACATACCGGTGTATCCACCTGCACCAGCAGCACACGCAGTTCATACTGCTTGCCCAGCGTTTTTAAACGCTGGCAAATGTAATCCGGATTAAGATTGTGATACTTAAGCGATAGATAAAGTATGCAGGATGTGCGCCCGACAACATAATCGGCTATGATTTCTTCACGAAACTCGATGGGCACGTTGACAATGGATTTGAGAATGGGATTACCACGCTGCTTGGGATGCACTAAGATGCAATGTGGATTGGCAGCTGTTTTAGGCGCAGCTGGAGCAACTGTTGTGCTGGTTGATGTTGCTGTGACTGCAGTCTTCGATGCGGTTACAGCAGTCAAGTTTGTTGGTGCCACATTTGCTGGCTCTATTCGGGGCACTTTTGCCGCAGTTGGAATTTCTAAATTGGCCAATGCCGCATCAAAGGAGTCATCGTACATTTTAATATGAAGATTTTTATTAGTACTGAGTGGATTCTACCATGGATTTCTACTTTAATTCTTGCTTTAATTAAACATAAACAAAATTTAAAATTAATCGAATATCAACAAAATATGTACGTAAAGAGTTCACAATAGCTTTTTGCACGGATTAATTTTGTTAATCTATTACAATAACATTTGGAGTTGTTTTACACAGTAAAAAGATGAGTAATGAAGTTTACGACTAGAAGTTCATTTTTCGATGGTTTAACTGTTAAACTAACGTATTTAATTTTAAGTGCTTTAATCACGTCTTCTAAGATTCTAATTCTGCGGCATTTATTTTATTAGTTGCATTTTATTTTATAAAGGAAAAATGCGCAATTTATGGTTCTTTTTCGATGGGTGTCGTTTAATAAACTTAGAGCCGTTTTCACTATGTCCGATTAAGCACTAATGGGAATTTTAATTTTAGCGGTTAGGAGAAAAGCATTTTCTCAATGCCCATTAGAACTTATCTGTCGGTAAAGTTTAGCTGCTAATCGGAAGAACAGCTGAGCAGTGCACACAATTAATTAACAATTAACAATTAATTATTTATAACGCAAAAATGGATAGAATCAACTTTGAGTTTGAACAAAATAGATAAAGGACACCTGCAAATAAATGTGATAACGTTAAAGAGTATGACGTTCATCAGAAGATGAAAGTTTTCTAAAAGCATTTTTTTTTCATTTTGGATAAAATAAAACATAAAATTGGTAAAAATGCTGATAGTTTTTATATATATATGTAAATATTATTCATTTCTAATTGAATTTATTAATTAATTGGACAGTTTTTTTTGCGTTTTAATTCTTGTTTATATAAATTTACACTTTTCACGCCATAAAATTACTAAAAAGTAAAAACAACGCAGCTGATATGCAGTTTTCGAGTATTTACAATTGAAGAAAATTCACAATCAGTGTATTCAGCAGAAAATTTGCTACGTACCTGCTCCACAACGTTCCGGCTGAATTGTATGTAGCATAAACCGCACACACAACATTTTCCCTAAGCGGACGCCATCTTAGGTAGCGAAAATATTTTATACTCACTTCATTTTGACAGATGTGATTGTTCATTATCAAGGTGACCGTGACATGCAGGTTAAGTGTGTGGCTTAGCATGCTTGGAGCCCGGGTTCGATCCCCAGCCGCGGCGAAAAATTTTTTTTCAATAAAAATTTTTTCTGATCGGTCACCACCTCTTTGCAGACAATGGCAAACCTCAGAGAGTAAATAATGCCATGTAAAACTTCTTGAGAACTTTAGTCGACATAAAACATGTAGGTCCAGTTCTCGATCAATTGTGTGCAAACATTTAATAACACACACAACACAATTGATCATAAGAAGCTCGGTCAAAGTCCTTTCAAGGGCTGCAGTGGCCAATTTGTTTTTTTTTTTTGTTTATTTTTGATTGTTCATCATAGTTGGAAATTTGACATTTTTCATTTATCACTTCGCTACCTGAGCGCTTTTTCGGATTGAATGCACTTAATCAATGATCTTGTTGGCAGTTACTTAACTATCGTACGGTTAGCTATCTGCTGGTCAAGAGCTAGACTAGAGCTACTAAAGACCCTAAGGGCCGTTTTCACAATGTCCGGTTAAGCACTTATTGTCACTTTAACCGTTTGTATTTATTTCAAAACAAAAAACTTATACATATAGTACAATAACACATTTAAGAATTTATTTATGAAAGAAAATAACGTTAATTTTTTAAAAACGTTCACATTCGACTAATATTTAATAAAATTACTCATTTGAGGTTACCTTTAATTCCCAGGAATAAACCCCGATATAATCAATTGAAATTTATAATTTATGATTTGAAAAGATCAATTCAAACTTTAAGAAGAACTTTAAGATGTCAAGGAAAGATCAAATAAATTTCCGAAATTACATTTAAAATTCAGATCAGATCAATTGCAATGTAGACATTATATTTGAAATTCAGGAAATATCAATGGAACTTTAGAAATTCCATTTAGAATTCAGAAAACATCAACTGATATGGAGAAAAAAATCAATTTAAATGAAAAAATCATTAATTTAAAAAGATGGTAGGCCAATGATATAATGATAGTATAGTGATGATATGGTATTGATGGTGGAAATGGTGTGCTGATAGTAGAGTGATAAGAGGTATATGATGGTTTGTTAAAATATAATATATATTTTGTTGCAAACAATAGTTATGTTTTCTGAATTTCAATTGATCTTTTTTAAATACCTAGCATAATAAATAATAGTATTATTAAATTTTATGAATTTAAAATGAAATGACTGAATTAAATTGATCCTTTCTAAGTTTTGAAAGAAATTTCTAAATTTGATTTGTTCATTCTAAATTGCAATTAATGCTTTCTGAATTTTAAATGGAGTTTCGAAATATAATTAATTTTTTCTAAACTTCTATGAGAGTTACAGTCTTATTCAATAGATTTCCTTAAATATCGGCTTCCTTCACAATTGTTTAGTTACGCAGGGTTTACGCAACTTTACTTAAATTGTTATTCATAAACATTTTTATCCACAGTGTATGTTTGTGCTTTGATCTCTTCAAAAAATTAAGTAATCTTTTACATTAAAAGCAAAAATATAACGTTTTTGGTGCATGTCTATGATATTAATATCATTTATCCACCTTGATCGAAATGACGCGCCACTGCGGTCAACAACTGCGGTCAATACTTAAATTAAAGTATTCTTAATTTTCAATACTACTTGATTTTAATTGTGCATGAAATGAAATATTTCATTAAAAACTAAAAAAATATTTGGTAAAATTTTATATTTTTGATATGCAAGAATTTTAACTATGAATACAAATTCGTTGTATATTGTATAAAGTTTTGTATTTAAAACTCAATAAGGGTATTCACAATGATATATTTTTGGCTATGAAAAACTACAACATAAATTCTAGACTGTGAAAATATAAAGTTCGTAAAAATGTGAACAATGTCAGCACAATCATGAACATTTTTTCCTCGGAATTGGAAAAGGTAGTTTCTACTTTAAAAAAATTTAATTTAAAATTTTGCAGAAAAACTTTTTGAAAATTTAAAATGCAAATTTGTTCATCAACCGTCATATTCATGAGTGTAATAAAAAAATGGTGATGTCTATCTGCTATATTAAAAATTAAAACTCCCATTTCTTGAAAAACATAAAAAAAAAAAATTTGTTTTGAACCATTTGAGTTTTGTTAAAATACAACAAAATTTACTATGAATAAATAGTTTTGTATTTAAAACTCAATATTTTTCGTACATATCGAAAATTTACTAAAAATATGAAATTTATAACTTCAAACTATGCATGCTTAACTAAATACACTTTATAGTGAAATTTAAAAATTCACTATAAAGTCATTATAAATTTTAATTCATTATAAATTTTTGAAAATAATTTAAAATTTGTAATTACGATGAAAAAATTCATCAAATATTGAATAAAAGCATAGAAGTAAAAGCATAGAAATCGTATTTGGAAAATATAATATATAATATAATTATAAAAATATAATATATATATTTTTAACATTTGTTGATTTATGGAGACCATAAAACAACCCGATAACCAGATTTAGCACTAAACCAAAATTCTCGAACACTAATCAGGGATTTATAAAGTTGTAACATTTCTAGAAAAAAAAAAACAAAACCAAAACCTACATCCAAAATTTGACTCAACTAGAGTGAAATGTTCAAAATCTATCCGGTTATTCGGTTTTTATGTATGCGAATTTAAAAACACTAGCTTAGCCCACATATTTGATTCAAGCATTCCGCGGCTCAAGGCAACACTAGCCACCAGCGAATTAGCTGGTTAGCGAAATGGTTTTTTTAATGCAGCAGCACGCTACCGTCCAAAACACCAACTTAAGACCACAACTAAACGCTCAAGCCAAGAGATGCCGATGACAATAACAACAACAACAACAACACTATCACGATATAAACGCCTCTCACTTTCAACCTAAACATAAATCGTAACCAAGTTTGAAAATCATTTAAATATTTTTTGCTGCTATTTGTTGTTTTTGTTTTTTCTTTTTTAATTTATTTTAACCAAGTCAGAAGCGCAGCAGCGCTCAATGCCTTTATTAAATTTTGCTGGCTTTTCAGTTTCAGTTAAGCTTTAAACCAAGTTAGACGAATTTTTAAGCTATAAATATTTAATACGAAAAAAAAAAAAAACAGAAAACGAACGCGGCCAAAAACAACATCACAACAACCACTACAACCAACCATAACAACAAAAACAGCCTTGATAAAAATGACAAAAACACAAGCCATGCAGCAACGCATGCTGTGCAGCAGGGTTGTTGTTGTTGTTATTGTAATTTGTTTGTTGTTGGATAACGTGCGAGCAAGTCCCATGATGTACAAAAAAAATACGCAAGATAAATACGAAGCAGGTGCAGTGAAACAGTGAAAAAAAAAACCCAAAAAAAATAAAATCAAACCAACTAAAAAGAGATAGCAAACAAAATTTTCATATTTTATTCGTAATAAAATACACATTAAATAATTTCTTATGTTTTCTTTTTGTATTTGTTGTTTTTTGTGCCGGCAGATTTGGTGCCTGTGTCATCGACCGTTATACCATTAACGGTGCTAGAGGTCAGCTACGGTCTAGGCGGTAAGCCAAGCGAAGAATATAAAATGGCGTATTTAAAGAAGTTACGCAAGAAGGTGTTGCACGCCGATGAGAAGAATGACGAAGATCCAGATACGCTGATAACCAGTAAGTAAAAAAAGAACATGATGCAGTTAATGCACTATAAAAAATGTTCAACAGGTCGTATGAGCAACACTTTTTAAGTGCTCAACAATTGAAATTGTCGTAATTTTATCACCACATAAATACCACAATAAATAATTGCTTTTTTATTTCTTAATTCACACAAACAATTATTTAATGCCCATCATTTCAATTACAGTTAAGAAAAAACATCATGATGCCAACAACAAAGCCAAAGTCAAGGGCATTTCAAACAATTGATTCAGCGAACTGCAACCGCAAAGCTGCATCTGAAGTGCGCTCAATGCTTGCATGATGTCACCTGGTCAACTGGTGACACTTTAATCAAAGCATTGCCATGCTTATGTCAGCGTTTTATCTCATCTGTCATGTTTGTTTTTATAAGGCTTGTTTTTAAGTTCAACGGTTTATTTTAAAATTTTTATATCTACCAATACATTAATTTATTGAATAAAGCGAAACTAACAAATAAATTGGTTGATGTGTGGGCTTTAAAAGGTGTGGGTATAACTTTGGTCTGACAAGTTAGCTTAAGAGCAAAATTGGCTTGGACAAAACAGAAAATATTTTTTTTTTTAATTTAATAGCGGCTTACTTTTATGGGTCAGTGTTGGTCAACGTTGTTATGCCGATAACTCAATGAATAATTTAAAATGCATTTTTTAAAAAGAACCACAAAGCGTTACTTTGATGGTGTTGATATTCTGTGATATTTTATTTCCTCAGCTCTGGCAAAACATAAGAATTTGTAATAGAAAAATGTTCTTATATTATTTTATACATTCACCCTTAAAAATAATTTGTGAATATCGGCCACTTCTATAATGCATTCGTCTCATTCTCTAGAAGTTTAGTTTTCCTTAACCTCCTTAACCTTAATAAAGCTTAACATTAATTTGCTCAATTGGTCAATTGTAGAGCTTAACTTAACTTTTTTAATTATATACCATTTTTTAGTATCCGAATAACCGATTATAAAATTATTTAAAACAATTATATTATACAATTCTTGAATACGATATGAATAGTGCAGATTAACTTGCCTACAAGCAGCAGCAGTCAGTGTTGGTTTCATATTAAAATTTGCGCCAGCCTCTTTTGTCGTGCACTTGATGACACCAGCCGAACATCTAAGAATCGACCACTTGATTTTTTCAACGGAGCAACGGTCGTCTCCGTCTGCGCTGAGAAAAAGACGCCGCTTGGCTGTTATTCGTTTGCAGCCATATGGCATTATATTGAAATGAAAAACCGCGATATCTCGTACACGGAGAGAGATAGGCCAAAAATAAGCAATTTTTTGTATCAAAATATTAAAAAATATAAAAACGCGATATCTCGTAAACGGAGAGAGATAGGCCAAAAATAAGCAATTTTATTTTAATTTTAAAATATTAAAAAATATAAAAACGCGATATCTCGTAAACGGAGAGAGATAGGCCAAAAATAAGCAATTTTATTTTAATTTTAAAATATTAAAAAATAGAAAAAGCGGGATATCTCGTAAACGGAGAGAGATAGGCCAAAAATAAACAATTTTATTTATCAAAATATTAAAAAAATAGAAAAAGCGGGATATCTCGTAAACGGAGAGAGATAGGCCAAAAATAAACAATTTTTTGTATCCAAATATTAAAAAATAGAAAAAGCAGGATATCTCGTAAACGGGGAGAGTTAGGCCAAAAATAAGCAATTTTTTGTGTCAAAATATTTAAAATAGAAAAATCGCGATATCTCGTAAACGGAGAAAGATAGGCCAAAAATAAGCAATTTTTTGTATCAAATATTTAAAATAGAAAAATCGCGATATCTCGTAAACGGAGAAAGATAGGCCAAAAATAAGCAATTTTTTGTATCAAAATATTAAAACATTTTAAAATTTAAAAATCGCGATGTCTCTTAAACGGAGAGAGATAGGCCTAAAAAAAGCAATTTTTGGTGTCAAAATATTTAAAATAGAAAAATCGCGATATCTCGTAAACGGAGAAATATAGGCCAAAAATAAGCAATTTTTTGTATCAAATATTTAAAATAGAAAAATCGCGATATCTCGTAAACGGAGAAAGATAGGCCAAAAATAAGCAATTTTTTGTATCAAAATATTAAAACATTTAAAAATTTAAAAATCGCGATGTCTCGTAAACGGAGAGAGATAGGCCTAAAAAAAGCAATTTTTGGTGTCAAAATATTTAAAATAGAAAAATCGCGATATCTCGTAAACGGAGAAATATAGGCCAAAAATAAGCAATTTTATTTATCCAAATATTAAAAAATAGAAAAAGCAGGATATCTCGTAAACGGAGAGAGATAGGCCAAAAATAAGCAATTTTTTGTGTCAAAATATTTAAAATAGAAAAATCGCGATATCTCGTAAACGGAGAAAGATAGGCCAAAAATAAGCAATTTTTTGTATCAAAATATTAAAAAATATAAAAACGCGATATCTCGTAAACGGAGAGAGATAGGCCTAAAAAAAGCAATTTTTTGCGTCAAAATATTAAAAATAGAAAAAGCGGGATATCTCGTAAACGGAGAGAGATAGGCCAAAAATAAGCAATTTTTTGTATCAAAATATTACAAAATTTAAAAATTTAAAATCGCGATATCTCGTAAACGGAGAGAGATAGGCCAAAAATAAGCAATTTTATTTATCAAAATATTAAAAAAAGAAAAAGCGGGATATCTCGTAAACGGAGAGAGATAGGCCAAAAATAAGCATTTTTTTGTATCAATATTTTAAAAATAGGAAAAACGCGATATCTCGTTAACGGAGAGAGATAGGCCAAACATAAGCAATTTTTTGTATCAAAATATTAAAAAATATCAAAAGCGGGATATCTCGTAAACGGAGAGAGATAGGCCAAAAATAAGCAATTTTTTGTATAAAAATATTAAAAAATAGAAAAATCGCGATATCTCGTTAACGGAGAGAGATAGGCCAAACATAAGCAATTTTTTGTATCAAAATATTAAAAAATATCAAAAGCGGGATATCTCGTAAACGGAGAGAGATAGGCCAAAAATAAGCAATTTTTTGTATAAAAATATTAAAAAATAGAAAAATCGCGATATCTCGTAAACGGAGAGAGATAGGCCAAAAATAAGCAATTTTTTGTATAAAAATATTAAAAATAGAAAAATCGCGATATCTCGTAAACGGAGAGAGATAGGCCAAAAATAAGCAATTTTTTGTATCAAAATATTAAAACATTTAAAAATTTAAAAATCGCGATGTCTCGTAAACGGAGAGAGATAGGCCTAAAAAAAGCAATTTTTGGTGTCAAAATATTTAAAATAGAAAAATCGCGATATCTCGTAAACGGAGAGAGATAGGCCAAAAATAAGCATTTTTTTGTATCAATATTTTAAAAATAGAAAAAACGCGATATCTCGTTAACGGAGAGAGATAGGCCAAAATAAGCAATTTTTTGTATAAAAATATTAAAAATAGAAAAATCGCGATATCTCGTAAACGGAGAGAGATAGGCCAAAAATAAGCAATTTTTTGTATAAAAATATTAAAAAATAGAAAAATCGCGATATCTCGTAAACGGAGAGAGATAGGCCAAAAATAAGCAATTTTTTGTATAAAAATATTAAAAATAGAAAAATCGCGATATCTCGTAAACGGAGAGAGATAGGCCAAAAATAAGCAATTTTTTGTATCAAAATATTAAAACATTTAAAAATTTAAAAATCGCGATGTCTCGTAAACGGAGAGAGATAGGCCTAAAAAAAGCAATTTTTGGTGTCAAAATATTTAAAATAGAAAAATCGCGATATCTCGTAAACGGAGAGAGATAGGCCAAAAATAAGCAATTTTTTGTATCAAAATATTAAAAATAGAAAAAGCACGATATCTCGTAAACGGAGAGAGATAGGCCAAAAATAAGCAATTTTTACGGCTTCCTAAGGGGAATTACATCATCGAGAGGAATCGCACTGTACCAAAATATTAAATTATAGAAAAGTGCTATATTTCGTCAAACAATAAAGTTAGCAGCAGCAATAAGAAAAACTTAAATAAGAACAGCTGGCTTTGACTTCTAGCTCAGTTCCTCTCTAATATGCACCTACCTTGTTATTCTATCATGAATGCAACCAATGTGTTTCATGCACTATTTATAACCAGAGGTGCTTGAACTAAAAGGTACGAACTCATTTTATATTTTCACCATGGTTGAATGTTGGCAACCAAGTTCGATAATAAAGTTTATCTACAGCTTCATTAGTTTGTGCAAATTATTATTTTACTATTGTTCATTCACCAAATAATAAGAAAAAAGGATGTTTTGGATAAAATGAATTCTTTATTGATACTTGACTCACCAAGAAATAATTGATTCTTTCATTTTTGCTATTTTGCAAAAAGATTTTCTACTCGTACCCTTAAAAATAGTGAAGTTGTAAGTTTATCTATGTGAGTCACTTTTAAAACAAACTGTTTTAAAGTAAGTTCATATAATGTTGTTAAGGAATCACAAACAACGGTTAGTAAAACACACAATCCAAGTTTTATTGTCTGCACTTCAGTTACAAACTTAAGATAAGAATCGCCTTCAAACGTTTGAAAATCGGAATGAAATTCGATTCTCTATTCTCTATTAATTTTTTTTTTTGTGAGAGATTTTTACAATTGAATTGCTCCGTAAAACAAATTTTATATCATTGTTGATGCAATTACCGTAAAGTGGAAGGGATAAAAATAACACCAAAGAGAACAGCGATTGTCACACATTCGATTAACTATAGCTGGACAAAAAAAAAACATAAGGAAATGGGTGGAGTTGCACAATCTGGCTACACTGGAAAGGTCTTTGCGATACACAAAGCAAATTTTAGGATTCAAAATGTTTATTTTGTGGTCCGTATTACTGTTGTATCTTTAGTGCATAATTGGAATGATGATTCAAAACTTGCTTCTGGGTTGTTGACAGAGAAATAAGAAAATAAGAGAAAATAAGAGACTGAGAAATATTTGCCAAACGTTTTTGAGGGTTTTATTTCTGAATTGATATTAAGTTTTAAGCCATGAAATAAGTAGAAGGTAGTAAAAAGACCTTGGACATCACCTGTCGTTAATGTTGAGATGTATTTAAACGATGCTACTTTTCTGTATTTTTGTTGCTTAGGCAACCAATGATTGGAAAATAAATGTTTATAAAGACTTAATAATATACAATAAGGATAAAAGGCTCTGCTTTAAAGTTTGCCTAATAAGAAAAAACGTGTTCTTACCCGCTTGCCAGTGGTTTTAATACAGAAACTCAAACACAACACAATATTTTTTTTTTCATTAAATATTGCTTTGATATATGGGTACCACTTTTTTGCTCACGATTCTGACTCAAACGATAGACTGTATCGAAGCTTCTTACCCTACCTGCCTTATTGTATCATGCTATAATCTACACATCATTAAACACATTAGAATGAATGTACAAATAAAGAAATTATTTTCCTCATGGCACTAAAGTTGCTCATTATGACTCATATATTTACAAATCAATCAGAATATTTTCCCAACAAACTGATTCGTACGCAAAGAACTGTGAGTTGACTTATTTTATTTTGTGATTGATTGCATTTATTTGTTTTGATTTGATTTCATTTGTGATTATATTGCGATTGACTTTTCAAGAATATATTCTGTTATATTCTCTTCAATGATTTTCAATGTTTTTATATAGCTTTAGCTTGAAATTTATCTCAAGTGCTTGTGTGTACAAGAAGTATTTGTCGAAACAATAAATTTTTTATTTAATATACAGTGCCTTCGTTTTTTTTTTTTTTTGTCTGAGTCAATATTTCCTTCAACAATATGAAATGATTTTTTCCCATTGGAAAATAATAACAAACAAGCATAAAAAAAATATCCTTGAAATCCTTTAAAACAACATAAAGACTTTAAGATTCATATAAAAAGCAGCAGTAACGAATTTTGTAGATGTTTTTATCTTATTTATATATAAGCAACATTTCCGTCATGCGTGCACGTCTGCTTAAACATTCAAGCAGCTGTACACAAACATACCACAATAATGTGAACAAATAAACAACAACAATAGTAGCGGTGGTAATAATACAACAAAAACAAATCAGCCAAACAAAGTTATCAGAAATCGCATAATATAAACTTCCTTAAAAAGGATTTCCTTTTTAAATTATCAAACAACAAAAGCACTTTATTGTTGTTGTTAGCAAAAGTATTTGTGCGAATAGGGTGGAGCAGGGGGCTGGCTGTGTCAAAGAAACAAAAATTTGAAACCTGCTCTATCGCTAAAAAGCGGTTATGTCAATAACGCCAGAAAGTTAAAAAAAAATAAAAATAACTTCACAACAAAACAAAACAAGAACAACAACAACAACAACAACAACAACAACATAGAACAGCACAACGTGCTGCCAACATCACGCTTTCACTGCCGCACAACGGCAACAAACACTTTCAGGACTGATGGCAAAAACTTTAACAGACGCTTTATGACACTCGACACTTTATCATACGGCATGATTGTGTGTTAGTGATTGGAAAATGTATGACAGTTGCAGCTCAACAAACAAGTAATTGAATGATTGACAAACCGTCACTTTGGCACTTCGACAAAAGCGCAAGAACTACACGCGCGAATAGAGACAGGCGTGAAAAGATGTGAAATCAAGCAGAAATGATTTACCTTCACATAAAGATCCAAGCCTGCACATAATAACAGACGCCCACTGCGAATGATGGCAGTTATGATGGGGGGTATAAAAGTTCTTCTTCAGCAGAACGCTATATTAAAAAATGTGATTTCCGCAAATGATCCCCAGGCAACTTTGAAGATTTTTTTGAGCATTTTGAGAATTCTGCGTTTGAAGTTCAATGGTTTAGGCTTGGCAGTGAAATTCACAAAGTACCTAAGCCTAGACGTAGATAATAACGTAAACGTAAACGTAAACGTAAACGTAAACGTAAACGTAAACGTAAACGTAAACGTAAACGTAAACGTAAACGTAAACGTAAACGTAAACGTAAACGTAAACGTAAACGTAAACGTAAACGTAAACGTAAACGTAAACGTAAACGTAAACGTAAACGTAAACGTAAACGTAAACGTAAACGTAAACGTAAACGTAAACGTAAACGTAAACGTAAACGTAAACGTAAACGTAAACGTAAACGTAAACGTAAACGTAAACGTAAACGTAAACGTAAACGTAAACGTAAACGTAAACGTAAACGTAAACGTAAACGTAAACGTAAACGTAAACGTAAACGTAAACGTAAACGTAAACGTAAACGTAAACGTAAACGTAAACGTAAACGTAAACGTAAACGTAAACGTAAACGTAAACGTAAACGTAAACGTAAACGTAAACGTAAACGTAAACGTAAACGTAAACGTAAACGTAAACGTAAACGTAAACGTAAACGTAAACGTAAACGTAAACGTAAACGTAAACGTAAACGTAAACGTAAACGTAAACGTAAACGTAAACGTAAACGTAACTTCAACTTCAACTTAAACTTAAACTTCAACTTCAACTTCAACTTCAACTTCAACTTCAACTTCGACTTCAACTTCAACATCAACTTCAACTTCAACTTCAACTTCAACTTCAACTTCAATTTCTAACAATTTCTAATTCTTACTCTAACTCTAACTCTAACTCTAACTCTAACTCTAACTCTAACTCTAACTCTAACTCTAACTCTAACTCTAACTCTAACTCTAACTCTAACTCTAACTCTAACTCTAACTCTAACTCTAACTAACTCTAACTCTAACTCTAAGTCTAACTCTAACTCTAACTCTAACTCTAACTCTAACTCTAACTCTAACTCTAACTCTAACTCTAACTCTAACTCTAACTCTAACTCTAACTCTAACTCTAACTCTAACTCTAACTCTAACTCTAACTCTAACTCTAACTCTAACTCTAACTCTAACTCTAACTCTAACTCTAACTCTAACTCTAACTCTAACTCTAACTCTAACTCTAACTCTAACTCTAACTCTAACTCTAACTCTAACTCTAACTCTAACTCTAACTCTAACTCTAACTCTAACTCTAACTCTAACTCTAACTCTAACTCTAACTCTAACTCTAACTCTAACTCTAACTCTAACTCTAACTCTAACTCTAACTCTAACTCTAACTCTAACTCTAACTCTAACTCTAACTCTAACTCTAACTCTAACTCTAACTCTAACTCTAACTCTAACTCTAACTCTAACTCTAACTCTAACTCTAACTCTAACTCTAACTCTAACTCTAACTCTAACTCTAACTCTAACTCTAACTCTAACTCTAACTCTAACTCTAACTCTAACTCTAACTCTAACTCTAACTCTAACTCTAACTCTAACTCTAACTCTAACTCTAACTCTAACTCTAACTCTAACTCTAACTCTAACTCTAACTCAATGCTCTAACTCTAACTCTAACTCTAACTCTAACTCTAACTCTAACTCTAACTCTAACTCTAACTCTAACTCTAACTCTAACTCTAACTCTAACTCTAACTCTAACTCTAACTCTAACTCTAACTCTAACTCTAACTCTAACTCTAACTCTAACTCTAACTCGAACTCTAACTCTAACTCTAACTCTAACTCTAACTCTAACTCTAACTCTAACTCTAACTCGAACTCTAACTCTAACTCTAACTCTAACTCTAACTCTAACTCTAACTCTAACTCTAACTCTAACTCTAACTCTAACTCTAACTCTAACTCTAACTCTAACTCTAACTCTAACTCTAACTCTAACTCTAACTCTAACTCTAACTCTAACTCTAACTCTAACTCTAACTCTAACTCTAACTCTAACTCTAACTCTAACTCTAACTCTAACTCTAACTCTAACTCTAACTCTAACTCTAACTCTAACTCTAACTCTAACTCTAACTCTAACTCTAACTCTAACTCTAACTCTAACTCTAACTCTAACTCTAACTCTAACTCTAACTCTAACTCTAACTCTAACTCTAACTCTAACTCTAACTCTAACTCTAACTCTAACTCTAACTCTAACTCTAACTCTAACTCTAACTCTAACTCTAACTCTAACTCTAACTCTAACTCTAACTCTAACTCTAACTCTAACTCTAACTCTAACTCTAACTCTAACTCTAACTCTAACTCTAACTCTAACTCTAACTCTAACTCTAACTCTAACTCTAACTCTAACTCTAACTCTAACTCTAACTCTAACTCTAACTCTAACTCTAACTCTAACTCTAACTCTAACTCTAACTCTAACTCTAACTCTAACTCTAACTCTAACTCTAACTCTATCTCTAACTCTAACTCTAACTCTAACTCTAACTCTAACTCTAACTCTAACTCTAACTCTAACTCTAACTCTAACTCTAACTCTAACTCTAACTCTTACTCTAACTCTTACTCTAACTCTAGCTCTAGCTCTAACTCTAACTCTTACTCTAACTCTAACTCTAACTCTAACTCTAACTCTAACTCTAACTCTAACTCTAACTCTAACTCTAACTCTAACTCTAACTCTAACTCTAACTCTAACTCTAACTCTAACTCTAACTCTAACTCTAACTCTAACTCTAACTCTAACTCTAACTCTAACTCTAACTCTAACTCTAACTCTAACTCTAACTCTAACTCTAACTCTAACTCTAACTCTAACTCTAACTCTAACTCTAACTCTAACTCTAACTCTAACTCTAACTCTAACTCTAACTCTAACTCTAACTCTAACTCTAACTCTAACTCTAACTCTAACTCTAACTCTAATTTTAACTCTAACTCTAACTCTAACTCTAACTCTAACTCTAACTCTAACTCTAACTCTAACTCTAACTCTAACTCTAACTCTAACTCTAACTCTAACTCTAACTCTAACTCTTACTCTAACTCTTACTCTAACTCTAGCTCTAGCTCTAACTCTAACTCTAACTCTTACTCTAACTCTAACTCTAACTCTAACTCTAACTCTAACTCTAACTCTAACTCTAACTCTAACTCTAACTCTAACTCTAACTCTAACTCTAACTCTAACTCTAACTCTAACTCTAACTCTAACTCTAACTCTAACTCTAACTCTAACTCTAACTCTAACTCTAACTCTAACTCTAACTCTAACTCTAACTCTAACTCTAACTCTAACTCTAACTCTAACTCTAACTCTAACTCTAACTCTAACTCTAACTCTAACTCTAACTCTAACTCTAACTCTAACTCTAACTCTAACTCTAACTCTAACTCTAACTCTAACTCTAACTCTAACTCTAACTCTAACTCTAACTCTAACTCTAACTCTAACTCTAACTCTAACTCTAACTCTAACTCTAACTCTAACTCTAACTCTAACTCTAACTCTAACTCTAACTCTAACTCTAACTCTAACTCTAACTCTAACTCTAACTCTAACTCTAACTCTAACTCTAACTCTAACTCTAACTCTAACTCTAACTCTAACTCTAACTCTAACTCTAACTCTAACTCTAACTCTAACTCTAACTCTAACTCTAACTCTAACTCTAACTCTAACTCTAACTCTAACTCTAACTCTAACTCTAACTCTAACTCTAACTCTAACTCTAACTCTAACTCTAACTCTAACTCTAACTCTAACTCTAACTCTAACTCTTACTCTAACTCTAACTCTAACTCTAACTCTAACTCTAACTCTAACTCTAACTCTAACTCTAACTCTAACTCTAACTCTAACTCTAACTCTAACTCTAACTCTAACTCTAACTCTAACTCTAACTCTAACTCTAACTCTAACTCTAACTCTAACTGAATTTAACTCTAACGCTTACTCTATCTCTCACTCTAACTCAAATTCAAGTTCAAACTTAAACTTAATTGTGAACTTTCATTTTTTATGTCTTCATTATTAACTCGTTCGTTTGTTTTTAAATTGCCGTCTGGGTACACACCCATTATGTCATATGCCTTCAAATTTATATGTTGCTGTCATCTGTATTCACAGGATTCGTATCCCTTTTCCGCTCGCACATATTTTTTCGTTTGTTCAAAACGGAAGGAAGTGTGCGTAAAATGTTTGAGCACAATTTTTTTTACCTAACTAAAATGTGATGTATAACAGCAAATGTTATTGACATGTTTTTTGTGAATTGTTTTTTATTGTACAGAATTTCATAAAACTTTAAAAAGCAAAATAAATCAACAAAGAAAAGCATTTATTTTTGTTTTGTTGTTTTCTTCGAAACCTTCTCAAATAATAAACTTATGTTCATGTCCAATAATAATTCTTTTTTTATATCTTCCAATCATGAGCGTTGATATGGAGTTAGAAAAGTTTTAGGACATTTGACCTGAGAAGAAAATAAAATTAAATTATTATTATTTAATTTTTGTTTTTGGCAAATAACTACGTCAAGCGAAAAATTTCAGTTATTGTGAAACGAAGGCAATAAAAAATGTTAACTGGGTGATGACAAGAAAAAAAAAGTGACTTAAAGTCATTTGAAGTTTGTTTTGTTCGTAAATTGATGAAACAATTAAAGTTAAGTACAGATTAATTGGGGCCATATAAAGCTGTTCGCAGTTGAGTTGAACTTTTTTATATTGTGGTTATAAATAAAATAAAAAAATAAATTCTATTGTCTTCACAAACAAGATAATAGCAACTTAAAAATTAAAAAAAATGTGATGTGCCTTCTTAAGTATAATGTTGTAAACTTTAATCCGTACAATTCTCTTCATGCAATTATGCTCACCTTAACTTTACTCACCTTAACTTTACTTCACGTGCTACTGTTACTTTAAGCGATAAACTGTCGTTTTATTATTTAATGCACACGTATGCTCCGTTTAGACTATCAGTCAATTACTTTCTCTTTGTCAGGTAAATATGAGCTGCTTCTTCAAGGACATAGCTTAATATTATGACGGCACAGACAACTACGTGTGCATGTGCGCCACGCCGGCTTTCGTTAAATAAACAAAGTTTCGTTGCTAAATTTTTGGTCAAGTTGTTGTTTTTGTTTTTCTATTTTTTTTTTCTGTTCCTTTGATCGACGTTTTATCACGCACTAATAAATAAATAAATAATTGGCCATTAAAGCTAAAGCTCATGTCATTCGTGTGCAATCATTTGAAAGATACACAACATAAGTGATTTGAAAATGCTTAATTTGATTCATATATGATCAAAAATGACCAAGTGGTTCTTTTGTTATATTAATACGATATATTCAATTATATTCGAGTGCAAGATATTTGTATTAATATATTAATAAATGCTATATAAAGCTTTTCACATTATTCGGCTTGAATACTTTTTCGAATTTAACCTCAAAAACTGAATATCGGATATCAGCAGTCAATAGTATTATATCAAATGAATTTGAAGACTTCTTAGGAGGGATTCTAGAGGAATTTTGTCTGCATCTATTAATGACGATAACGTCAGTGAGCTTAAGTGTTGAAGTCTAGATTTAAGTAAGGTAGGGCATGGCAAAGTAGGTGCTGCAGGGTTTCTTGGACACCTGCTTCCTTCCACTTTCTGCAGTTGTCATTGGTGGTAATACCCAGTTTTCGCCTTGACCGCCACTATGCAGTGCCCTGAAATGACACCCACCAGTGTCCTGCTGTCTCTTTATAGGCGTGCCAGGATAAACGAAGTTCGTTTTCCACGTGACATATGTTAGTATCGGAGCACATGGACTTTTTTTTCGGTGGCCGTCAACAAAGTTGTTAGTTAAAGAGCGATAAGTGCTTGTACTAAAAGCTATCTTTGCGGCCTACCTTATGGCAAAACCTTCGCCTGAAAGAAGCTGCAGCGCTCCAGTAGTTGTACGCCTGCCTTATGTCGGGCTTTGGGCAATATAATGTCGCTTCCTCTCCCATACTTATTCTGGAGCCATCTGTGTATATTTAGAAACTGTGCATCAGTCAATAGTTCCTAGGAGTGTTGGTTCTTTGCTGTCGATAGTTTTGCGGGGGATCGTGTAGTCTGTTCTACCAGTTGAATCGTTGCCAATTCAACAATGCCAAAAACTTTGTTTTCTGAAGTTGTTAGATGCCATACGACACCTTTTTGGGGCTTCTAAAGTGTTTTTGAGCCAGTTTGTAGGTGAATCTTGAAGTTGAAGTGGATATGGAAGTAGAAGTGGAAGTGGAAGTGGAAGTGGGAAGTGGGAAGTGGAAGTGGAAGTGGAAGTGGAAGTGGAAGTGGAAGTGGAAGTGGAAGTGGAAGTGGAAGTGGAAGTGGAAGTGGAAGTGGAAGTGGAAGTGGAAGTGGAAGTGGAAGTGGAAGTGGAAGTGGAAGTGGAAGTGGAAGTGGAAGTGGAAGTGGAAGTGGAAGTGGAAGTGGAAGTGGAAGTGGAAGTGGAAGTGGAAGTGGAAGTGGAAGTGGAAGTGGAAGTGGAAGTGGAAGTGGAAGTGGAAGTGGAAGTGGAAGTGGAAGTGGAAGTGGAAGTGGAAGTGGAAGTGGAAGTGGAAGTGGAAGTGGAAGTGGAAGTGGAAGTGGAAGTGGAAGTGGAAGTGGAAGAGGAAGTGGAAGTGGAAGTGGCAGTGGAAGTGGAAGTGGAAGTGGAAGTGGAAGTGGAAGTGGAAGTGGAAGTAGAAGTGAAAGTGAAAGTGGAAGTGGAAGTGGAAGTGAAAGTGGAAGTGGAAGTGGAAGTGGAAGTGGAAGTGGAAGTGGAAGTGGAAGTGGAAGTGGAAGTGGAAGTGGAAGTGGAAGTGGAAGTGGAAGTGGAAGTGGAAGTGGAAGTGGAAGTGGAAGTGGAAGTGGAAGTGGAAGTGGAAGTGGAAGTGGAAGTGGAAGTGGAAGTGGAAGTGGAAGTGGAAGTGGAAGTGGAAGTGGAAGTGGAAGTGGAAGTGGAAGTGGAAGTGGAAGTGGAAGTGGAAGTGGAAGTGGAAGTGAAAGGAAGACCTTTGACGTTAATGTTAAGTCTAATGCGTTAGAGAAGGTAAGACCCACATGTGTAAGCAGGTTCCTTGCCGATGTAAGCTATGCCTTAGTTAGCTTGGATGATAAAGATTAGCATGGACTTACCTTGATCATTAATATCTGGCCTTCCCCACTCTCAGTGATGTGCGTTGGCATCTGGGCCGATGAAAATCGCCTACTTCTTTCCGCTGGTTATATCAACTAGCCTATAGAGATCATCTGGTGGTGCGCTGGTACCGGTTTCATGTAGCATAATGCGATCTGAACCGGCTCATCTTCATTTCACTCTAGCGCCACAACAGTGAGATCAACAGTATCGTTATGGGACGTAACATAGGTATAGACGACTATCTTTGTAAGGATGGATGTTCTTTTTCTACTTATTGTCAGCGTTGGTACATCCAGATTCAGTTTCATAACAGCATTATCGTGGGCTCTGATGGCTCCAATCAGGAGAACAGCATCTCCGTCTTCGGTAGGGACAGGAAATCCGTCCTGTATTACCTTCAGCTGAGCGCCATCCCATAGGCGTTGGACCATCGATATATTACCCATTTCAGAGGCGGATAATTATTGCACATTAGGATTCTAACCCCACTGAGTTATCCAGCACTATCAAAAGTGGGCATGAGCACGTCTGGTTGGGTCTCCATCCTCGCGAACCTCGTCTTGTAAGGCTTCACCTTTACCGATTTCCACCCCTCGAGAGACATTAGCCCCTAAGGATCGCATTGATGTATAAGTGCCACGATCAGATGTCAATGAGATGCTTTTGTTGCCTAGCTTTTCGCACCAGTTGTGGGCAGCGGTTTTCCTGCAGTGACTGGTTTACGTTCTTGCCGGTTGCTTTCAGGAGCTGCAATCTTTTCGTCCATCTATCTTCGTTTCGGCTTAGATGGCGAATAGCGAGGTTGAAGTCGAAAAGCGTGGTATGCTCGTCAAGTTATTTTTACCCTCATTTAACTTTTACTTAGCACAGGTAAGCCTCTCTTTCTCAACAAAAGATAATCCGCTCGTATCTGAATGCCGGCTACAGATATTTAGAGCCGCTTTATATTTAGCTTTGACTTGCAACCCTTCCTTCGAATTCATCTTGGGTCCTACTTTACTGGATGGAGGAGCTGGAACTCTGATTGACTTGTCGGGAGAAAGGAGAAGCCTTTCTTAGTCCGCTGTGCTGATCGAGCTTGTGCTCTCTTGCTCCGAGTCTTTTTGGACAATGGCATTTGCGCGTTTCAGAGTGTTGTTGTTGTTGGCAGTAGCATTATGGCAATGAGGATTGCGTGTCACCGCATTTCACCGACCATTTGAGTTAACATACCAACCCGAGTTGACTTCTTTTCGACCTTCATCAGAATATAGTGTTGTCTAGAGAATCCTTCCACATAGCGACCTGCCGCCAGGTAGGGATCAGCTTAAGTTCATTGCTTCACAACATCCTGTATGACATGAGTGACCCTACCAAGAACCTAAAAAGAAGTCTCCAGTCATCATAGCCCGTTGTGCTATTGCAACCTTAACCTTTGCTCCTTTACAATGAAGTTATCCCCAAGTAGTAGAAGAGGAATTTAAATTAAAAATTAAAATGAAAAATATATAAAAAACATCATACGTAACTTCATGTAACACATGCTGGGCTTAAAGAGCATGACCAAATTTAAGTTGTAGTGAGTAATAAAATATGAAATGAGCAACTGTTGAAGGCTGTTGCTGAAATGTTGAAATATCATCTGTAAGAATTATCCATTTTACATAAAATTTTATGAGGTCGCTTTAAAAACATATAAATTATTAAATCTTTGCCAACAGTCATTTCTACAATTGCCTTTCACCTTAATTTAGGTTAAATTTACGATATCTATTTTGAAGACAGACAAGATGCAGCATTCAATGTCGACTCTTGTTTTGAATTTAAGTATTTTAAGTATTTTCATTTGTTGTGGTGTAAGCTTGCGGCTTTTTGAGTTAAATCAAATTAATTTGGAAGCCAAATCAGTAAGAGTCATTAACATTAAGTCTCAGCAGTAAGTTATAATATCTTGCGTAAGCTTGATTAGCCTCAACTGTCAGTTATATAACTCTGAAAGAAGACCACAACTGTGATATAGAGGTAGGTAAAAGAAATCTACGAAAAACCTCACAGAGTTTAATGAACTTGCTACTGAAATCGCAAAACTGTTTCATTAAATTTAATTTTATCTATTATTGTACAAAATTTGAATGTTGTATTAAAGTAAGATTTAAATAAACTCAGACGATTGCTAACAGTCGCTGGGAATAATTGTTGTGCGATAAGAATAAAACAAAATTTTATTTAAATGTCACTTAAATAGCACTGATAATGAATTTGGTTTAGTTTTGATAAAGCATTAAATTGTAAAAAAATATAACTAGCTACATGTTTCAAAAGAGTACCAGTTTTTTACAGATTTTATCACAAATAACTGCGTTTTAACTACAGCAGTCAACTAACTACTTGAAGTTGGTGAAGGATAGTTCCATTAATGTCATCATCAACAGTGCATATTGAAATAAAATCGAAAAAGCAAAATTGTTTATGTGTTGGAGCTTTGGTTGTTTTTCATCTAAGCTGCCATCAACTTAGCGACAATACAAAAATATTTCATATTGTACTAAGCATATTATATAGTATAGCATGTTTGTCAAGTGTTGGCAAGAATATCATATTTATTAAAATAGAAAAAAAAACAACTAGAGTTTATATTGTATAGAATTCAGAAGGGCGTCGTTGATTTTTTTTCATTTGCAAGTAGTTGTGATGGTATTTATTACAATATACCATGTGTCCCATTCTCACTCTTGTCTCTCTACCACTGACGTTGTATGAACGAAGAAGGCATGTTATGAAGTTTGTTTTTTTTTTTTTTCTTTGACAAAAGATATTTTATTTATATCATTTATGCATGTTTTTATAACGTATGTATAGTATTTTGTTTGCATAGCTATTCAAAGCATTTTTGTGCATGAACACAAAGCACACAAGTTTTTGATTATTTTTGTCTATTTCCTTTTACTTAAGCTTGATATTAAATGTTTACTTTATTAGTTTTATTAAAGTTATAGCAAAATTAATAGTTAAGAGAAATGGACATTTTTTGAAAAATAAAATAAGTTAAATGAAGAATTTTATTAAAATTTTTAAGTAAAATTATTTATAATAATACTACAATAAGAGTCCGTCCAATGACGGGTTGCATTCAAAACAAATAGGTTGCAGACGATATGACAACATTTTTATATTCACCTGGAATGTTGCTATGTTGCAGTCGTCGTCAATGCTACGTTACTGATAAATATCAAAAAATTGCACGTGCATACTTTCAGACTGACAATTTTTTATGCAATGAAAGCACTGTAATAGCAACAATGATCAGTTTGAGCGATATCAGGTGCGGGGCTGGACGCTTGTGTTTTATATATTAAGACGATGTGTGATATGTTATGATGAAAGATCTTCTGACATACTACATGAGATACTGAGATTCGATCGCTTATTGACCACTTTTGTGTCGATAGTTAGTTATAGTAGAAAGAATAAATAATAATTTTGGCAAAAATTGTGTATTTTCTTGTCAAGCCGGCAGTACCTTGAAAGTCTTAGTATCGTTAAATAGTAAAAATAATATTCTTTTTATATATCTTAACCCTGTAGTTCAAACTTGTATGGGTTCTCTTCATTTTTTTTTAAGAAAAATTAAATAATATCCCTTAAGTAGTCGTAGATAGTTAAAATATTCTGTAAAAATTTTACCTTCGAGTCTTTGAACTTCTTGAGTTGGAAACTGGAAATTGGTAGAAAACTTCTTGAGATCAGCTATGAATTACCTCCTAGTCATCTAGTTACAACTAGATAGTGACACAGTGCCCATAGCAAGTTACGATATATTTTTAGAGAGTATTCAAGAAGGACCAATTTAAAGTCGTTAGTCAATTCTTCGTAGTCTTCGATTTGATAAGTCAGCAACCATATTCAAACCAAAGAATAATATTTGCGAACAAGTCCGCGAATTTTGCGCGGAGTAACGGGGGAAATCCTGAGAAGAGCGCTACTTTTCTAAGTTGAGTATAAGTACCACCGTCTAGACATTATTTTTCTAACTTAGGTGGCCATGACAACCCGTGGTCGGGTTACGGCCGACTTCATCAGTTCTCTCGAGGCCTCTGTTTCGCGCGCGATCTCTTCAATTTCTTTCATGAAACGCGGTTAGGGCTTCCTCGGCCTAGTCAATCCTTGGTAAATATGGTCCTCGGTAGGGACTCCTCTTTGTCGTCGACCCTCGGCTTTTGCCTCAAATACCTTTTCGATGGAGCTTCTTTATCCTTACGGAAGACATGACCAAACCAGCGTAGTCACTGAATTGTTATACGCTGAACTAAGTCAATGTCGTCGTAAACCTCGTACAGCTCATTCTTAGTTCATTTAAATGCGATAATCTGCGCCAACTCGAACAGGATCAACTATTTTGCGAAAAACTTTCCCTTGAACACCCCAAGAGCGGCTGTATCTGTTTGCGATACCACCCATGTCTCAGCATCATAGAGAAGCACAGGAATGATGATTACCATGATTCGCGCCGCGGTGAAGTCGATCAGTCTTAGACCTTTATTCGAAGTGGTCTCGTGGAGACTGAACTGACTGACAGTGGAGCCAAAGACGCCTTCTCTTCCGACCTTCGCATTGAAATTGCCGAGTATCATTTTCACGTTTTGGGCCGGGTAGTGATCATACACGTCCTCTAGGCTCGTGTAGAAGGCTTCCTTAACAGCATCGTCCTTTTCCTGCATCGGGGCGTGTGGTCAAATTAGACTTATGCTGAACTATTTCGTCTCTATGTGGATTGGGACCAGCCTTTCGTTCACAAGTGCTAATCGGGAAACAAGGTGGCGTAGTTTCTGGCTTACGACGCACCTGCATCCAAATTCTAGCTTCTTCGCATGGCAGCTGTAGTAAATATAGAAGTCTGTTTTCTTATAGCAGCCTTGTTCTTTCCATTGTATCTCCTGGATGGCGGTGATGTCAGCCCTTATTTTTACGAGGGCTTCCACTAATTAGATCCTATACAGGATCCGGATATTCAAGGAGCATATCCGTAAATCATTGTCCGTTTTCCGTTTGCGCTGTTCGTCAACGTAGTAGAGGTTCATATCCGAGTCTAGTTTTGTTTTCATTGGCCAGTTAAAATGTGGTGGGGACCCAAACACTACGCACATTCCATTTTTAAGGTCAAGTTTACAATCTAAAGGCAACAAGGAGTTTTGGACAGGAAGCTTTTTAGGCGGCTTCGACTCGCCTTGATAGTGCTAGTTGCGGGCTTTCTTTCAAGACGCAGCGCCTGACCAACACTACGCCCACACTTTAGCTGGTCACCCGCTAATTGTCCGGGACCGCAAAAAGCGGCTAACTTCTATACCTAAAGGCTGTTCACTATCCAAAATATGTTAAATATCTGTTGGCCTGTAGCCCAGCCCCCGCAGACTGCCCATAGAATCTAAGAAAACGGATTTGGACTTTAGGTAGTGTATTAAAAAAATCGACCCTTGTAACAACATAATTAAATTTACATAATAATTTAATTGTACATGAAGTTTTCTTAGTGTCATATACACATAAAACCAGTTCTGACACACACACATAAAAAGAGAGAGAGAGACTGATAACACATGCTTAGCAAAGCATTCAGCATAAAACCAGTTCTGACTTACAAAAACATAAACAGTATACCGTAGCCGATTGCAGTAAGACAGAAGAGAGAGAGAGAGAGGGATAACACATACTCAGCAAAGCTATCAACATAAAACTGGGTTTCAACATAATGGCACTGGCAGCTACCAGTGAAGATATTAAAGGCCAGTCGCAGCATTGAGCGATCTCTTGTTTTTGGGCAGCGATCGGACGTTCAGAAGTGATTGGATAACTAGTGAGAACGCTCTAATACCGCCCAAAATAATACATAACAGTGGACAACAACAGTCCAACTACAGAAAAAAACGTGCTAACACCGTCCTAGATAATTTTTCACGCACCACCAACAAGTTTAACTTCGTCTTAACATCTCCAGAAAGGTCTGCATCAGCGCAAGCAACTCAACATCTTCAGCAAAGTCTATATCAACGCCAGCAAGTCAATGTCAACTCAAAGACATAACTGTGTGTATCTTCAGCAAGTCAATGTCAAATCAAGAACATACAGTGGCTCACAGCTTATTTCGTGCAGACGATGTGTTAAACTTTGAAATGCTATAACTTGGTAACTAGTACTGGTAATGAAAAAATTTAAACGACATTTGTTTGCTAGTAATTATATATTTATATATAAACTTTCATTTCTTTATATAATGGTCTACTAAAAAAATATTAATCAAAAAACTGAAAAAGCAGCAAAATTCAACGCCACAGCTTATTTCGTGCACTCCACTGAATCTTAAGAAAATGTAATATGTTTGTTTTTTTTTTAATATTTTGTGTGGCCGCCATTTTATTAAATTACATCTTTAATCCATTTACTGGCTATCCATTTACTAATTTTTTGTAATATCTGGGGGTATTTGTTGCCATTCCTCCATCAATGCATTTTTTAATTAATTTTTATTGGAAATATTCCGCTTGCGAACGCCACTCTCCAAAATTGCCCACAAAATTTCTATTACATTTAAGTCGGGTGACTGTGCAGGCGGATTCATAAGATGCGGGCAATTCCAAATCAACCATGACTGGACGATTCTCGATTTATGTTTTGGGTCGTTGTCCTGGTAGAACCGAAATGTCTCTCGTACGCCCAAGGTGTCGATACTTTGAAGCAAATTTTCTTTTATAAAATCTAGGTACATTGTCTTGTCCATAATGCCTCCAATAAAAAATAATTTTCCAACGCCCGATGCAGCCATACAGGCCCAAACAATTACGCTGCCGCCACCATGTTTTACTGTAGGCTTGAGATGGTTATTGTTCAGCTCAGTATAAGCCTTACGCCATACATATTGCATTCCTTCGGAGCCAAAAATATTGAACTTAAACTCGTCCGAGAAAATGACGTCATTCCAGAATGTCCTAGAATATAAAACGTGTTATTTGACGAAGTTCAGTCGACATAGCTGATTTTTTTTTTTTAATATAAGATTTGTTGCGTGTAACTCGACCATTAAACTCGTTGGCCCGCAGCAGATGAAGAATTGTTTCGGCACAGCATTTCTTGCCCAACTCCTTCTCAACCTCCTTGGCCAATTTGGGACCCTAAAGCCTCAGATTTTCTACGATTTTTCGCAGAATAAGTCGCTCGTCCGCTTCTGTACATATTTTATTTGGAGCATTTCTGGCCTTAACAGCCACACGATTTTCTTGCAAAAAGCGCTGGATGATGTACTGCACTGTAGAGGGTCTCAATTTTACTATTTCAGCTATTTGCGGTTGGATTTTTACTTTTTTAAAGTGAAATAAAACTATTTCGTGCTGTTATATTGTTGTGCGACGGCCCATTTTTAAAACAAATCAATTAGTGCACTTAAGGTTTTAAGTCCAGACTAAAAACAACTGTTAACTCCGATCAGAAGAATCAGGACATCAGTCAAGATAAAAACAGCGAACGAGAAAAAGAAAATAACGGCACCACGTTCAAAAGCTTACATGTAAAAACAGTGTGCACGAAATAAGCTGTGGCGTTGAATTCTGCTGCTTTTTTAGTTTTTTGTTTATTATCTTTTTAGTAGACTTTTATATAAAGAAATGAAAGTTTATATTTAAATATATAATTACTAGCAAACAAATGCCGTTTAAATTTTTTCATTACCAGTACTAGTTACCAAGTTATAGCATTTCAAAGTTTAACACATCGTCTGCACGAAATAAGCTGTGAGCCACTGTAACTGAGTACATCGCCAGCAAGTCGAGGTCAACTCATAATTGAATAATTACTATAACATAATTCCGTAAAATGTGAGTAACGCTTGATTTTCCTGAAAAATTTCATAGCCTATTGTTACACACTAAAAAATTTTTATAGAATTTTTACACCGATCGGTGTTCCAGGGAGTCCTACACCGTTCGGTGTTAAAAAAAAACACCGTGTCAAAATGCTAGAATTTTATATCCGAAAGAGGACATTTTTTTCACACCGATCGGTGTTAATAACTAAATATCCGAAGAGGGTTTTTGTGTCAAACCCTGTCAGGTGTTTATTTAGAATACGCAAAATTATGATTTTTTTCAACACCGAAAGGTGTAATTTTTTACTATTCGGAAATATGTGTTTTTAGAATTTTAACTTATTCATTCAAAATGCTTAAAATAATGTTATACTAAATATAATGGCATTCATGCTCGAAATTTGGATTGGATTTAATTCTATTTAAACCGTTTTTTTTTTATTTTATTACTTTAATGTCAATTTTGGCCAGAACTGTTTCCACGAACATGACTTATAATTTTGGACTTTTATTTTCAGTCTTGTGAAATTTCAATTTTCAATTTGTTTGTCAATGCTAACGTGATTTCCATGTTGCTTTTCTTCTATGCCTTTCTTATTTTACACCGATCGGATAAGTTTGTCATATCACACTGGGTAAGCGGTGTAAATAAACATCGTTCGGTGTAAAAAAATTAAATATTCGCTCACCGGTGTAAATTTATATTGGAAATTTTTTAGTGTGTAGGCATTTTTTTGTTTTGTGATTTATTAAAACTTCAAAAACTTTTTATATAGTTTTTTCATTTTGAAATTTTCAGTTTTTACAAAAAATTTTTAAACTTATTTCGTCCTACCTACTGTGCTTCCAATTTTTCCTTAAAGTTATTTTATAAATATTTGGAACTAAAAATTGTTATTTTCATAACTTTAAATCGTGTATGTGACCATCGCTAATTTCTAATTCAGCTAAAAGAAAATCTAAAATATTTTATGTTTGTTTTTTCCTTATTAAAATCGAACCCGTCATTTTTGACGGGAAATAACTAGTAATAATAATAATTGAAAAACTAATAAACTTAGAAGAAATATCTGTACATAAGCAAAAGAATCTCTTAATCTAATAAATTTTCTGCAACGAACCCTGGACACCGGCGAGTTTACCCTAGCTGTAGATTCCGGAAAACGGCAATTAGGAAATTAAAGACTATTTAAACGCGTTCTGTACTCGTTCTTCCCTTATTGCATCATGTATTACACATTCATAATTTTGAAAAAAATTTAAAACTGTCGCTTCAAACGAGTCAAAGAGTCAAACTTTTACGATTTTCCTAGAAGTGGTTCTAACAGGTCAACAGCACAGCACGTTGACATCTTCATATGGTAAATGGAGTTTATAGAGAACAGCAGCAGCTCGTAGGTTTAAGGTAACAACTAATTAAGGTACATTCTTTGAATTAGTTGTTATAGAATCACAAACCGTCAGATTACTCGGTCATGATAAATTACCTAACCTATCGATATATTTTGCTCTGCAGACTTCTTCAGCCGTTTTTAATAAAGCCGTCTTTTAATGGTGCTCAAAGCTTTAACTGTCCATGGCATTCTTTCAGAGTCGTTGTCATACATTATTTATGAGCGAACAACATGTGATGAATTATTATAATTTTAGCACACTATTTTTGTAAAGGGTGATTTTTTTGAGGTTATGATTTTCATGCATAAGTATTTGACAGATCACGTGGGATTTCAGACATGGTGTCAAAGAGAAAGATGCTCAGTATGCTTTGACATTTCATCATGAATAGACTTACTAACGAGCAACGCTTGCAAATCATTGAATTTTATTACCAAAATCAGTGTTCGGTTCGAAATGTGTTTCGCGCTTTACGTCCGATTTATGGTCTACATAATCGACCAAGTGAGCAAACAATTAATGCGATTGTGACCAAGTTTCGCACTCAGTTTACTTTATTGGACATTAAACCAACCACACGAATGCGTACAGTGCGTACAGAAGAGAATATTGCGTCTGTTTCTGAGAGTGTTGCTGAAGACCGTGAAATGTCGATTCGTCGCCGTTCGCAGCAATTGGGTTTGTGTTATTCGACCACATGGAAGGTTTTACGCAAAGATCTTGGTGTAAAACCGTATAAAATACAGCTCGTGCAAGAACTGAAGCCGAACGATCTGCCACAACGTCGAATTTTCAGTGAATGGGCCCTAGAAAAGTTGGCAGAAAATCCGCTTTTTTATCGACAAATTTTGTTCAGCGATGAGGCTCATTTCTGGTTGAATGGCTACGTAAATAAGCAAAATTGCCGCATTTGGAGTGAAGAGCAACCAGAAGCCGTTCAAGAACTGGCCATGCATCCCGAAAAATGCACTGTTTGGTGTGGTTTGTACGCTGGTGGAATCATTGGACCGTATTTTTTCAAAGATGCTGTTGGACGCAACGTTACGGTGAATGGCGATCGCTATCGTTCGATGCTAACAAACTTTTTGTTGCCAAAAATGGAAGAACTGAACTTGGTTGACATGTGGTTTCAACAAGATGGCGCTACATGCCACACAGCTCGCGATTCTATGGCCATTTTGAGGGAAAACTTCGGAGAACAATTAATCTCAAGAAATGGACCGGTAAGTTGGCCACCAAGATCATGCGATTTGACGCCTTTAGACTATTTTTTGTGGGGCTACGTCAAGTCTAAAGTCTACAGAAATAAGCCAGCAACTATTCCAGCTTTGGAAGACAACATTTCCGAAGAAATTCGGGCTATTCCGGCCGAAATGCTCGAAAAAGTTGCCCAAAATTGGACTTTCCGAATGGACCACCTAAGACGCAGCCGCGGTCAACATTTAAATGAAATTATCTTCAAAAAGTAAATGTCATGGACCAATCTAACGTTTCAAATAAAGAACCGATGAGATTTTGCAAATTTTATGCGTTTTTTTTAAAAAAAAGTTATCAAGCTCTTAAAAAATCACCCTTTACTAATGTGATACTTAAAAATAAAGCCTTCGAAATCTGTCATAAATCAAGGAACAGGTAGTTACTCAGTTATGCAATTCCTACGTATTCTTCTTTTAGTTATTTAACTTTTATTAGCCAATGTTTTGCTAATTTATTTTGCACCATAATCAAATAAGACATAATTCACAAAATGTATTTCCTTTCCATTGGATATTCTTGCAATAAAAATCTCTGGCCAAACATTCACACATTTATTGCAAATATTGACCCTTAACACTCGCTTTTATTAGAGTGTCTATAAAGCATTTATTGGTTTTAATGCAAATAGCTATTTAACTGTTAACCAATTTATTTACTTGGCTAACATTAATTATGTCTGTGCCGTGCTCATTTTCATCATTTCCGTTAGCGCATCAAATGCGGAAGAACAACAAAAACGAGAGAAGCATCTTTATACCAGCTGATATTGTTATTGAGTGATGGTAAACAAAAGGATACGTTGTTGGTTTTTTACTATTTTTGCTTTCTTTTTATATGTTGGTAACTCGATTCTGCAATCGTTGCAATAACGAATTCATGATTCTTGGCGCAAGTCTTATAAACGACGTAATCAAATTTATGTTGCTCCTAAATTCACTTTTGCTGCTTTCAACAGCTATGCGCATGTCCTTAGAAATGCTCTTAACAGTTGTACTCTTTCTCTCTTTACACACCCTATCTATCATACTCTGTTTTGGCCACGCTCTTATATCAATCTCACTTTCATGCGAGTCATACATAATTGACTCTCATTGACGTAACCTTTGGAACGTTTTCACTCCATAACTTGTCGTCGTCCTCGTTGTAGTGCTTTTTAGCTGTTTAAGTTTTCCCTCTATTGCGCACAATCAAAACAAATCAACACGTGGTTTTTTCAACATTGTCTTTGGTAGTTATTGTCTTCTGGCCTCATGACGCCCCTTATCATCCTCTAACATTGTTTATTTCTTTACCCATCTGCCTATTATTGCTTTCTTCCTTTGCTATACTGTCATGCGCCTTATCATTGTTTATGCTTGTCTTATTATTATATTTCCTCCCCTGGAGGATTTTATTATTATTGCCAACTTGGAAAATGTTGCCTTGTTCAACGACTGCGAGAGTGTCAAAGGTTTGATGAGCGAGTTAAAGTGAGTGTAGAGCGCGCGTGCTAATGTTTTTTGTATTTTTTTTTTTTTTTTTTTTTTTTTTGTTGTGTTCAGGGCGTTGGATGCTGGCTGCAAGTTCGATGTGCTGCTGCTGCTCAACTTGTAAGGATAATTCTAAGGATATGTATGTCGTTGATGGGTCAGACGTTGAGCCAGACTACATGCAAGCAGAACGTTGTTGAGTGCGGTTGATGCTTGTTGGCGATGGTGGTGGTGGTGATGGTGGTGATGGTGATTTTTTTTCCAATCGTCACTCAGCTAATGTGGTTTATGGCAGCAGTAGCATGCACTGCATGTGGACACCACCCAAATTTTGGAAACTTTGTAAATTTTTTTCAATAAGAAAAAACTTTTTAAGAGAGCGCAATTCGTTTATACTTGAAAGGTTTTTGCTAAGGGGCTATAATTTAATCCTGTTGAAATTCAATCTAGAGTTTCTATATTCGCACATATGTAACCCTTAATGTTGTGTCACTACAATGAAGCAGCATAGCAGTTCCGGTATTTATATATTTTTATTGCTTGACATAATCTTATGTTTCGTGCTTCTTCAGCAGTTACATTTTACTAGACTATATTTCGGTTTTTGTTTTTTTTTTTAAATTATGACGTCAACTTGACTGCCGTGCTGTTTGTTAGTATTTGTACGTGTTTTGTGGAATTTGTTGTTGTTCTGCTTTTCGGTTAATGTTCTACCCTCTTCATAAAGCCCTTTAGCATAATGAATCCATTAGTTACCATGAAAACTGACACAGCAAATCCCACATCAGATAAAATTGTGCTAACCGTAACTGTCAATAATTTTTATTGCACTTATCTAATGACAAGGTTGGCTGGGAATATAAAAATTAACTACATAGCTACAAGCAAAATAGACAATAATATTAATCACTACAATTGAGTGAATTTATGTAATGTATAGATTTCCTCTAATTCTTCCTGGAAAAATACGCAAACTTTCAACGTTTATTGCTAGACTTTAATAGATTTCGAAAATGAATCAATTGAAGGAGAAAGCTTTTAAGCTATGTAAGAAACACATGGAAGTTGAAGAGTAAGAAATATTTTCTTATTATGGTAGGCTTTAAATTAAGTAAATTAACCTTCAAAGAGATTATTTTTATTGTGCAGTTGTGTAATTTATTGAATAAATATATTTAATTCAAATGCTTTTTGAAAGAAAAGTCATGTAGAATAACTGGAATAGTCGACTTTAATGTGACAAATATACCCTGTAGCCCGTTTGTGTAACTTATTCGAGAAGTACTCAAATGAAATTGACGTTAATCATTCTCGAAGAGTGAGTTTAAAAACGGTACGAATTTTATTGTTTCTGCAACTTAAATATGGCCCCACATGCGAAGTTAATTTAACATCAGAAGCAGTATTCAAATATGACTTTTGTGTTGTCGTTAGTAAATTCTGTAAGACCTTTTATACAATAGCCCGAAAATTGAATGCCTTATTTAAAATAAAATTGCTCAAAAATTATAAAAGATATCGACAAACGGGTTTTTTCTTAGACCAGATAAAATATCAAATACAGCAATATTTTAAGTATTAATGCCGATATCATTAGGATACTAGGATAAAGAGGGTCGTTCAAAAAATAACGGAACTGTAGCATACAAATATCACAAAAGGGTTTATTTTTTAGGATTTAAAATAAGTTCAGTTGACCTCATGATTCTAGTATGCTTTTTAAAATGATACAAAAGTTATTCAACTCGAACAAATTTTTTGATAATTTTCTATTACAACTAATGGCGAAAAAGTGGTTTCGAAATAAACACAGTTAAAGTTATGTTAAGTCAGTCACCTGATTTTGTGACTAACTTGCCTATACAAAAAAATTCGCCTAAAAAGACTTATCAGTAGATTTGCTTGAAATGTTCATAGTATGTTTTTTATACATGTAAGTTCAAATAAGCAAATTAAAATTCTCTGAGATAATTTTAATACAAATTCATAACAATTATGTGGCTAGCTAGAGATTACTCTGCGTCACAAACGGATTGATTTACTAAAATAAATTTTTAAAGCAACATTATGGCCTGAACACATTCCGCACGACATGCAACGAAAGTCAAGCCTCCACTTTATAGTTGTAGAAAAATGTTGAGCGACTTGATTGTAATAAGCACGAGATCAGCAAACTTCACCGCAAGCAAATGGTTTTGACATTTGCTAATAAAATATATACATTGATGTTTTAAATATATTTTAAAAAACAGACGAACAAAAAACAAGCACTTGAGCAGCCAGAAAGAAACAAAAGACAATGATAAATGTAGACAATGGTAGAAACTTCCTTTTGTCGCATGTCAAATTAGAATTAATAGCCTAGACACATAGACGATGGCTGCAACATAACAATACGAGGTGAAAACGAAAATGTTCGCATTTTGTCTACGACTTGATTATTTTGGTTGCAGCATGATAAGCCGTATTTGCATATATTTTAATTATTAAACATCGAATTATCATTAAAAAACAAACATTTAACACAAAAACAATGAGAACAAACAATAGAAACCACAAAAGAAGCACAAAATTAAACGAAAACATTAAAAAATGCCGATGTTCTTACTCTTGGTAACATCGAAGTCGACGACGACAGCAACATTGTTGCAGTGACGCACTGTCGTATCAACATTTTCACCACATTCACCTCCATAAGAAAAGCATGTAAAAAAAATTTGACGTTTGACGCAATGTTGCAGGCGTCGTCTATGTGTCTAGGCTATAAATTGAAGCTAACGACAACGACATTCGATGTCAAGCAACAACGTCGTCGCAAAATCTCCAAGATTTCATCCCATAATAAATACATGTTAATTTAAAGTGACGTTTGGCGCTCGTCGCTTGTCGTGTTGAATGGTTTCAGGCTATTTAGTTCACTAGGTCCTTCACGACATAGAACCATTTGCCATTTTTTGAATTCTCTAAGCAATCCTTGAAAGTCTAACAATCATTCATGTTGCTCAGCTCAACAATGACGGATAGATCTGCGAGATTTGGTGCTTTTCCACTCATAAATTTGGTTTTACGTTTCTTCAGTTAACGTATTCATGTATCTTGTGCATCGTACTTATGCGAGCGTACATTGTCTGACAAACTGTCACGTTTTTCCAGCATCTTTATAATGACCAACATAGTGGTGTCACCAAAATTGACCATCATATCACGTTCACACTTGAGAGAATTAACTTGCCATTCACCAGCATTAGAAAACCATTCGAAGGTTGTGAAAGTTTCGCCAAGCCTTTGATTGGGTGAAATGAGATGTAGAAGGTGGTTGTCGGCCGTGTTCGCCATTTGAGCTCATGTTCTTGTGTACCCAAGGTCAATTCTCTGGGAGTTTGATCCTGATAAATGAGGAAGTACTTGTTCAAAAGTTTACATTGTTGGACATTGTTCAAAACTTCGTCTTTCTTCTTGCCACGATAAGCAACAAATTATATTATAGTTTATAATTCTTAAAAAACATATTCTTTAAGATTTATATTTTGAACCATCAGAGACTACTGATTAGTCGGAGTAGCGTCCGACGAAACCATGGTCTTGTCTGCTCGGTTGTTCTGTAAAGAATTTTGTTGTTATAGCTAGCCTGGTATTTCATGAATTATTTGGCATTAGGCTCAAAATATAATTCTTAAAGAATATGTTTTTTAAGAATTATTAACTATAATTTACAAATTAAAATGCCAAAATTTTACAACAAATGATATAATCGGATAAAACTGTATCAATTCATCGACATCTACGGGTGTGCCTTTTTTTATATCCTGTCGGAACACTGCATCCACCTCACGAAACTGTAAGATATGGCCATGTAATCAAGAAAGGTAGGTAGTTTATAGTAGAAAGGATTGGTCTTAAGTTGGAAAAGTATTACTTCCAGTCCGGATTTGTCGTTGAAGTTGATAAAGCGTTTGGTGACTTTAATATCAGGTAGTTTCTTACGGATTATTGGTGGTATTTATTCATGACCCATGTGGACTCATTTGTACTTACAATTGTTATATAATGAATACGCAGTACCCGATACAGCGCCAAATGACGTTCGAAAGCAAAATTACTTTGACAAGTGACCTCATTTATTGCCAATAGCTTCTGAAGGTCACCAAGTTTTTTTCTTTGTGAAATAATAGTAATTTTGAATAAGTATTGAGCATTATTGAACTCTGAAATTACATTTTGGAAAAAGTTGGGTTAATCCATAACACAAATTCAAGAAATAACCTTGCGCAAGTTTGCGTGCGTTGAAAATACTCGCTGATATAAAAATGGCTGTGCAAATATCGAACCAGGCTTTATTTGATATAGTATGGGTTGAGATAGCAAGTTTGAATAGATTTAATGCATTATTAGCAAATGTTTTGGAAGAAATAAATGACTTCAATTTATCACACCCAGTCTTACTTTCAATAAAAGCAAATATACGGCATTTTGTCTGCAGTATTGAAACAAAGTGGAGGAACGCGGCAAGGCATTGCAGTGTTGACAAAATATCAAAAAATATTTTAAGATACTGTTTTTTTTTTTTGTTCACTTGTAAAAGTTTAGCCAGAGAAATTATTGGCCAACTTGCGTGCATTTTTAGTTAAAATTCTTTTGAAAATTATTATTTAACCTCTTAACCCCAATAATGGAAAAGTTGGAGACCCAAAAATGATGCGATGAATTGCAGAGAAATCCACTGTTCACCCAATTTAAATGCGTCAAAAAATATGTTTCGCGCCTAAAAACATATAAAAGCCCGCTAGGGTTTTGCTCTCGTGGGGTAGTACTATCACCTCTATATATTGGTATATATAAGTATTTTGACTTTTTAAAACTTGTTTCACTGTGTAATCTCTTGGAAGTTAAGGCAATTTTTCAATGCAAAACAGAATGTTATAAAAAATATTGAAATATTTGTTTTTTGTTCGAGAAAAATGCATTGAAAGTTTAATTTTTTTTTTTTTAAATTTATTTTTTGAATTAAGGTGCTCGTAACTTTTTAGTTATGACTTTATGGAAAAATATTGTGGTGATAACTTGAAGGAAATTTAGTTTTCTTTTAAAAAATTTTTTATGTTTGGTAAATTTTTGAAGAGATAAGTATGTTAGTAATGGATTAAAACTTGTTTAACACCAATGTTTTTTCCTAGCTCTTTAGGGGGCGTTTGCGAACAACCCCCCACCCATAAAATTTCATATCCGGGGGAAATCAACCCCCGCATTATTGACCCCTAGTTCGGGGACACCCTGTATAAAGGCAAAAAAGCTAATCTGGCATCACCGCACTCACCAAGAATTGAAATCAGTGTTCAGAATTCGTTGATAAATTTCGTCAAATTGGCAGATAAAACGGAAGCTTTCAATTTTTTTCTTATTTTGGGACAAATTCATTTACTAGAGAATCCCGACCCTACTTCAGACTTCTACTTAGGTACCTAGGGTTTGATCAGGCAATTCAAATAAGTCCATTCAAAGAAATATTAATAAGATTTTGATAAAACTTATGTGATGACATGACATGTTCTAGTATCTTAATAACTACAAAGTGACTGATTATGATTATAGCACCGTGCAACACATCTTTCCAAACATGAACCAGACTAAAATTTGAGGAAAAAATGTTTTCTGCATCCTTTGTTAAATCTATGCAGTGGATGTTTTGTTACAAATTTTTGAATTTTTTTCTGTGGAAGATTTTTTTAAACTGAAAAATTAATTAATTTAATACAAAGTTTTTTGGATACATTTTTTTTATTTTTCAAACATAATCATCTTTTAGCTCTAACATCTTTCTAAGCGTTATCCACTTTTTTTTTTAAGCCGTCAGAAAGTCACTGCGGGTGAATGCGGCGGATGTTTTAATAACTGGAGCTATAATTCCATAATTTTGACCATCTCAACTGTGCAGTTGGGCAACCGAGCATTGTCTTAGTGAAAAAGGATATTTTTTCATTTCAAAGGAAGACTTTTTATTTTATTTCATAACTTAATCTTTTCATTAAGGACATATAATACTGGCCTGTTTTCGTTTTTCCTGAAATAATTCTTGACAGAACAAAATCACAAATTAAAAAAAAAAAATCCACCACATGGAGACATAAATTTCTTCAATTGGTCTTGTCGATGTTAGGCTACTTTCGAAGTTAAGTTACTTTCGAAGATTAAAAGAATTTTGAAATCGAAAAAATAGTTCTAGAATTTGCTATTTTTGAGAACATTTTTTAAAATTTTTAAAATAAAAATAACAGTAAGAAAATTTATCTTTTTCTTAAAATTTTTTAATGTAAAGAATTACACCAAATTTAAAAATTAATGAATCCTGGATTAAATTATTGCAAAATAGCACATTTCATAACAAAAAACGCTGTTTCCGAAATGTTCTTTAAAGAAAATTGAATATTGAACATAAAACTATAGATGCTAGATGCGCCTTTTGGTTTTCTGGCTAAATACGAATGGCATAAATGAATTATCCTTTATCAATCAGCTTAAATAATTTTTGTTTTTTTTTTGTTTTTTTGTTCTATAGACAAATAACAATGCTTGTTTTTTTTTTTTTTTTGTTTAATTTCGCTTTGCTATTTATTTAATCCTCTCCATTTTCTCTGAGCTATGCGCTCAATTTTTGCTATTTTTCTCTATTGTTGCAGCATTCGACGAATGTCACTCGCAGGAGTTGGCTGCCGCAAAACAACTCGCATCCTAGCTTACAACATGCTATGCCAAAAAAATCTATGGCATGGTCCTAGAGATCAGAGAAACACAACTTTGGTCCATGCTTAACTGGCAGTGAAGTCAACTCGTGTGTCTCATTCGCTTCGCAGCTCGGATGAAAGCACGACACGACTAGCAGCAAGCAGCTCCGCCACACAGAGCCAGCTTCCAATATAAACCGCAGTGTGTGTGAATTTTTTGGGTGTGGACTTCTTAACGGTTTTTTTGTGTGTTTTTTTTTTTCAAATTCTTGCTGTACTGCTGTTATTTGACTCGTTCGCAAGTAGAAGTTGCGTTGATTTTGCACAATTCTTGGCTTAAACGGTATACAAAACAGAAGCAGCAGCAGCAACTTTTTGCAGGATTTCGGGTGTGTGTGTTTGTGTTTTTTTTTTTTTTTGTTGTATTTGTGTCTATGAATATACATATAAGAAAATGTGTAATTTTTTTTTGAATATATTTTTGGGGCAAATTTAATTAAAAGTTGTTGAATTAAAAAAAAAATGATAACAATTAATTGAAAACAGCGCGTAAAGAAAAAGCTAAAAGCATACAAATTTGTCACATTGAAAAAGCGCGAGAGTCCTTGAAATGTTATGCATTGCGTATAGTTACAGTTATGTTTACAATATGATGAAGCAGCTAGAAGTGTTGAAGAAGCAGCAGCCAAGCAGCAGGCAGCTATGGTAAAAACCTGTCGTTGTCGTCGTAGCCGTCGTAGTCGTCGTCGTCGTCGTCGTCAATGTTTAGAGCAGGATAACGCCCTAAAAATTTTTTTTTCTTCGCAACAATAGTTTTGTGATGTGATTTTTCTTATGTGCTTTCGTGTGTGAAAAAGTGCGTGAAAAAAAAGTTAAGTCAAAATTAAGTGCAACAAAAATAATTTCAAGCAAGCAAACAAATTTTAAAGCATTAGAAAAAAAAAGTTTCTAAAAAGTTTCTTTGCTGCACGGGAAATGGTCAAATGGTTTTAGCCAACTTAATAAACGTGCCAATAAACGCTGCATAAATGCCAAGTTTTAACGACTGCAACAAAAACAAGTTAGCTTATTTTTCTCCCCTCTTTTATAGTTTTTAAAATGCTGCAAACAACAAAAAAAATTTAAAATAAACGACCAAGAAAACGCGCAGCAACATAGCTTAAGGATACTTGATGTGTGCAAGGCGAGAAAATTGCTCGAATAGCTTGAATAGGCAGTGAGTGAGTCAGAAACGATCAGTCAGCAAGCTATTCCACATTTTTACTACATTTATTGCGTTTTTTTTTTTTTTATTTTGTTTGCGAGACCTGCTTGTTGTTGCCTCTTATTTATAAAATGCTGTTTTCTAGCAATTCTATTTGGACAGGATATAAAATTTATTACCACATTTTCTTGTACTAGAGGATAACGTACATTTTTTGCTTATCATCACAGCGACGACGAGCACCAACAACAGCAGCAACATCATTACCACCACCAACAATACCAACACCACCTCCCACTACAACATCATCAACAGAACGACGTCAGCGCTGAATGCTGACGGTCCAAAATACAACGACATCCTTTGCTTTCTTCTGTTGTTGTAGTTGTTTGTTGTTGTTGTTGTTGTCATACCAGCGCCATCCATCCATTATTGCTAACGTTGTAAAAAAAAATACCATCTAATACCAATAAATGAATAAAAAACAAAAAAAAAACAAAATAAACCAGCAACAAAAACAACACCAACAATATATATATATATATATGTATAGTATACAATTACGTAGAGTTAAAAGAGCGCTGAAAAAATAAAGAGCTAGAAAGAGTGAGAGAGAGCGTGTGCAAAAGAGCACGCTGGTAAAAAATTAAGTACAAGAGCAACGCAGAGCCACAACCACCCAACCAACACCCACCAGTGTGACGCCCAACGACAAAAAAAAACAACAACAACAACTAGCTGCCCGTCCCTACCCAACCCCACGTACACACGCAACAACAACAAATTTATAAACACAAGCATATTAAAATAACAACAACAACAGCAACAACATGTCGTTGACAATGCTTAATGAAATCATGTGCTCTAGGTACTAAAGGATGTTTGTTTTAGTACAACAATAACAACAAAAACAATATTAAAACAGCATTTAGAGCAAAAGAGGTTGTCAGCCAGCGGCAACAACAGCAGCAACATCGACTCAACAACATCAAGACAAAAACAAAAAACTTAAAAAACTAAAAAATAAAAAAAATAACCAAAAAGCTCGAAGGACACGAAGTGAAATTTCTTCTTAAATTATTTTGTAACACGAGTTCTTGAAATATTGCCACTCATACTGTATATGTTGAAGACTCCAGCCAAGACGAGGACACAGCAACAAAAATAGAACAAAAAACAAAAAAATTTTACTTAAAAGTCGCTGAAGTGCGCTGAATGCAGTGAAGGAAGAAGTCAAATCAAATGACGTATTAAGCGAATTAAAAAGCGGAAAATTGAAAGACGCACAGAAGGGCACAAAAAGCTTTAGCAATAGCAACAGCAACAGCAGCAACAACAACAACAGCAGCAACAAATAGCGTTGACAGTTAGCCAGACAGCAACGGGATCGAAAGATAGCACAAGCAACCACAACAGTCAGCTAAAATCAACAGCTTCAACGGCAGAGCTATAAAAAAAAGCAGTAACTGAAGCTTAAAGCTTTAAGTTGACAGCAGTGATGAATATGTTGGTGATAACGATGTTGTTGATGATGCTTGTGATGTGAGCAAATTAAAGCTTGCCAAAGCTTAGAACAGCATAGAACAACAAAACACAAAAAAATAAGACCGCAATAAGACAACAACAACATCAAAAAAAGACTAAGTACAAAAATTAAGATGAATGATGTCAGTGTTGTGCGTGGTGACTGCAGCGATAATATCAGCAGCAGCAGCAGAAGCAACAACAATAGCGACAACATATATCAAATTTATCACAGTAGCTGCAGCAGGCTTAAGGCGAAAGCTTGTTGTGAACAAGCTGGCAATGACAGCGGCAATTTAAGAAACAACCAACACAACAACAACAACAACAACAACAACAACAAAAACAACAACAGCAACCAGAAAATTGGCTACAAAATTTTTTACCTAACCCACCAGCCGGAAGAGGAGCAACAACTTAACTATCAACATAAGCAAAACGAGCAACAACAACAACGACACAGACAACAACAACAACAACAGCAACACCACCACCTCAGTGACAACAACAGCCAGCAACATAAAATACAAGAACAACATCAACAACAAACACAACAACAACGCGCGCTGCCTTTTAAATGTGCTTCCAACAACAGTCAAAACATCAAAGTAGAAAACAACAACAGCAACGGTAGCTGCCAACATTGCCATAAAGCTGCTTCCTTAAAAGCTAACGCTTTAACGCCAACATCTGCCACACACACTACCAACAGCAACTCATACGCAATAGCTAAACTAACGACAACAATAACAACAGCAACACCTGCACTAGCAACATCAACAACAACATCAACATCAACACCATCAGCCAAATTCCAACAACTGCGCGTTAAATGTTTATTTTCCACAACAACAATCCCAACAACAACAGCAACAAAATCCAGCAACACTCAACACCAACTGCTGCTTCTCACCAGCTGCATCTTTTTGCTTACTTTAATTTATTCATGTCCATGTACGTCAGCATTGCGGCTTACTTCGAACGGTGCTACCAAAACATCACCAGCCAACAAGGAGCAATTAAATATTGGCCTAATAGCGCCACACACCAATTTCGGCAAGCGTGAATATCTGAGAGCCATCAATACAGCGGTGCAGAGTTTGACAAAGACGCGAGGTGCTAAGCTAACATTTCTCAAGGATTACTTGTTTGAGCCGCGTAACATACACTTTGCCATGATGTCCTTGACACCGAGTCCAACAGGTGAGCCAGGCTATTGTTTTTTTTTTGTTTCTATTTTCGTGTTTGGTGTGTGTGTTGCTTTTTTCATTTTGGCTTGTTTTTCATTGTGTAAGCTGGCTGCTATGAGCTGGCTTATGCCAGGATAAATTAAATAATTTATTTTATAACACCAGCAATATTGCAGCGCTAGATTTAACAAAAAAAAAAAAAAAAAACAAGAAATAAAGATATTGCCCGACATAAAGTGGAATTTATGAATTATTGCAATTATCCGGCTTTTGCAAAAATATACTGTCCTCGACAGGTCCTGTGCAATTTGAGTTTTATTGTATGAATTGAGCGGAACATTATTTGATGTATATTTTTCGGCTCCATTGTATGCTTAAATCTAATACATAGCGAGCTTAAGTTTGAAGTGATTAATTTTTTAATATGTTTTTCATTGTGAAAATGTGATTTAAGTTAAGAAACAAGTATGGCGGGGCGAATTGAGCGAATTGTTGAAGCATTTATTAGAACTTGTATTGCCTGTGGTCAAAATTCGTACAATTTTGTGGGCAAAGTAACAGAATTCAAGTTGTTACTCACATAATTAATTGCCAATTATTTATGTGCAACATGTTCCTACCCTGAAGCATGATGAAAATAGCAGCAAAGAACAAAAAGGAAGTATAAAGAATCAATGACAAACTTGAAGTTAACATAAGAAATTCATTTGAAGTAAATAATTAAGCTAATAATAGAATAAAAAATTATAGAGAATAAAAGAGAAATAGAGATAAATGATCATTAAGTTTGTCAAATTATAAAAAACAAATTTGACAAACTCAAATATTCGCAAATTTGGAATTATTTGACAAATATTTTTCATATAATTAACAAGAGAGTTATTTATATATGATTCTTTTCATGTGTGCTAATTTTTCGTGCTTCTCTTCAAACTCTCTCAAAGTAACTTAACTAGATCTTTGTAGTGTAGCCAAGGCCCGTAGTGAAGGGGGTTTTTGGGTTCAAGCCCCCCCATAGGTGTAAGGTGTACCAAAGAGTAGACAAAAAAAAAATCAATGCAACTCAAACAAATACAAGCAAATATTGAAATTTTTCATAAAAAAAAAATTATTTCAAGATGAAACACTTAAACAGAAGAAATTTCTAAATTCTAAAAATTTGATAGTAAGTTTTATTTGGTAAGCAAATTACTAGAAAGAAAGATTCAAATTGAATTGTGGTCATAAACAAATAGTAAGAAGTCACGATAATTGCTTTTTTCCTATCATTATGAGCCAATTTAATAAACTCACAATACTGTGTCAAGTATGAATATCATCGGTAAAGTACCTTACAAACATTTTATGAGGCTCTCCAAAAAATTACTCTAAAAAGAGTGTCTTTTATGTGTGTTTTATGATGACTCATTAAATTGACTCATTAAAGAATCATTATAGCCTGTTTCAAAAGAGAAGAACATTTTTTAGTTTCATTTTTCGATGCGCAGTGAGAAATTATTTTTAAGGTTAGAAAATTTTTTAGAGCGTAATTTCTTGCTATTTTTGTACTGTTCGCTGAACTTTATGCTGCTATTTTTGAGTGTATTTTACTATTTTTCAATAAATTTAAATGCGAAAGCATTCAGTACAAATGATCGCACAAGTTCGGTGTTGCACCGACGGCCTGCAGCAACCTGCATCTTGATAGAGAAATCAAATACAAATACATACAAAATAAAATATGTTCTCAAGAAAAAATTGTGAAGTGAAAGTTGGGCTAACAAATTATTTTTTGACGCCCCCCTTTTTTTTCAATTTTGATTGGTTCATTTTGAAAAATAAAACTCAGTAGGTACTTCCGCAGCGCAGTTGCGATGAACTACAAAATTCAGGAATATACATTCATTTTTATACCCACACGCGAACTGCGTAAGGGGTATATTAATTTTGTCACGACGTGTGTAACACCCAAAATGAGACGTGGTAGGTATAGAAAAGTACATATATTCTTGATCAGCATCACCACCTGAGTTGATTAAGCCATGTGCGTCTGTCTGTCCGTCTGTCTGTGGACCCGATTGCAGCCGCAATTTTGAAGTTATCGTGCTGAAATTCGATACTTAAGCTTTTTTTAAAAAAACTGAGATCAAGTTCGAGAATGGGAAAAATCGGATGAAAACCACGCCTACCTACCATACAACCCCAAAATTGAAAACTCTATAAATAGACTAATATTACAGTTACAATACTGAAATTTGGTATTTGTATATTCTATGTCAAAAATTAGGTGTGTAAGAAAAATGGGCAACATCCACCCACAAACACGACCACCTCCCATACAACCCCAAAATTGAAAAATCTATAAAAAGGCTAATATTAAAGTTACAAAACGGAAACTCGGTATTTAAATGTTCTATGTCAAAATTGAGGTGTGTTAGAAAAATGAGCGACATCCATCCACTAACACGCCCACCTCCCAAACAACCCCAAAATTGAAAAATCTATAAAGAGGGTAATATTAAAGTTACAAGACGGAAACTTGGTATTTAAGTATTCTATGTCAAAGCTGAAGTGTGTTAGAAAAATGGGCGTCATCCACTTACTAACAGACCCCCCTCCCATACAACCCCAAAATTGTAAACCCTATAAAGAGGCTAATATTAAAGGTACAAAACGTAAACTCGATACTCCTGTATTCTATGACAAAACTAAGGTGTGTTAGAAAAATGGGCGTGATACACAAACTAACACGCCCACCTCCCATACAACCCCAAAATTAAAAACGTTATAAAATGACTTATATTTAAGCTGTAGGAAAACAATTTGATATGTATGTATTTTAGACACATCAAAATAATAAAATCTCTCAAAATCTCATAAAAAAGCTCTCCAATTTAAGAATCTTTTACCTTTAAGAATCGGCCGTGGGGGTATTTTAACTTCGGCCAAGTCGAAGATATACCTTACTAGTTTTCATTTATATTTCTGCTCAGAGAATATTCAATTTTTTTTTAATGTCGACCAATCAGAATGAAGAACACTCTCAAAATTATTTTCTTATTCTCAAACATGCGCGAAAATGTTCTTCTCTTTTGAAACAGGCTATATTATGATTGTTAAATGATTGCTCAAAAATAAGACTCAAACAAGAGTCATTATTATATCTGATTTATGAGTACTCATCAAATAGACTCATTAAAGAGTCCTAAATATGACGGTGATATGATTGTTCATAAAAAAGACTCATAAAATGATCATATTTGATTGATATATGCGTAATCATAAAAAAGACTCATAAAAAAGTCGTATATACGAGTGTTTCATGAGAAAATAGAATCGGATTATTGCAAAAGCACCGTATATAATAAATAAATTTAAATTGTATAAAACTTTGTAACTGCCCGTTATGCGCACATCATATCCTGGCGTCGCTTTTAAGAGAATTGTTTGTTTATGGCGACAAACATGTATTAAAATGTAACTACAACAAATGTTCGTTGCAAAAAGACTTCTTATATGATTCTTAAAAGAGTATTAAATATGAGTCTTAAAAAAGTACTAAATATGAGTCTTAAAAGAGTACTCAATATGAGTCTTAAAAGAGTATCAAATATAAGTCTTAAAACCGTCACTACTATGAGTCCAAAAAGACTCATAAAACAATAATTTTTACGAATCATATTTTGGGGCCCACAACATACGAAAATGTACTCATAAAAAAGTCTTTTTTGAGCGCATTATGACGAAAAAACTTCATTTATATGAGGCTTGAAAGAGTCTTCTAAGAGTCATAATATTTGCTGGGTAGTTTCGAAAAAATTCAAGATATCTTTTAAACCTTGATGCAGTAAATGAGTTTCAAGTTTTTAGATCAACTTTTTATAAATTTAATATTCTTTACAAAAGTATTCGAGATGCATACGCTGTCTTTATTTTATTATTTTGACCAATTCTCAATTTAAGCTGTTTGCGATGTATTTTCAATAGACAAGAATTAAATTTTTGAAAAATAAACAAAATTTCATGATCTCAAGAAAAAAATTTCAAATTTCAAAAGAAATATTAAGCCATAAAGATTTATAGTCCTTTTCCTGGCTGATCTTACAGCTTATAACCAGCGCAAATAGTTTCATTTAAAAATTGCTCAAATCCTATGGACAGGAAAATAAATAAATATTTATATATTTAATATTTTTCTTACAGTCAAAATATGAAAATACAGATATATAAGATAGTTTTTCCGGAAACTATTTTTTTTAAAAAGAGAAAACTACTTCAAACCTTTTTTGTTAAAAATGTCGAAACAAAGTATATTCACAATCCATCATCTAGCATTCCTTAAATTTGAAAGCAGTGCCCAATAAAATGGCTTTAAAGAAGAACAGTTCAGATTTATACTTGCCCAAAAACTTCCGCCAGGAAAGGGACTAAAACAAAATTATTTTTCTATTTGATTTTAAAAATATCTTATTAAGCTTAACTGTATTATACAAGTATAGCTAATCATAAAATTCAAATTTAATTCTGCCAATTCTATAAATTTATTTTTTAATAGTCGAAATAATATTTAATCATGATTGATTATAATAAAAGGACAAAATTTAAACAAATTGAATAAAAATTATTTTTATTCACACAAAATATATATTTTTTTTTATAAAAATCAATCCCCATAAAATTGTATTAATAAAACGCATGCACCAAAATTGGACAGATTTTTTAAGAAACACGAAGACGTGCCCGAAGCGCATGGATTTACCTTATTTCAGGTATGAGGAGTCGAACTGCATCACTATTTTTTGAAGATTTTGGCTCATCTTCATAAAAGAAAAGAATTTTCAGATTATATCTCCTTTTTTAAGGGGATATATTTTTTTATATTATATCCTTTATCTGTCTTTTTCACAGTTTTTAGACTACAAGCAGCCAAAACTTGCCAAACCTGCACAAAACTATTAAAATACATACGAACAAAAAAATTTCTTGTGCCCATTAGTTTCACAAACGGAGAATATTTTTTATTAAACTGAAAATGGCCATTTAAAAGGTCATATAGAAAAGGAATTCGCATTAAAAAATAAATTCGTGGCAACTAATAAATTATTTATTTTTAAGTACTTATATATTTTTTCTTTCAAACCCCCTAAGGAAAAATCCTGGCTGCAGCCCTGGTGTAAGCTCTTATAAATCTTTTAATAACTTCAAAAGGTTAGCTGAGGCAAAGAGCACCTAAGAACTAGCAGACAAAAGATTTGTTTTCCCTCTATGATGCTTCGAAGGTACTTGTGAGGCTTATCTATTTTGTGATTCAGCTCAAAAATTTCAAATTGGTATTGTTTTTTTTTGTCAAAAAAAAAAAAAATAATAGTTAAAAAACCAAACGTTTTTAAAAATTTTCTACCGGAAAGTAAACTTTTTCCTTTAACGGGGGACATGACGTTGGCCGTTTTTTAAAATCGACTTTTTTTATAATTTTGTACTTTAGTAAATATTCTTAAGATTCTAAGAAAAAAAATTTCATGGAAAAATTTTTATGGCTTCAAAAGTGACAGCCGGATTAGTGAGAGCGCATTTTTATTTTTCCTTGCATTTTTCTTTGTTCACAAACTTTGAATGCGTTTATTTCGAAACCATGTTTTTCGTAGTGGTTGCGACACTAGCGGGTTCATTTTTTGACAAATTTTTTTTTTTTGTATTTTTTTAAACTTGATTCGCTATCGTATGACACGAGCTTTCTTTAAAGTTTTTAAAAAAAGGTCTGTTTTCTCTGCCGCGAATGTTATGTACCTCCTTAAATTACAGTGTATAGCTATAAAAAACAATAAATTGAAATTCTTAAACATAAAAACAAATTTTTTTAAAGCTTTTTGGCTTTTTCTAGGAAGAGTGCTTTACAGATTCTATAAAGATCACCACTAATCAGGATTCATCAAAGTCGATCAAGTAAGACTCGAGATATCTTAGAAGCCGATTCGAAAAAACTAGTTTCGAGAAACACGCGTTTAGATTTTCTTCTATGAACGATAAGATATGAAAAAATGAGCGACATACGCATATAATGAATGTTATATCTTTTTATTTATTTGATATTTTTTTTTCAATTTCAATTTGCGTTCAATTTTGTATACGTATTCTTAAGACCTTCAATAAAAATATTTTAAAAAAAAATGTATTTTTAATTTTTTACACACTGTAATAGTAGTGGAGCGGGAGGGTAGTTATAACAGGGGTAAGTTGTAACACGCTATTTTTGTCTAGAATATGAAAGTTTTTTTACAAGTCTTTTTTTTTCATCCTATATTACGTGCTCTTTCAAACGAGACCCTTTAGTGTCTCATCGGACTTTACATCGAGTGGGCGCAAATATAGGCTTTATTGCTAGCAGTTATTATAAAATATATATCTATTTATTTTTTGCTCCTTGAAAGCGTCTTAAGGATTTTTAAAACTAATTTAATTTTGATCGGAGCATATTTTATTACAGTTTACTGATATATATATTTTTTTTTTTTTCTTCAAATTAAGTTGATTTTTATATATTAAAATGTTTGTCAAAAATTATACTGCGGGGCAAGTTGTAACAATTTTGTGGGGTAACAACTTGCTCCACACATTTGAACTGAATATTCGGTGTTTGTTTATTTTATTATTATGTCTTAATAATTTTTTGCAGAATGAGAAATTATGAACGATAGTCTAATCGGGCAACTCAAAGTAAAGAAATTTTCGAGTTGGCTGCTATTGCAGTAAAAGATCTGAAGACAAGTGTGAGAAAATCTTGTTCAATTTGTGCCAGTTTCTTTACATAGATACATAAAAAAATAACATTGAATTGCCATTTGTTGCCTACAATAACACAGAGTGATGTTTAAAGATGAAGATAAAATATCTTCGTACCTACTGACGTGTGCAAATATCTCTTTTGGACTGCTTCTAATAGAGGTGAAAGAGTTGGCATACCTGCCAATGCCTGGATGGCTGAACCTGATGGCTGCACCTGATTGGTTAAAAAAAATCATTAAAAAAGCAAAACTTATAACTTGAAAAATCTTAAATTTTTCATATTTTTAAGATTTACATATTTACAAAAATTTTTGATCAAGCCGTAATTATTTTTGAATCGTAATTCGTATTTTAACCATAACCATCAAAAAAATGTTCAACCAAAATCATGAATCAGTAGGCACTCGTATAAATGTAAATATGACCTTCATCACCCATTTTTGAAAAATTTTTACATATTTTATACGATTTGGGCAAATTTATGATTTTTGCTTATGAAATTGTTTATGAAAAAATGATATTTCAGCATAGAGTAGTAAAGAAAATGGCAATCATTCCTTTTTTTAGTCGAGTATTACTTTTTTACGTTCTCAGTTATAAATAAGAGATGGAAAATTCAATGATATTCAAATGTAATTTTTATGTTAAAAAAATATTGTCAGAAATATTTGTGGGTCAGTGAAAGTCAGAAGAAATCGGTCCTTTGTTTTTATATTGGTCCATTTTTGGATTAATTTTGGTTCCAAATTAAAATTTAGAGTGCCAACCATGCTTATGAGTGATTTCACTCATTTTGTGGCAGTTTTTGTTTTGGGCAAGTTTTCTGCAAGTATCTGCAAGTATCTGCACGTGTGTCTGTCGATATGTCGTCAATTAAACGGAAAATCTCTTCAAAGTCCATCAAAAATCTATCTTGTGGTTTGAAATTTTTTTATATAAGCTTTACTTTTTAATTTATGGATCGAGTTTGAATTTCGTTACAATCGCATGAAAACTTCCTCTACCTCTCATACAAAGTGACGTCAACAAAATACGAAAATCTACATAAATTCCACAAAAAAAAATGCATTGACTTCAATAAAATATTTGTTGGTCGCCCATAAATTGAGGTCATCAAAATAAAAACCTAATGTAACTTAGAACATATTTCAACATAGTTGTATTTTAACTTCGGCCAAGTTTATTTATTTAAACAAACAATTAATTATAATAATATATAACAATTTAAAATATAATACAGTAACAGAAATAATAATAATATTTTGAAATTGACAATGATTTAAACCAAGGCAATCATGGTTGTGTATGTAAAGCATCATAGTGTCGGCCTAGAACGGTGGGTGGTATCAAGACAAACAAGATCTGTACGCCACACTGATAAGTATAACCATATATATATAATACATATCGTTCACAGCAAGGTGGTATTTCGACAAACAAGGTCATATTTACCACACCAATTTCCTTAGAAACAAAGTAATGGTTGCGAACGCTGGCACTGAGACAACGAGGTCTCATTGGCCTGTCGTATTATTATATGTCATACAAATCGTTCTCACTGATTGTAGGACAAAGACCAAAAGATACAACTAGCACAGCACAACTGAAAAAATGCGTTTACATTCACCAAGCATGTTCGATTATATTAATTTAGGAGGTCCAAAACAGGTTCAGGTCAGGTCCATTCAGATGTATGTGTTGTATTATGTATGTCCATAACCAGTTGAGAATTAAGTATTTGAAGATTATGATCAGAATCACTGTCGGTACTGCAGATAATCTATTATTTTATGTTTAATTGAGTACATGAATTCATTTAAAGATATTACATTTGAAATAGAATTAAAGTCTCCGCATGCGCTTCTTAATGGTTCATTTTGCAAATTATTTGTTCTACAAAAGTTCATAAAAAGTAGCTCAAAAGATCTTCTAGGACGAAGTGGAATATTAAAGTAAATTTTACTCAATAAATATGGACTGTCTACAATGTAGACTCAACATATCCATGAATAAGTTTAACAATCCAACTAACATTAAGCATAACACTCCTATTTTTTAAAGTAGGAAGATTTAATAGCTGTAGCCGATATTCATAAGGTGAAAGATCAAAGTTAGTATTGCAATAAACATAGTTCAGGCAGAATAACAGCAATTTTTTTTGAACAGATTCAATGTCATCGATGTAACAACCGTATCGTGGGCACCATACAATTGAAGCATATTCTAAGATAGGCCGAACTAGAGAAGTGAATAAAGTTTTCGTAATAAAAGGGCACTATTTGCTCTATTTATTATTTTATTTATATGAATATGAAATCGTAGTTTAGGATCCATGGTAACTCCAAGATCAAGTAAATTATCTAAGGATTCTGATGTGTAGTCACAAATTTTGAAATTTCACTTTAAGAATGGTTTTCGCAAGAAGGTCATGTGCTTACATTTTTTCATATTAAGATTCATTAGATTTATTCTGCACCAGCTATGAAGATGGTTGATGTCGATTTGCAATAATAAACCATCATATTCATTCTTAAAAGAAACGAATAGTTTAACATCGTCAGCATACATCAAGATGTTAGAATGCTTAATGATCGATGGCAAATTATTTATATAAAGTAGAAACAAAAGTGGCCCAAGATGACTTCCTTGGGGTAATCCAGAGATAACAGGAAACTCGTATGATTTCACGAGTTTAATTAGAACAGATTGTGTTCTATTACTTAGATATGATTCTATTCATCTCATCATCTTTGTGGGAAATCCAATCAAAGATAATTTTAGAATCAAGAGCTTGTGATTTACAACATCAAAAGCTTTGCTAAAGTCCGTGTAGATAGCATCAGTCTGTAAACCTTTTCCGAAATTTTCTATTATGTTAGATGTAAATTCAAGGAGGTTAGTGACCGTAGAGGAGTCCATGTTGACATGGGGACATCAAAGACTTAACACTATGTGATATTTGTGAAGTAATAATTGCCTCAAAAAGTTTGGGCAAGGCACTTAATTTCGCAAATCCACGATAGTTATCAATTAAAGATCTATTACCAGATTTATGCAATGGGATAATGAATGAGGACTGCCAGATAGTTGGAAAATAGCAAGCCTTTAGAGAATAGGTAAAAAGCAAAGTGATTGGAGTTACTAATTCTTCACAGCAATATTTTAAAATCCAAGATGAAATGTTGTCGGAACCACTTTTATACGAAGTTTTCAGATCTTTTAGATAAGATAAAACTGTATTGTTGTCAACTATTGGCAGGCAAATATCCCCAGAATGAACATTAAAAGGATAGCTACCATTATCAAAAGATGAAGTCAAGTCAAAGATAATTGATCACTTATATTTAAATGCATTAATAACACTGTACAGCTTTTTAGAGGTCATCATTTTGGAACTTAGGTTTGATTATCTCTCGTGAAAGTACTTGCCACAACTAGAAAGTCTGCATCATTACTTTTGCTTACTAACCTTCATATAAGAGATTTACGATGTTATCCATTTGGCGTTAAATTTGCAAGTGGCAATCATGACGTATACGTTACAAAAATTCAATATTAAAATTCATCATATGTTTGTTACGTATACGCCATGGTGCCCACTTGCAAATTTAACGCAAACTGGATGACATCGTAAATCTTTTACTCGAACGTATCTCTTATTTGAACACGACTAATGTATAAAAGTTGGAAAAAATATCAATAAAACCTTTTCATTGTTAGTTTTATGAGCTTTCATTTTTATGATCTACTAAAATTAACTTGTTGTTTGGGCAAAAGTTTAAAAATTTATCGATGTTTGAAAGTAAAAATATTCTATTTCTACAGCCTTTCTTTACAGTTTTTCTATTTTTAAATCAGGGTTGTTAAAACATGTTTTTGAACTTTTACTTATAAAATAACAACAGCAACAAAATCAAAAAAAAAAAAAAAACACACCAAACTTTGTCCAGACTTAGTCATCTTGTTAGCGCTTTAACTTCTGTTATGGTATGTTATTCCATATCCAAAAATCCAAACAAAAATGCTTGATTTATGCGCTACAATAACTTTTTAAACTTAATTTTCTAACGCAGATTTAGAAAAAAAATCACAACAATTTGAAAATCGAAGCAGCCCTGATTGTGCGATTTATGTAAATCGTATGCCTAACAAACTTTCAGAAGATACTTAAGCGCACCTATATATATATTTTGTATGTATGTTTGTTCATTCGGGGTTCAGTCACAGCGTGTGACTATCAAGTGGCGTAGTTCTTTGTGTGAATAATATACCATTTTAACATTGGTCGAATTGGTATGCCGTGTTCCGCCAGCTACAAAGTTATAAATTCAAATTCATTGTGAACCTTGTTACAAACAGCGTATCGTGTTCTACAGCAAACAACCCAACTCACATTAAATCTTTCACACACTAAGTATAACAATCATATAATTAACCGTTTTGGTGGTGCTGTTTTTTGGCCTCCCAGGAATTGCTGCTGCTATTTTACGCAGTTAGAATGTCATCTGCAAGGGGAGCAGATGACAAAATAAAAGAGAGAACAAAAAAAAAAACAAGAAAATTTATCGTCTTAATTTTATATCGAGTTACAAATTTGAAACCCTGATTGTAACAAACAACTTGGTTTTTCGCGTGTAAACTTTAGCATTAGCATAATAATCTGAACATACGCTGTTTTAATTTGTTCAGCTTAACTTATTTTTAATGTTACCACATTTTGCATTAATTAGCTTAATTTTTGTTTTTATTCACAAATTTCTATGCCGTTAGAAGTTGTGTTTTTTTTTTGTAGCTGCTTCTTGATTTGTTTTATTTTTTTTTTTTTTTGTGTTAGAATTCTCTAAGGATTTGCTTTAGAGAAACTCATGTGTGTAGGTTAGGTTGAAGACAAGTGAGTTTAAATTTTGGTTAATTTTGGCAAAGCTTTATGTGTTTTTGTTAATGGAGTAAGATTATATTTTCAAGAAATAACACACATATAAGCTGAAGACTTAAAAAAAACTTGTATAACCAAAGTTATTTTGAAATCTTGATCTTTAAGATCAAAAGGAGTTTTAAAAATTTGAGAAATTGAAGCAATTTTTTTTTTATTTCTTAAACATCAACTTAAAATTCGCATTAAAAAGCAAATTTGTTTGAGGCTTCTTTGTTTATTACAAGTTGTTAGCTTATATTTAAATTTTTTTCTTTCACTTGACTTTAATTAATTCAGTTCGGCTCTACATATTGATTTCTTACTTCTTTGGACAGTTCAATCAGTAAATTTGATTTTCAATATAAGTTGAAAAAAAAAAAACACGAAGAAGCTGCTTACCGGCTTCATGGTTTATTGTCACTTGACAGCTGACAATTCATTTTGATGTTCTCTTGGGCGACATTCAATGACAATGACTCTCTTCAAAGATTTTAACTTTATTCCCGTTGGGCGCAAATTAATGGCCTTATTTTGTCAAACGAACGCAACGAGCCTGGCTTGGGGGCTTTTTTTTGTCTGGCAATATATTTTAATAGTAGATTTTGGTTCATTTGAAAATGGAATTGCCAGACAAAAAAAACCCCAGGTGAGTGATTGTGTTCGCTTTACCAAATAAGGACAGCAGTTATTTTGTGAGATAGTTTTTTAATTCCAGAGAAGTGTTCACGCTGACATATGATAATTTCATTTGACGTTTGAAATTGAAGTGAAAAGGTATTTTTTTTATTTACATAAAGAAGAAATGTAAAACTGAACAGAAGCCATTTTTTTTCTATCAGGCCTACAAATTATGCCGCGAACAGTTACAAAAAAGCTTTAAATGCTTTAAATCTGGAACGGAAATAGTAAAACTATTTTTTTTTTTTCAAATGCATGGAATTTAACCATATTTCCAATGGAATCAGTTAATTTTTTTCATTTTGATAAAATTCTTATAAGTTATGAAGTGTTATTTTATTGAATTTGAAACTAAAAAAAATCTTCAAAAAAAATCAATTTTTAGTGAAAATGCGATTAGAACGAGCCTTGCGAATTTCTTTCAAAAATTTTAAAAAATCTCAAAATAAGCTTGCAAAGAAAACCTGATCAACTATGAAATTCCAAAAAAAAACTCTTTTGTGACACCCTATAACATATACTCAGGGAAAAAATGCTGATATATCAAACAAATCATGGGTTAAAATAACAGAATTTACTGTTAAATACCATCCAACAAACGAAACTTTTAAATCAACAGTCGGTTCACTGTTGGTCTATAGAACACGGTACACGTATAAGTAATGATTTATGTACTTATTGACATTTTAACACTGTTTTGAAAGTTTAAGTTCAGCCGAGTGTGCTGATGTGTGTGCCTAGTACTCGACTTATTTACTTAAAATAATTTTTTATAATTTTTAATATATTTTAAATACCTACAAAATTAAATTTACAATTTTTTCAAGATTGTAAGCAAACTAATTTTGAAGGTTATTTTTGATCAAATAGGCAATGAAACAGAATTATAATTTTAATTATTAAATTAAAATGTTTGATACTTACACAGCTAGGGTTTGAACCCACGTCCTCCGCATGACAGTCTAGCACACTTCCACTAAGATATTGGAAACGATATCATAACATTTGCTTACAGTAGACCGACATTTCAATAAAAATACAAAAACATTTAAACAGATGATTTTAACAGCACAAAAATACTTTGAAACGTTCATTCAACAAAAAAAAAAACTGTTAACTTAAACGCAAATCATTCAATCTAACAGTGTTTCGAAATAATAGCGGTCGATTGTTAATATTACAATTGATATTTTTCTGAGTGTACAGTTAAGAAAAATGGACGTGACACATCTAAGTTTTAATATAAAACACATACACGATAAATGTTATCTCTGTAGCTAAAATAAAGTACGTTTAATAATAATAAAACCACCCAAGATTTGTTGAAATCTCCTAAAGGACTGGATGTAGGGTAACATAATGTTCTACTCAAATAAGCACTAAACTGAGAGCGAAATATTCCACTCCGTTATAGCGAGAGACCGTGGCGTGCAGGTTAAGTGTGGCTTGGCACGCTCGGAGCCCGAGTTCGATCCCCAGTCGCGGCGAAAAGTTTTTTCAATAAAAAAATTTTTCTGATCGGTCACCACCTCTCTGCAGACAATGGCAAACCTCAGAGAGTAAATTATGCCATGTAAAGCTTCTTGAGAACATGAGCCGTTTGGAGTCGGCATAAAACATGTAGGTCCAGTTCTCGGTTAATTGTGTTCAAACATTTAATAACACACACAACACAATTGATCATAAGAAGCTCGGTCAAAGTCCTTTCAAGGGCTGAAATGGCCAATTTGTTTTTTTTTTTTGTATAGCGAGAGAGTTGAGAGCTGCGAGCAACTCCCAAAAAAGCTTACGTGAGTTGATGAACGTTGCTGAGGTGTCCGTTTCCCGAAACCTCGTGGCAGTTTATAAAAAAAATTTTTTTTTTTTTTTCACCGTCGAATTAAAAAATAGCTTTTTCTACTTTGATGTTCACGCATTATATGGTAAGCTTTGAAGTGGTGTTATACTTATGAAACAGGGCGAATAACGTTTTTTTTTTGCTTACAAAACAACTGTTAGGAGAATATGATTTCGACTTGTGTATAATATTTCTCTCACAATTAAGTGAGTAGAATATTATGGTACCCTACATTCACTCCTTTAGGAGATTTTAACAAATCTTAGGTGGTTTTATACTTATGAAACGCACCTTAGTATAAGCCTTTTTACAAACTTTCCAATCTTGGGGAAGTATGGGCGGTGAACGTGTTCCTGCGTAAATCACGACCATATTTTGTGTACTTCTTAGTTTTAATATAAAATACAAACATAAAATACATGCATATCTAATTGTATTTCTGTAGCTTACTAAATAAATAAGATCTTCAATTTTTGATTACGAGAAGACATTATGTAAGAAGCCTAAAACAGTTGAGAAAAAAATTTATGTAAATCAGTCAACCCACTTCAGAGTTAAGCAAATCCAAACATTTGTCAAATAATTTGTTTCATAAGAGCTCAAAAGCAATAACTACGCATAACGAACGATAAAAATTAAGCAGATCTTTATATTCAGTTTTCCTCAGAGCAATATGATTTCTTTAAATGTACCTACCTAATTTACAAACTATTGTCCTAATTTTTGTTCCAAACCTAACACCTACTGTGTTTTCTTATCCTTTTCCAATTCTTTATTTTAATTATTATGTCGTTAACCATATCTCCTTTTACTAATTCTTTTCCGAATCCTTGTTTTATTTCTTGTTCAAATCTGTGTTCTGATCGTTGTGTTACTCTTGTCCTAATTGTCTTTCCTAATTGTTTTTTGATCACCCAAAACCTTTTTCAAATCCTATTTTAAATCCCCTTCCTTTGTCAAAGGGGCCTTTGTCAAGGGACGATGTTGCATTTACGTTACATTGAGACACTACCCCAGAGGCCTTGTGGCTTGCCGTTTTTTTGACGTAGAATAACGTCTTACAGCGCGGTTTGAATGGAGTCGTTTTAACAGATTTTTTCAAAGGTCATGCAACTTTTTTGGCTAATACTTTAGCGCATACCTACAGCCTTTAATACTTATTGTTCAAAGAAAATATATATACTAAAGTATCAGATATATCCTGCGCTGAATGAATATCACTATTATATTAAAGTCACAAAATAGTAAAATATAAGAAGAAAAATGCATGTTTTTATATAAGAAAATCAATCATCAGCTGCTTATAATGTGCCTGCTGCTTTTTATTTTTTTGATTCGTTGTTTATGCTTGTATTGCTTTTGTTTTGCTCGAACTGATTGGTTCGCTCTGGCAGCGTTGTAAGCATTGGTTTGCATTGGGTTTATGTATGCACTACTGTTCTAGTATACTAAGTGCTCCTTTTTGAAACCAGAGGTCATGAACCTATTTTCAATTCAGAAAATAAAATTTATTTTAGAAGCTATGCTCATCGAGTAATAATTCAATCGAGTAATAATCTATATTTATAAGCTATCTATATCTATATCTATACTATTATATAAAAGAGTAAAAGTTTGTTGACATGTGAAGGGTAAACTCATAACCCACTGGATAGATTTTGATATAAATTTCACAAACAGAAACTGGAACCTTCCTGAATGGACATAGGCTTTGTTATATCGCGTTATCGTTTTTAAATAAAATGATATAAGTGAAATGTTGGTAAATTTTCAGTATACGACAAGTTAGTCTTTATTTATATATTAAAAATTTATAAATAAAGTCTTAATCTTACAACCAGAGGCAGCTAGGAAAAATATTTTGAATTGGTTATATTCAATACTTTTCGTTATATTGTTATAAGCTGAATTACATTTGGCCATGATTATAGTCATTAGAATTCATTATTGCTTTTATGGTTAGTCGTTTAGTGTTTTTTTAACTGTACTCTGTTTGTATTAATATTTGTAATTAATGACACAAGAAAGTTTATTCAAAATTGCAAAGTTATAAGTACAGCTTGGCCAAGACCGGTTACATCAGCTATCGTAAAATAAAATCGTTAAACTTGTACTCAGCGAGTTATAAATTTATGCAACGATATTGCAATTCTGTCCCATAAGCTGCACCAAGCTCTCCATAACCTGATGATGCCACGATTCTGTTGTTATTTTTGTCGTGAGCTGTGTCCGTTTTTTATGTTTCTTACATAACGTTTAGCGTAGTTCATATACTTGTTGAGTTAAAATTGCATGCATTTTTGATATAAAAGCTGCCTTGTGACTTCATAAAATTTTTATATATTTTTTCAAATGCGGAAAGGCACAGCCTTTACTTGACTGTCAGTACTTTTTCCAACACTGCCGCAGTTTCATTGCCTAAGACGCTCTAAAATATCTCCGCTGCAACCGATGAAAACGTCATTCATTTTTTTTAGTTCTTAATTTTGTAATGAAATCAAAGTATTAACATTAAATTTCATTAACAATTTTATGTTTTATGATAGGACTTATGCTGTGAGTTAGTAATAATTCGATTAAAATAAGAATCTTTTGAGTTAACTCTTTTTGAAACCGTTGCGGTAACTTTGTCACATCAAAAAAGTAGTTTTCGATGCTTTTGTATCACGATAACGTTATCTTTATTTTGTTATTGTTTAATTTAATTTATTATTGAAAATTTACACTTACTAGCTGACATAAGCATTCTTAATGCTTTTTCATGTGTAAAAACTGTTGTTTACACAAAGTAAAAGCTTAAAATTTCTAAAGATTTTTCGTTGCGTCCAACATTTTCATAGCTTTTATCGATTAAAATTACTTCATCAAGCGCAATAAACCAATGCTTTTGGCTACAACCAATGAAATGTGCGTTGATCCACTTTTGTGCCCTTCAATTATTTTCCCTTTGCCAACACTGAGTCAGAAACGCACTGATTAACTCAAGTACTTCTTTGCTAAGCTGAAAGCAAAAACAACAAAAAAGAAAAAAAAAAAAGGATAGAAGTGCTTTAATTGACCTCAATTCGCATAAGCCAGTGATGGGCACTCCATAGTTTAAGTGCTGGAGAGCTTTTGTGCTTTCACACGCATATCAGCTATGCACACTGTTAAATCAATTATTCAATATCAAGACTTCATACAAATTACTCGCTTATGCGATTTACTCAATTATATGCGATTTTACGCGAGTAGAGCACACAATAAATGAAGAAAGAAAGGTATGTGAGAGAGAGAGAGAGAGAGATATTGTAATAACCCTTTTATACATATATTAGTACTTGAAAAGTCTGTACGATGCATATATTGTTATTGACAGATTCAACTCTTGACAAACAGTATTAAGAGTCTTTGTTATATTTTAAACCGTCACTCACTTTTGCTCTTTCTTTATACGACAGTTCCAGGTATATTCATTTAAATGCAAGAGAAAACAATTGTTTTTTTTTTGCTTTTTTGATGTCTTGTATGAATAAAAGAAAAATTTCCATTTAAAATAAGCTTACTTTTTATAAAATAAGTTTAAAAAAAAATAAACAACTGCTAATTATTTGCAGTTTCATTACACTAGCACCATGATGATGGGGTTAACCTTGATGCATTCCGTCAACACAATGAAATCTGACGCACAATGCTTGGAATGGGCACACAAGTAAACAACTAAAATCCTTCAATGCATGTCCCTCGTTTGGCTGGTACAGCATGACGCACAGTTGTTGAGAGCGAAAAGATGAGGACGCTTAACAATTTAACAATTGTTAAAGCAAGTTTTTTGCTTAATTCATAAACTGGCTTTATTAAATACTTTTAGTATTATTATTATTATCTCAATTAAAGCCATCATGTTGCCATTAGAAGAGACAAATATTAAATTTTAGTGCAGAAATAAATAAACTTTAAAAATCTTATAATAGTAATGCGACATTTTGGCGACGGTTTTAACATTTTTTGTGCAAAAACTTAAGTTGTCATCAAAACAAAGTCATAGAACTGTGTCAGAGTTTTCACATCAACGGAATGAGCAGACAAAATATAACAACACATTTTTTTAAGAACAAATCTAATGATGTGAAACATGAAATCTTAGTTTTTTTCTCTTATGTGTCTACAATAAGAAATCGTCTTTTTTTTTCTATTGAATTAAAAAAAGAGTGAGTATTAAAGTATTATTTTATTAACTCGTCGTTTATGTTGTACAAAAAGTTACGTTAATGGCTTAGTGGGATACGACATACCCAAAGACATAACTTAAGGGGGGACATGACATTTGCCCTTTTTTGAAATCGACTTTTTTTATAATTTTGTATTTTAGTAAATATTCTTAAGATTCTAAGAAAACATTTCATGGAAAAATTCCTACGGGTTCAAAAGTTACAGACGGATTAGTGAGAGCGCATTTTTAATTTTCAAACTTTTTTTTCTTTGTTCACAAACTTTATCTCAAATCATGTTTTTCGTACTGGTTGCGCAGTAACGGGTTCATTTTTTGACGAAATTTTTATTTTTTAGTTTTTTAAACTTGATTCGCTATCGTATGACACGAGTTTTTTTTAAATTTTTTTTCGATATTTTATGAATTTTTAAAGTCAATATTTTTTTTTTCGAAAAAACACACTTTCATATTTGGAACATCACCAAAAATTGAAAAAAAAATTAAAAAAATGCTCCTGTCATGCGATAACCAATTTTTTTAAGATTTAAAAAAGTCATTTTTTTTTCCAGACCGGACTCCCAGCGCTACAACCATGCTCCGATTTTTTTCTCTGCTGCCAGTTTGGAGCTCTATAAAACCATGTTGGAGTGAAAAATATATTTTTTTGAATTATTTTCTTGTAATTTGTTCAATTCACTACAATAATTAAACAATTTTGGGTAAAATGTTTGTTTTTGACTGAGTTATGAATTTTTAAAAAAAATGTCTGTTTTCTCTGCCGTGAATGTAATGTCACTCCCTTAATAAGTTCATAGAAAAATACTTAAAATAACTGTTTTTGAGATTAAATAAAGATGTTCAAAGCACATTTATAATATAAACATTGGTAGAATTTTGGTGTTCTGTTAAGCCACTGATTTGAACCGATCCTATAATTGTATGTTCTTATAATGAGAAGCTTAAGAAAAATAAGTTTTATTAGTTTTTCTTTAGATGGTTTAGAACCTCCAACAAAAAATGTACAGGCTATTCAGTATGATACTAGGTTTAATAATTCCTTTCAGGCCTAAAACTAATCCTTTGTGCTCTAAATTTTTCATATAAATGACCGCCTATTTCAGACTAAAGTTGATCTGAAAGACTGAAAGTTGCTTTAACTTTAATAAAGGTTTCACCCATGATTTCTTTTATAAAATATTTTCGTTTTGGTCTGAATTTATGATTGATATCTGACGTAAAAAAGGACATCCGATTTTATGTTTAATTTCATACTATTTTTCATAGAATTTATTCCACATTTATCTGAATTTATTAGCGAAATAATATACCTTAGTAAAGTAACAGAATTTAAAGTCTGCTTTGCCTTTTAGAATTTTTTGCAAAGAATCTAGTTTACTAGTGTAATATCCAACTCTTATAAGTCCATTTAATAGTATATCATATTGTATATCATATTGTATATCATGAGTACCTGTTATTAATCATTACGAATTGTATTGTTAGTGTGCACTAGCCTTAAGCATTGTTTGTTTTAATAATTGGTAACACTGAAATGAAATAAAGAAATGGACAGATACGGCAGCACTGATAAAGAGTCGGCCATTCTGTTTTTGATGGTCGCAACTTGAACTCGTGTTTCAATGCAAAGTTTATTTAAATAAATCATCAAATAGTTAACAAATCAAGAGCAGGATTATAACTTCAGATGTGGGGTCTATTTTACCACAACGCTTGATAAATTAAAAAAATATTATTTTTCTCTTAGCTCATAAAATGAGTCGACGACCAACGCGACAAGGAACCTCTGCTTCTGCCACTGGAACAGTAGCTGGCCCCGCTGATATGCCACCCTTTTCCTGCAGAAATGAAGCACTAGCTGTCTCTGCAGGTGAAACACGCGGCACCTCGGATAATCCAGCGAACTCTATTTCTTCGAATGAAGCGCCAGCAATCTCCGCGAATGGGGTGCATGCCACCTCCGCGAATACAGCAGCCGCTGCGAGTGACGCGTCCGCTGCAGCTACTAAGATCGCAAGTGTCAAGACTGCTGCAAGAACCGAAGTGCCCACTGCTGTGCCAATTACTGTTGGACTTGGCCTGCGTGAAACTGCTGCCCTGGAAGATATAAAAAATGTGATGGTAACAAATGAAACCACCACCGCCGCAACCACCACCGCCGCCCCAATTACTACCGATGCACCAACCAACACTGCTGCTAAGATTACTGCTGTTAAAATAACTGTTGCCAAACCCGATTTGCCCACTGTTGAATTGACTGATGCATCCAATGTTGCTGTCGCTGCTGCCAACTCCGCTGCCATAGAAACTGCTACCAATTCTGATGCTGTTTTATCTGCTGTTAATAAATCTGACTATACTGCTGTCCCACTAGTTGCTTCCAATGCTGAAATATCAGAAAATGCCAACATGTGCTCTCTTACGGAGCAACTAAATGCTTTGAGAATGCAACGTGAAATATTGGAGCTAAAGCAGCATATTAAAAAATTGGAAAGAAACGAACATGAGATGCCTGCCGTCCGACGTATAATTTTTGAGGAACTGGACTCTGCTGTACCGAGGTTTAGTGGTGATGACAACTATGATATTGGTAAGTGGTTCCTACAATTTGAGGATTATACCAATATGTGTGGATACAATCAAAGAGAACAGTGCTTGGGTGTACGACGTCGGTTGGATGGCACAGCTAGAGAATATGTTCACAATCTTGGCTTGGTTGCTTATCCTGAAATGAAGGCTTGTTTGATCAAAATGTTCAGTCGCACGGTAACACGACAAGAAGTTTACCGTCAGCTGCGTGCACGCAAGTTGAAACCGCAGGAATCGTGCATAACCTACGTAGTCGCCATGCAGTCTATTGCTTCAAAATCTGACATCGCAGAACAGGAGTTAATTGATATCATCGTTGATGGAATACCTGATAGTAGCCATCATATCGCTTATCTGTTTGGTGCCAATACACTGGATGAGCTAATATGTAGAATGGATCGCTATGAACAACGGCGCTTAAAATCAAATGCGTCAAAGTCAACATTACCATACGCTCTTCAAAAACCGAGGTCTGCTGCTGTTACCACTGCTGAAATTCGATGCTTTAATTGCTCACAATTTGGGCATTATCAGAGTGCTTGTCCGAAACCACTTCGACCACCAGGATCATGCTTTTCGTGCCATCAAATGGGTCACCTACACAATGATTGCCCGAAGTTGAAGAGGAACAAGTCGCTCACTGTTGCCGCTGTAAATAATGATGAGTATTCGAACGAGGCTGCTGATGTTATTCGTGTTATGCAAATGGTAAGGGTGGCATTTGATATCTGTAGTTTGGGTATATGCACTAAATTTATGAATTTTTTTTCTCTTATTGACTCCGGTAGTCCGATTAGCCTTATCCAACGTTCAAGTATCCCAGCATCAGTCAATTTACCAAATATTTTGTTACCAACTAGTTACCTTGGTTTGGGTGGACAAAAAATTTACTCATATGGTGTGATAAATTGTTCCGTACAATTTCGAAAGGAAACTAAAACCATATCTTTTGTTGTTACACCAAATGATACAATGGTGATGTCGGTGATTTTAGGACGAGATTTTATGCAAAAATTTAGTATATATTTAACTCAAAAAGAAAAAGGTGTTAACGTTGAAGTAAATAAAGTTGACCAAAATAAAAAAACAATGAATTTATGTGTTCGTGCATTTGATTTAGTTCAGAAAGAAATTAGTAGCGAGGAAAGTAGTAGAGATGACGTTGTAAACAAATCTAGTGCTCAGATGAAATCGGTTAGAGATGGGTCTTCTTGTTGTGATGATGAATTTATTTCAAAACTTTACGCTATTGACATTGAAAACTCGGATCGAGAGATAAATATTTTTCCTGGGTTAAGTAAGCATCAGACTGATTTATTTCATAAAGTTATTATGGATTCATATTTGCAACCTCAAAATTTAACTCGAAAGTTGTATGATTACAGAATGAAAATTCGATTGACAGATGATATTCCATTCCATTGTGCGCCGCGAAGGTTGTCGTTTTTTGATAGGGCAGAAGTTAGAAAAATAACTGATGATTTAATGGATAGAAAAATTATTCGGCCAAGCAATTCTCCATATGCTTCAGCTCTTGTGTTGGTAAAAAAGAAATGTGGTGCCACAAGGATGTGCATTGACTATCGTGCATTGAACAAAAAGACAATCCGCGATAATTTTCCATTGCCTCTGATTGAGGATTGTGTAGAGTATATGGCGGATAAAAGATGGTTTACTCTTTTGGATTTAAAGGATGGATTTAATCAGTTAAGCATGGACACAGATTCGATTCCTTTAACCTCTTTTGTCACGCCTCATGGACAGTTTGAGTATCTAAAGATGCCATTCGGATTGAAAAATGCGCCAGCCAATTTTCAGCGTTTTGTATATAATATTTTTAGAGATTTGATTGATGAACACAAAATAATAGTGTATATTGATGATATTTTAATTGCCTCGGTCGATTTTAAACTTCATGTAGAAATAGTTAAGGAAGTTCTTGCGAGAATTTATGAAAAGGGCCTTGAAATCAAATTGAAGAAATGCAAATTTGGATATAATGAAATAGAGTATTTAGGGTATTCAGTAAATTCATCTGGAATTAGGCCTAGTGACTCCCATATCCGGGCAATAAAAAATTATCCAATACCCTCAAATCAAAAAGAGCTGCAGAAGTGTATTGGCTTATTTTCGTATTTTCGACGGTTTGTCCCATCATTTTCTAAAATTGCAAGGCCACTGTTAAATTTATTACGCAAAGAAAATAATTTCGATTTTTCTTCTGCTTGTATTGATGCATTTTATAATCTGCGAGATCGGCTTTCTGCTGCACCAGTATTAGCAATATTTAATCCAAAACGTGAAACTGAACTTCACTGTGATGCCAGTAGCTGTGGTTTTGGTTCAGTACTAATGCAACGACAAAATGATGGACTATTTCACCCTATAGCCTATTTTTCAAAATCTACATCTGATGTTGAATCGAAATACCACAGCTTTGAACTGGAAACTCTATCTATTATTTGTGCATTACGGCGGTTTCGTGTGTACTTAGAAGGCATTTTTTTCAAGATTGTCACTGACTGCAATTCACTCACGATGACGCTTAGCAAAAAACATGTCAACCCAAGAATTGCTCGATGGGCACTGGAGCTAGAAAATTATAATTATTCGATTCAGCATAGACGTGGTATTTCAATGGGTCATGTAGACGCCTTGAGCCGATGTCATCATAATGAGAAGTTATTAGAAAAAGTGGATATAAAGCCTTCCGATGAAGACAATATAGCTGAAATGAGCGCAGCAGTAGATGAAGATGATTTGGATTTTTATATCCAAGTGGCACAAAATCGTGACCAAAGGATTCGAGAATTGCAGGGTAATTTAGAAAAGGGTGTTGTAAATGGTTATGAGTTACGTGACGGATTAGTTTTCAGGAAAGTTGACTCGAATCGGTTGCTTTTGTGTGTGCCAAGGGAAATGGAAGATAATGTCATTCGAATGATACATGAAAAAATAGGTCACCTTGGAATAGATAAGTGTTATGATCAAATACGAAAAAATTATTGGTTTGCAAATATGAAGGATAAAATAAATAAATTTATTAAAAATTGTATTAAGTGTATCATGAACTCGTCACCACCACGTTCCAATGAGCATAATCTATTTCCCATCCCGAAGAAACCTATTCCTTTTGACACGATACATGTAGACCACTTTGGACCTTTACCTTCAATAAATTCAAAGCGGAAGCATATTTTAGTTGTTATAGATGCATTTACAAAGTTTGTTCGGTTGTATGCAGTAAATTCAACTAGCACAAAAGAAATATGTTGCGCATTAGATAAATACTTCAATTATTATAGTCGTCCTAGACGGATTATTTCTGATCGAGGAACTTGTTTTACTTCAAATGAGTTTAGCAACTATTTGTCCAAAAACAATATTAGTCATGTCAAGGTTGCAGTCGCTTCACCGCAAGCTAATGGCCAAGTTGAGCGAGTAAATCGGGTACTCCGCGCAATGCTAAGCAAATTAAGTGAACCAATTCAGCACGCTGACTGGTCATTAAAGCTGTCTCAAGTAGAATACGCGTTGAACAATACGGTTCACAGCACAACAAGGCAGACACCAAGTAAACTATTATTCGGAACAGATCAAAGGGGTACTGTTATTGATGAGTTAACAGAACATTTAGATAATAAATTAGATGAAAATACAACACAGTCTTTGGAGTCGGTCAGATCCGATGCACTTAGTGCTATCGAAAGGTCACAAGAATATAATACGAGATATTTTTTAAAGCATAGTGCACCTGCACGCACTTATTCAGCTGGTGATTTTGTTGTTATTAAGAATAATGATACTGCTGTTGGAAAAAACAGAAAATTTATCCCAAAATATCGCGGTCCTTATGTAATTTCTAAAGTATTGCCTAATGACCGTTATGTCATTAGGGACATCGAAAATTGCCAGCTGACTCAGATGCCATATAACAGTATAGTTGAATCAACAAAAATACGAAAATGGTTTTCACCAGAGATACCTCATGATACCTCAGTGTTATATTGTCATATGCCACCCTCTACTACTTTAAGTTAGTGTCATTATATGAATTAAGCTTATATTGAATTATATGGTTGTCTTGATTGAGGTCAATCAAGATGGTCAGATTAGCCGAGTTGTAATATCCAACTCTTATAAGTCCATTTAATAGTATATCATATTGTATATCATATTGTATATCATGAGTACCTGTTATTAATCATTACGAATTGTATTGTTAGTGTGCACTAGCCTTAAGCATTGTTTGTTTTAATAATTGGTAACACTGAAATGAAATAAAGAAATGGACAGATACGGCAGCACTGATAAAGAGTCGGCCATTCTGTTTTTGATGGTCGCAACTTGAACTCGTGTTTCAATGCAAAGTTTATTTAAATAAATCATCAAATAGTTAACAAATCAAGAGCAGGATTATACTAGGAATGTTTTGCAAAGGACCTAGCTTACTATTCTGTTTACTAAATCTATTGTCGTTAAAGCTAAAGTTACTTTTAAGCAACATCAATGGATCCAGTCTAAAAACTTAGCCTCAAAGATAACTTCTTTCTTAAAGACTGTCCCAGAAATAACTGTCCTTTAGTTTTTTTTTATTTTAAAAAAAAACAATTATGTTTTTTGAAAAACAGTTCAGTTTATTATTAAGTGAACAGAAGACTGGGTCAAATGCTAAAGTATTTGGGATTTTGCGTGCCCCCCGGAATTATAAAACATGGTTGCAAATTAAATAATTTGAGCTTTTAAAGGTTCAAGAATTGTCGAAACCAGCCCGGTTTCGACAATTTTAAAGGTTCTGCTAAAAAAACCTCACTGAACATTACAAAATAAATGAAAATTTTATTGACACTGAAAAAAATACACTAAAAAAAAATCATGCACTTTTTGATTAAGGTCCTCCATTAGGTTTTTTACCGAACTTTCGTTGACCTTAGTATATGCCCGACGCCATTTACGTCGAAATATTTCAATGTTTTTCGCAGTTTGTTTGTTCTTCTTAAGATTTTTATTCATGAAAGCCCAATATATTTCGAGTGGACGAAGTTCGGGGCAATTCGGATGATTGGCTTCTCTTGGTACCACAGTGACATTATTGGCTTGGTACCAATCCATCGTTCTCTGGGCGTAGTGACATGTTGCTAGGTCAGCCTAAAATAGTACTGAACCTTGGTGCTGACGTATAAAAGGCAATTACTCTGATGGAAATTTCGGTGTTGATTATGCGATCTGTCACAAATTCCTTACTTCGAAGGCCACATTTGCAAATGGCTTGCCACACCATGTATTTCTTTGGAAATTTGGTATGTTTTTCGGTGGTAAATTTAGAGGATGCTCCACCCCTTCATACCGCAGTATAATATCCGTGTCCAGGTAACTGCTTGAAATCCGCTTTGCAGTACTTTTCATCGTCCATGATCACGCAATCAAATTTGGGCAGGTAATCACGATACAGTTTTCGAGCCCTCTTCTTGGCTTCGGCGTCCTTTTCTTATGACCTTTCAGGTGCTTTTTGTACTTTATAGCTCCTTAGGTTGTAAAATTTTTTAATCCGTTGAACATTTGACTTCGATGTTCCCACTTTTGCTACCATATCACGAACCGAAGTGCCTGGATTCTGAGTAAACAGCCGTTTAACGTTCTGAGCCACCGCTTGGTTCGCTGGACCACTTTTCCTCTCTGAGTCTGGCATTTTTGATAAAGGGGTAAGCTGTTTGTATCGTTTTATGGTCCTTCCGACAGTTTTTACGCACACTCCAACATCCTTAGCGATAATTTTGTACGTGGTGTTTGGATTTTCAAGGTATTTGCAAATAATTGCTTTTCACTTTTCTTCTTGTTGAGACGACATCAGTAGCTTCAGTAGCTCTTTTATTTTACTAATGAGTATTTTTTTAAATCTGCAATATTTTTACTTTTTTTTTAGGTACCAAATATGTTGCTATAGAGGTAACACTTATTTATAAATAACCTAAAAACAAAAGGACAGTTATTTCTAGGACAGTTTTTAGTTCATATATTCATTGCATATTTCACACTTTAAGGACTCCGCCGAATAAAATTGTCCCATACAAAAATGATAAAATTTCTTAAACTTATTGTCCTTTCTAAATAAAATAAAAGGTTTTATTTTTCAAATTCTTTTCAAATAACATAAAAGTTTAAATAAAGAATTCTAATTTTTCAGAAAAGACTTAAATTAATGTTTTTATGGTAGCGTCCGACACCCTCACAGCTACTGGGTTCCACTTTATTTGGAAGTCTTGAAAGTCTTTGGCCTCTTCTTTAGTTGCTTTGACTTGCCTCTTAACTATAGCCCAGTATCTCTCGAACGGTCTAAGTTCTGGGCATTTTGGTGGATTAGCATCTCTAGGCACCAAAACTACTGTATTCCGTTGGAACCAGTCTAAGGTTTATTTGCTGTAGTGACATGAAGCAAGGTCAGGCCAAAAAACGTGGATACTTCAGCTTGACGTAGAATGACATTAATTGTGCCGGATGTTACGTATGATTTGCTTCTTTTGCCGCAGCTGTAAATTGCCTGCCATACCAGAAACTACTTTGGAAATTTTTCTACTGTTTTGGATTTCAATTTTTCACTTACAATTCCCTGAGAATCGGCCGTATTAAATTCTTTTCCAGGAAGCTGGGAAAATTTAGCTTAAACGTACGTCTCGTCGTCCATAACTCAGCATCCAAATTGATAAATTTTGTTTCAGGTTTTGAGCTATTTTTTGCGGCTTCTATCTTTACGGTGTTTTTATCTCAAACTTTTTGCTCTTTGTACGTCTTAAGCCATGCATCATTCTTTGTTCTGCGTACAAAAGTTTCTGAACATTCAGTCTTCCTTTCCAATTTCCTTCGCAATATGCATGGATATTTTTTTAGAAGTGGAACTATTTTCTTTGCCTTGACTTGATCATGTGAACCTTTTTTTTTTGTCAGAACCACTTTTCCGATCAGTGCACAATTCCTCCTCAAAGTGTTTTATAACGCGAGAAATCGATTTTCTGTTCGCTCCTACCTCTTTGTCAATTTTTTGGAAGGACCACTAAGGATTTTCTTTTAAAATTTTCATAATTTCTTTTCGCAATTCCAGTTCGTTTGCCATTTTCGAGTTAACTCAATATTCACGAATTAAAGTAATTCAAAATATTTTCTAACACTTATTTCAAAGCAACTGTGATCAAATTAAATTTTTAAATTTTAAACTTTGAATTCCACAGTAGGGATATAAATGTATGGGACAATTTTATTCGGTACAGTCCTTATACTTCAGTTTATACAAGTAGCTCTACTGACTCTTATTACGTAAGAACTATTGTCATCGAAGGTCACAGAAACAAAATTTCAATTCATTTTTTAATTTTAATCATAAAGAGTAAAATATTTTCGTTTAATCCCAAAGAAGACACTTATGAAGAAGAAGGAGAATCAATTAGGCCGGTTCTTGACCCCCCCCATATTTGGCAAACAAAAATATTTTTTGACAGTTCGGGTCAACTGAGAGTCGATTCGAATACAAACGGGACCAAACTCTACACCTTTTAAGAAAGTTTCATGTACAAATTATGAAAAAGCCGTGAAATAAAAATTGCCTTTTCGATATTCATATCTTGTTCTGTTTTTTTGGTTATATATAACCATATATATAGGTTTTTGTCGTTGATTCCGAATCATAGGTCAGTTATATCAAGATAATTTTAAGGTCAAAATAAAACCAAAAACAGGGAAACGATGTTTAACTTTCTGATGTATAGGTTTTTTGGACTGCTGATTCTGAATTAGCGGTCAATTTCTCTGTATAAAAGTCATTTCAAGGTCAAAATGAAATAAAAGCCGAAATACAACATCCAACCTCTTGATTTATACGGTTTTTGTGAAAATAATTCGAATCCAAGGTCAGTTTGTCTGTATACCTGTATTAAGGTCCTTTCAATGTTATTCCAAGGTTATTCCAAGTCAAAATGAAAAAAACTTTTGGGTTGATAATTTCCAATAAGTGGTCAATTTGCCTGTATTAATATCATTTCAAGGTCAAACTTAAAGAAATATAGATATCCAACAAGCTTATACATAGGGTTTTTCGGGTCTCTGGTTCCAAATTCAATGTCAATTTGTACGTATAGAAGTAATTTCAAGGTGATTTCAAGGTCAAAATGAAAAAAAATAGATACAATGTTTAACTTCCTGATATAAAGGATTTTTAGGTTGCGGATTCAGAATTCGAGGTCAATTTCTCTGTATAAAGGTCAATTCAAAGTCATTACAAGGTCATAATGAAAAAAAACCAGAGATACGATATCCAACCTCCTAATATATAGGGTGTTTAGCTTATTGATATGAGTCCGAGTTACGTTTGTCTGCATTAAGGTCATCTCAAGGTAATTTCAAAGCCATTCCAAGGTAAAAAAAAACAGAGACATGATGTTCAACTTCCTGATGACAAGGTTTTTTGGGTTGCTGATCATTTTAAGGTTACTCTAAGGTCAAAGTGAAAAAAAAAACAGAGAAACGGTGCTCAATTTTTTTTATTTATAGGATTTTTGGTTCGTTTATTCCGTATCTGAGGCCAGTTTGTCTGTATTATTTGCATTTCAAGGTCATTCTAAGATTAAAATGAAAAACAAAACTAAGATACGATGTCCAACTATCTGATATATAGACTTTATGAGTAATTAATTCCGAATTTTCACTAATATTCTTTATTTCTATGTTCACTACTGCACTATTGTGTGTCAAATTTTGCCTACCTGTTTATCTCTAGATTAAAATTAACATTTCTATGGAAATATTTCAAATATTTTAGTTAAAAAGTTTAACATCGGTTATTCTAAATATTAGTAGTACAATAAATTACTGATTTTTATGTGCGGAAAAATAAAATTCAGCATAAGGAAGTGTAAAAATGCCAAAGCGCGTTTCACATTAAAAAACCATATTAAATAATATTATGGAAATTTTTTCTATTCCCACAGTAATAAAGAAAATAAAAAAAAAAAACCAAAAAAAAAATAAAAAACAGAGAAAATAGCATCAAACACAACATAACCATGAATGTTAGCAATGTTGAACTGATTTGATGATGTTTTTATAAATCCCACACATTCACACAATAATCGAAATTACATGACTGAAAGGTCGAATGCGAGTAGGTACAAAAAAAATAATTTGGGGTTAGGCTTGCCGTTACGATGTTGCTTACCTTTACGATAACGATGGGCTGGCTGATGGGCTTAGATTTTAAATAACTGTATTTTGCTTCAGTTTATATTTAATTATATATTGAATACAGAGTGTAAGAAAAAAGGGGCGGAAAAATAAAAATTGCTTGGTGAAATTGGTTGTATGCTTTAAGGACAATAAAGGAAATTTTTTAACAATGGCGCTATTTAAGAGATAAATAGCCATGCTTAAAAGCAACACTTAAATGAAGTGTTTTTAAAAACCTTGAACCGGAATAATGTAAATAAAAAGAAGAAAAAAAAAAAACATTTTTATTGTATATTCAATAAAATAAAGAAGCAGCTTCTTCTGCTTCTTTTTTTTTTTTTTCTTATTGATGAAAAACCTTTTTAAAATTATTTACTTGGTCTGGCAAACAGGGATTTATGCAGCACTTCGACTAACCTAACCTTCTTAACTGTGTTGGCAGCCCATAAAATTTATTATTATTATATTTTAGGCAAATATGTACATACTTGTTGTAGATGCTACAACAAACTCACATACTCATGTAATGCACAAGCATTGCTGGTAGTATCTATAAATATTTGGCAGCCCATATTTTTGAGGCACTAACAACTGGCCCATAGCGGTTTAACATTGGCATACTGCATAGAATAACTTCGAGTTTTTCACACACCCCGCCCCACTACCACTCAAATCTTTACCGTCACACACACACACACACACAGGCAAACACACTCGCCAACCGCAACGGCACCCTTAGCGCTAGGAATGACAAACGTACTCTTGATACTCATAGCTTCCTGTACACAGCAGCACTCAAGAAAAAAGGTAAACAAGTTCAGTTTTTTGTAAAAGCCCGAAGAGTTGGTTTATTTAGTTTGTGGCTGATAGTATAAATAAGGCGGAAATCAAACAATAAGGTAGGTAAACCGCTACAACAGAGTTCCCTCGGCTCGCTTGGTTTGGCCTTTGGTTTCTGTGGCATGGCATAGTTTACATTCCGTTTTTTATACAAACCGTATTTTATTTTTTTTTCTGCTTTTGCTAAGCCACAACGCAAATACTCTTTCGAGACCGAATGAACCGAATGGACCATTTATTCTATGCTGCATTTACAGCGCATTTTCCATTTAATAAACTATTAACTGAAGTAAATAATTAAAGAGGTCATCCGCTCTTGATGGTCATAAATGGTTGGTTGTCTGAATTCAGTTTATCTGCTGCTGATTTTAGAATTATTTATATACATGGAAGAGGTGGAGGCAGCAGCAGTAGAGATAATAGCAGTAGACAGCTTATGGCAAGTGCTGAAAGTGTACAACGTTCGGCGCACTAACTAAACAGCAGCTGTTAACAATTGTGCCACCCAGCGTAATATTGGGTTGGCAACCCTACACAAGCCAAGCCAATTTTATTATTTACTGCATATCAATTGAAAATTTGTTCAATAGACTGTAAATTTCCCTTTTTTTTTGCCCCTCTTTTTTTTTCCGACGACTTTTTTCAAGTGCAAATGAGCCACAGCTACCCAACGGTATTGATATTGATGTTGTCGATGTGTAGCCTGAGTGAGCATGGGCGGTTGGTTGTAAGTTTAGCTGGGGGTGTTAAGCGGAATGTTGTCGGCATGTGCGCTATGCTTTGTAGCATTTTATTACCTTCCCTTGATACGTGATAATAATGGCATCCATCATTTCTCTGCTACTTTGAGTCTTCGATACCCAGTTGAAAATTATGGTTTTTGTTTTTTTTTTGTTGTTGTTCAATTGTTATGATTGAGTGTTGCTGCATTAATTTACCATTGTTTACATTTATAGTGTAATAAGACGAGTGATAGTGACGTAAATACAATACACCCACTCCAACTGTCAAAATGCTGTGTGAAAAACGTGCCGTCAAAAAGTTGAGGCAAATTAATTTCTTAATTCTATGCAAGAGACGAATGGGTTTTACTCTTCTGAGTAGATTAGAAATTTTGCTCAAAACTTTTAAAAGGATGCGCCAAAAAATGTGTGAAATTTTAATTTTTTTTAATGAAAGTCAATATTTAATGGAACATTATTTTAAACGTTGTTTAATCAATTCAAGCGTCGAAATAGAACTGGTGTCACATTTAAGGCGTGGGATATGTGTGGGATGTGGCTTGGATCCAAATAATTTTGTTGACATAGAATTACGAGTTACAGAGTGGTTTGTATGGGATTGTTTTTACAAATTTTTTCAAGGCCATGAAACGTTTTTGAGTAATACTTTAGCGTATACCTGCAGCATTTAATAATCATCGTTCAAACATAATCTTTATATGCTAAAATATTAGATATATCGTGCGTTTAGCAAATATCTAATTTTGTATATTGTCACTTTTATATTAAAGTTACAAAAGAGCAAAATCTAATAAGAAAAATTGAAATTTTCATATGAAAATCAATCATTAGCTGTTGCTTGTTTCTTCTTGCTTGTTATATTTATCATGCTTACTTTTAACATTTACTGTGGTTGGACTCGATATGAAGTCATTAACTTGAGCCTTATCAATTAATGTGTTAATCTGCGGATGAATAAAATATAAATAAGATAATAAAATAAATAAGAAAATTAATGTGTTAATCTGCGGATGAATAAAATATAAATAAGATAATAAAATAAATAAGAAAGAAGTAAAGAAAGTCTAAAGTCGGTCTAGCCCGACTATAGAGTACCCTAAACCTCCTATAATATTTAAATATATATTAAAATACTAAAACAAATATATTTACTATCAAAACTAACTACCCATCAAAATTCATGTATTCTTTATGCCTATAGAATTAATACAGGATTATCAAATCTGGTTTATATGATAGGTGGGCGTGTTTATGGGCAGATTAGGCCAATTTTTGGCGCGCACACCTCAGTTTTGATAAAAAATGCTCCCATATGAAGTTTCATATCTCTAGATCAAATATGAATCTTTTAATAGTGATTTTAATATTGTGGGTAGTCTGGGAAGTAGGCGCGTTCATGGGCGGATGACGCCCATTTTTGAACACATCTTAATTTTGATACAATAATCTCACAAACCAAGTTGTAACTTTTTACCTCATACATTAACTTCTTTATAGAGTTTTTACCATAGTGGGTTGTATGGGCTGTGGACGTGTTGATGGGCAGTTATTGTTCACACCTCAGTTTTGATATAAAATGCATAAATACCAAGTTTAATCTCTCTAAGTCGAATATGAACTTTTAAATAGTGTTTTTAATATTGTGGGCTGTATGGGAGTTGGGCGTGTTAATGCACAGATCACGCCCATTTTTTGTCTTCATCTGCATTTTAATAGATTATAAATACGTGTCAAATTTTATTTGTTTAGCTTATATATAACTGTCTATACAGCGATTTTTATTTTATGGTCGTATCGGAGGTAGTTGTGTCCGAGGGTGGATTCCAAAAATATTCAATAGTGCAAACTCTTGGGTTCATGTGAACATGTGTACCAAGTTTCATGCAATTTTCTCAACTCCTTCTTCTTATCCTGTGTTTACGGACAACACACAGACGGATAGACGGACATAGATAGTTCGACTCATGAGGTAACGTTGATTAAGAATATATAAACCAGACTCGCTTCGTTCTATGCGTTACAAACGTTTGCACAAAGTTAATATACCCTCAAGCCACGGAACGACTTTGTGGTTCTTTGTAACATATGCCATCAGATCCTGGAGGTTTAAAGTCTGTACAGGAATTTATTGCCCACCGAATTTTGTCTGATGCTATTAAGTTTTGCGGAATTTTTAGCACATCTCGGGTTTCCTGACTGCTTTTCGACAACTCACAATAATCTTTCAACATCTGACTCTGAATGGAAGGCTTCCTGAGCCTAGCGGCGTACATTCCTTTTGGAAAGTTTGAGCCAACATTTTATTCCTCCTATATTTCTTCTAGGTCAGCTAATTTAGCCAGTTTAAAAAGAATTTTGACATAAAGATGCCCCAGACTTATTTTTTGAATATTATGAACAACTTTTCCGAAAAAATCTTACCCAAAAAGTCAACCAAAACCAAATAAGAAGCCATAAAATAGGGGACATAACCTTAAAACCTTTTGGAGTCAAAATTCTCAAAAAATAAATTTATATGAGAGGTGCCGAAGACTTAAACAACTTGATTTCCCATATGTTGGTCACCAAAAAGTTTTCAAAATTTTGATTTCGAAATTCTTTTCATATGTTTCACCTCTATACCTATTCCTTAACTGGTGTACAAGTTTTTGGCTATGAAAATGCAATGTCACGTCTTTACGTTAAATTCCCCCTTTTGTAATACTAACACTTCTTACCGGGCATGTTTTCAATACACACATGTCAACCGTTCAAAAATTCAAATAAACCTTAGCTTCCAAATACAGACATGCATTTGGGTGAGCATGTGATTTTGAGCAAATTAATCAAACATGCCGAAATTTGTTGAATTGTCAAGTAATTGTATTTCCGCAGCATCAACCCCAAACCTCCAGAGATACCCGGAGTTGATAGGTGAGAAATTTTAAAAGGTGAATCCATTGAGGAAGAAGATGTGCACAAAAAAAAAAAACAGTGCGGAAGTGGCTTGTAAACTTGTTCCTGCAAATGTTCCGAATGTTCCGAATGTTTGTTTATTCCGATTCGATTCATGAATTTTAATTTATTTTTTCCCTCTACCTTTCCTCTTCCCAACTCTCAGCAAAGTAAACGATGATTGAAGTTCGTGGTAGAACATGTTTCGAGCAATGTTCAGATACTTTTCAGTCCCTGTTGCTATTGCTCAGCAAGCCATAAGAGTGAGCAGCAAAATTTAATAAAAGAAAATAGATTTTATGACACATCTATAGATAAAATATATGATGTATGTGTAGTATATAGAATGTTGCAGATGATGTATGATTTCAATTCAGGCATGTAATTAGAAATATGATTTTAAGGAATCCATTAAAGAAACATTTAGTGAATATAAAAATATTTACCCTGTGAACCAGATTGAATCACGTATTCTATTTAATATATACTGTGTGGACTGGCTTTTCTTTTTAACATTCTATTGATTCGATTGAATTATAACGACTATCATTTGTCGCTGTCGAATTGATTACATTTATTTTCCTTTGATTTTGGCAGTTTTAGTTTCGATATCTGTTCAATGCTGGACAATAGGTGAGTTAGTTGGCAAGTTCATTAATAATTTGGTTCAACGGGTTTGTGGGTGAATGTGCATTTCTGCACGACTTATTTGTGTGCTTTGTGTGTAATTTTCTGTGGAAAATTTCCTGTGATATGGGCAGTATATTTTCACGTATTGACTAATATTAAAGTAGTATGTGAAATGTTACCTTCTAAAATTTAGGCAGTCGAGTAGTATTAAATTATCTTTTGGTGCACTTTAGATTTAAACACTCTTTAAATTTTAATCAAAATTATACATTTCTTATTAAAATGAAATTAAAAAGAATCTTTGTTAAAACTTTTGTTAAACTTATCCAATAATTTAAGAAATTTTCCTTGATTCCTTAAGTTAGGTTATCCTGCAACTCCATCTAAAAATCAATAATTTTTTAAAGCAAAAATATCACAATTGAAAATCTTTAATCGTCAAAATAAAGCTCGAGTTCAAAAACTGGGTTAAATATATTGAAGCCACACCTACCTCCCATACAAATTGACTTATCAAAACGCTAAAATCTCAAAATGTCCACTCAAATGATGGTTAAAACAAATATTTACAGTTAATAACCACTTAAAAACTCAAATTCTGTTAAAGGTGGGACATAACATTCGAGGCAGAGAAAACAGATATTTTTGTTAAAATTCATAACTCTGTCAAAAACTAACATTTTCCAAAATTTTTTTTATTATTCAAGAAAATTGAACAAATTACAAGAAAAAACTTAAAAAAAATATATTTTTCACTCCAACAGGTTTTATAGAGTCGCTGGGAGTCGCAAAAATTGTCCGATCTGGAAAAAAATGACTTTTTTAAATCTTAACAAAATTGGTTATCGTATGACAGGAGCTTTTTTTAATTTTTTTTTAAATTGTTGGTGATGTTCCAAATTTGAAAGTGTGTTTTTTCGAAAAAAATATGAACTTTAAAAATTCATAAAAAATCGTTAAAAATTAAAAAAATACTCGTGTCATACGATAGCGAATCAAGTTTAAAAAAATACAAAAAAAAACAAACTCGCAACGTACGCTTGGCAGAAGTGAAACTTTTTTAACAGTAAGAAATAAGAGAGATTTTAGTGTGAAATAGAGAGAGAAAGTATCTGAAAAGAAATTCAATCAATACGAAATGGAATAATAATTTGTTGATTCAATATTTGCATCCAGGGACCGTACCGGCTATGGTTTTTGTCGAAAGTGTCACATATTAACTTTTATCTCTTAATTTTTATTTTTTCCGGCAAAAATAACAGTTTTTGTGCCTTATACTTTTTTTGTGCAAAAATAACAGTTATTTTCTGCCGTTTATTTTTTCGGTCAAAAATATCAGGTAATTTATATTTGTTCAAGTCATTTTACCGATAAAAAAATTTTGATATTATTATTTTCATCTCATCGGTGAGACATTTTACACATGGTGTCAACAGTTCAATTCTGTCAAACGACCTTTAGGAAAACACAAATTGCTTGATATTTTTGACCGAAAAAATTAAAGTCACAAAATAACTGCTATTTTTGACCGATAAAATAAAAGTCAAAATTTAACCTTTATTTTTCCTCGAAATATTTCAAATTTCAAATTTAAAAGCGACTTAATATTTGTGAGGCTGTTGACATTTGTAACAAATGGTTTATTTGAAAAAGTCTTTCGACAATTTTTTTGCATTTGAAAATTGTAAAATAACAGTTATTTCCGGTCCTTGTTTTAGTTCAGTTGGTGTTTTAGTTGCTTTCGAATGTCTTCCCAACGTTGTCACTTTTGGAAAGCTAGATTGCATTTACATAGTACTCGTTGAAGGAGCCTCCGAAAGCTGAGGCAAATCTTGTTCATTATTACCTCCTGCTTCCTGATCATAATAGTTGCTATGTTGAGTGAGGGCCTCGTAATGCAACGAACGTTGATTGTTGAGTGTATCAACTTGGTTGGCTTTAAAATTTTGTTGAGATGATGGCTGAGTTCCAAAATACATTTTTACAAAGCATCAGTGTGTTTTTTGGAGATTGATTCTTTGTAGATTCACCAAAACACACTAATGCATTTTGAAACTCAGCCGTTGTTGCAATCACCTTACCTTCATCATTAGTTGCAGACCCAGCTGCGGCTGTATTCTTAAGAGCTCTAATTCGCTCTCTATATCAGAGGTGCACATAAGAGCTTCGGGGAGCCCTCGGCTTTCACAGACAAGTCGTGTGTGCGAAGCTGCCGAACTTCTTCGACGAAAGCATTGAATCAGTTTGCGTTTGATCTTCACGGAGTAAGCATCTTATGCGCAAATTGTTATGTTGAATTTTTGTCTTGTACACACACATCCTTAGACAAAAATGTTGCGTTTGTGTTGGAAGCTCTGCCAACGCTGTGCATCACTGCTCTATATTCACGAACGCGTTCTGCTCCTGTTTTAGCTATTTTTCTATTTTTTTTTCCGTGCATACTTGTAGGATGAAAATTAATGTTACGGATATGTTAATAATGTAATGTTAATGTTAATGTTAATGTAATGTTAATGTTAATTATGTTATTTTCAGTATGTTACGCGTTCAGTTTTAATTACATTTTGTTTGGCTGATTATCATGTGCCCACGTGGCGTTAAGGTATAGATTCCGGCTCTTAAGCAACGATGTTCGGGGTTCAATTCTCGGCAGTGGCAAAACTTTTTTTAAATTTTCATATGAATTAAAAACGTAAGCCTAGCAACACGAATAAGAGACCTTGAAATTTCACTCGCCGTCAAAGAAGTTTCACTTCAAAAAATTCGTCAAAAAATGCCGCAACCAGTACGAAAAACATGGTTTCGAAATAAACGCGTGCAAAGTTTGTGAACAAAGAAAAAAAAAGAGGAAAACTGAAAATGCGATCTCACTAATCCGGCTGTAACTTTTGAACCCGTAAGAATTTTTCCATGAATTTTTTTTTCTTAGAATTTTAAGAATTTTTACTAAAATACAAAATTATAAAGAAAAGGATTAAATTTCAAAAAACGGCCAATGTCATGTCCCCCCTTAAGTGATCGCAATAATACAATGATAGCACGCTTGCCAAACAACCAAAGGTCTCAAGTTCAAATCCTGATCACGCCATTACCTTAGCCTCAAGTGTAGCCATTACCTTAGCCTGTTATAAAAATAGGGCCTCAAAATCATAACTCGCCTGTTTTTCTAAAAATGTATGGAACGCTCCTGCACCTGAACTTCCACTAAAAAGCTAAGCAAAGCAAAAACTTTTATACAACAAGATATAAATATATTGCTTGCAATTTACCGTTATAAATAAGTGTATCCCAAACGTATAAACAAAAGTCATAAAATCAGAAGAGATGCACATAATGAACTTTTGTTCATTCCGAAAGGGTAAAATTACGAGTAACGTTGAAAAAGGTTGCTATGTTATGTTTGTTGTCGGTAATCAAGAGTGAACAATCGTCGATGGGTTTGTTTTTTTATTTAATAGAAACAGCTATAAGCAGAGTTACATGTTTTTTGCAAAATTGGTTGGCTTGATTGAAAAACTCAACATTGCAATTATTTATGGCATATATTTTCATTCAAATGGCAAACTTGGTTGGCCTGACATAGACAAGACATATAGACATTTATAGGTAAGACATGAGATGACCTTAATTTACCAAAATTGCCAAAAAAAACCAAAAAAAAAATTAATCATGCTTTAACCTTCAGCCAAAACTTTAAAACAAAACTTATTTAAATAACAGCTGCTGCAATCTTTATAAATTAGCACTTTTGTAACTTCTCAAACTCAAGTACTTTCAAGCCAAAGTATCCCTAGAGCAATTAACGCCTACGTCACTCTTGTCTATTATGCATAAAATAAAGCGATACTAATTAAATTAAAAAATTTATACGTTTTATCATTTCATTATCTGCTTGCTGGAGAAGAAGGAAGAGTTCAATAAGTTAAGTTATAATGAAAAAAAAAAAAAATTTCGCTTTCAACTCTGATTGCAGCATTCTTAGTGAGCAAAACAAGGAGTCGCAATTAAAACATTTTAGAAATGGGCGAACGCTATATATTATAGGTACTATGAAAGCCACCCACTTCGATTTGTAGATGAAGATTTTTAATTAAATTAAAATGTTATGAAGTAAGAGCTTTCAACACTCACAGCCAGCAAGTTTTTGGGTTGCGTTTTGGTAAGCTTGAAGTACAGCATTGGGCAATAATGTTAATGCATACATATACAAAGCTTTTATTTTTTTGCCTCTGTCAAGTAGGAATGGGCATTAATTGCAGAGAGTCTTAATAAACATTGATTTTATAATCAAAAAATGGCATTTTTTTCTCAACTATTTATTTTTCAACACAAAAACTACAAAAGACTTCTTCCATCAATGGAATCTGGTTGAAAAGCCAAAAAGAAAATTGTTTGTGTGTCTGCGTTTTAAAAGTTAACGTCTGCGTAATGTTAATATGGGTTTGAGGTTATACAAAATTTTGTAATTTATTTGAATAAGGATTAAATAAACTTCTAAATATTTCCATTTGTTATTGTTGTTGTTGTTGTCTTAAAATGTATTTTCCGTTCACTATTGAAATAAACTTTCTACCAGATGAGAGAATTGAACTCAGGACCTATAATAAAATTTTTTTAGGAATATTGTTATAAGACATTTTAACCCTCTAGCTCTTCTTTTAATGAACTTTTCCAAATTTTGAACTCATTGAAAGTTGTCGAAGGACAATAAAACTTGGCACATAGGCAGTTTTTGTTTGAGTCAAGAAAAAAATTGAAAAATTAAAATTATCCGCCCACTTTTACGCCCAGCTCCCATACAAAGTGAAAATTAAATTTTGACCTATGGCATTGTTTTTTGGCACATAGAATTTTTAAACACTCATAGCATCATCTGTGTAAAATTTGAAAAATATCCGCCCACTTTTACGCCCACTTCCCATACAACTTGTATTGAAAAAGTGGCATAACTTCCTTGACTTTTAATGCATCAACTCAATTTTCACAAAAAATAAATATTATAATTGTAGAATGGACTCCTGAAAATATATACCTGACCCGCCCACTTTCCCATAGAAAAAACAAAGAGAAAAACATGAATAAGTAATTTAATCATAATCTTTTAATACATTTTTAACATCATTATCGTACTCTTTTTTTTGGAAAGGAGCAGGTAGGAGCAGCTGGAATTACATTTGAAAAAAAAAATGCAGAAATCATTGTAATGAGTTCTTTTTACTTTTGAGACCCCGACCAGTGGAATCTAAATTCCGATCAGGTCTATTATGCATGCATTTGGAAAGTTCAAGTAAGGCACACAATGGGCTTTTGGCAGAAAGAGTTTTTCGAAAACCCTTTTTAGAATTTTTTAAAAATCTTATGACAGTGTTGTATAGAAAAGTGTTTCACTAAGAAGAATCCATAAAAGTTTTTTTGAGAATGTAATATTGTTTCTTAACCAATATTTGTTTTTGGTAACATAGGCGGACATACGCATTTAAATAAAATTTTCTTGTTTTTGGTAACATAGGCGGACATACGCATTTAAATAAAATTTTCTTGTTTCTACAATTTTAGTTTTGCTTTTAACTAAAATATTGTTCTGTAGAAAAAGAAAACCACATGATTTTTACTTGATAAACGAAAAAACTATAGGTCCTGGGGAGGTACCGATTTCGACCATTTTAAGTACGCAACTGTTACTTTATTTTTTGTATTTTTTTATTATTCTAACCAAGTTTCGTTAAAATCGGTAAATTTTTGCATGATGCAAAAAAATCTTTAATATTTAAACTAACTATTTCAGCAAAAAAACAAAGAAAATTCCATGGTTTACTTTTAGAAAAACTTATATTTCATGTTCACAACTCAAAATTTTGTGTCACTTAAAATCGGACAGGACATTTTATTTAAAAAAAAAATATAAAAATAATGATAATACAACACCAGTGTTCGGACTTTCCTGCAGTTGCAGTAGATCTACTGCGCTTTTCAGCGAAATTTAATGTTTTATTACGTCACTGCGGTTTTTTTTTGTGATGAAAATTGGTGAAAATTGGTGATATTGTTTTCATTTCTATTAAAAACCAACAGGCACAGAACACAGAACAACACACAGAAACACAGGCATTTTCTGAAAATTTGTCCACTTCAAATATATTTTGTAAAGGGTGTTTTTCAAGAGCTTGCTGATTTGAAATTTAAATAAAACACATGCCAAATTATGAAATGGCCAAAAAAAATTATTTTATTTGATTGATAATTTATTGGCATTTAACATTTTAATATAATTTCGGGCTTATGGCCACCACGACTATTTTGCACAAGGTCATTCTGGAGGTCCAACTTTCGACCACGAGGGCGTATTTCAGCAATGAGCAATTGAATATTGGTTTCCAAAGCGTCAATCGTTGCTGGTTTATCCACATAAACCAATGACTTCACGTATCCCCACAAAAAATAATCAAGTAGCTTCAAATCACACGAACGCGGAGGCTAATTCACCGGTCCATTTCTCGAAATAATGTTGTCGTTGAAATGTTCTTTCAATAAGTCGATTGTTTCGCCCACAGTATGACAAGTGGCACCATCCTGTTGAAACCACATTTCGTCCACATCCATATCTTGAAGATTTGGACACAAAAATTCATTGATCATGGTTCTGTATCGATTTTCATTCGACGAATCGATAACTTGTCGTTTTCTTCGACACTGGCCTCAACGACAACAATATTTTCTTCTGTACGCACTCTTCTCATTCTTCTCAGTGGCTTGGCAACCAAATGAGTGAATGTAGACCGAAATTTGGTAATTACGTTCTTTTTGGTGGTCTCAGACGGACGAGTATGTGCACCATAAAATTCACGAAGTGCTCTATAAACATTTTTAATTGAACACTGTTTTTGAAAATAAATTTCCACGATTTGGAAGCGTTGATCTGGAGTTAACCTATTCATGATGATTTGCCAATCATATCAAGTTATCATATCTGTGGTTTCAATTTTACATGAAAATTGTGTGCCACGTACGTTAACAATCAATAGAAAACAGGAAAGTATTCGCACTTCCCAACAATGTTTGGCCATGTTCAAACAAAATTCAACTGATTTTATGCGAAAACAGTGATCATGCATGAAACACGGATCCACTGCTATACACCTGAAAAGGAGAAAACAGTAAAAGAGTGGGTAGGTCACAATAGAAGTGCACCAAAGCGAGCAAAGACTCAACAAACGACCGGAAAGGTGTTGGCGTCTGTTTTTTTGGGATTCAGTGGCATTTTGTTCCTCGGCTATTTGAAAAACGGAAAAGCTATCAACTTTTCTACGATTTAAGAACGAAATCGTCAATAACTGGGCTCCACTTATCGAAGAAAAAAATCATCTTTTTGCAAGACAATGTTCCAGCTCACAAATCGATCAAACTCATGGCCAAATGCACGAATTATGCTTCGAACTGTTTTTTCATCCCTCATGTTCCCAAACTTAAAAAGGTGGCTCCAGAAAAGAAGATTTGTTACGAATGAAAAGGTCAAATTGGAAACTGAAGCTTATTTGGGAGATATTCAGAAATCTTACCATTCAAAGGACATCGCAATATTAGAAAATCGTTGGGAAAAGAAAAAACGTGTATTTTCTTTGTGAAGCCGGCAGAAGCTTCAACTTCTGGTTTGTATGTTTATTCTACTGCGAAAAAATTCGTTTTACTGCGATTTTTTTTAAAATTTACTGCGATTTACTAACTTTGAAGTCCAAACCCTGTATAATACTCAGAAAAACCACATCTCTTTCTCCGATAAAAATTTCTCTATTTTCGATAAAAGCAATTTTTTCTTTTTCAAATAAAATTTTCTTCAATTAGATTAAATTTTTAAATTTTCGAAGAAATATTTCTACACTTGTGGAAAGAAAACATGTCAATGTTTCTTATAATGATAAGTATTGTTCTCGCACAAAAAAAATCTCATTTAAAGAGAAAAATTTATTGAAAATGAATAATTTTTCCTATATTTTGATAAAAAATTCGCATGCGAATTATTTTCTTCAATAAAAATAAATATTTTCTCAAAAATAAAGATGTTTTCTTCTCAAAGCACGATATTGTTTCATATATTTCTCTTTTTCATGGAAGGTTTTAATCATTTTTATAGAATTTTTAGCATCACATTTAGAGAAAAGCATTCTCTGGAGTAAAGTCTATATTTTTTTATCATATTCCAAGACACTTTTTTCTAACTGAAAGTTTGTAATTTATTTTGTTAGGCCGTCTTAAGTGCTTTTAAGAGTATTAATTTATTCCCTCTAGTTCACCAATTTCATGCACGTTTTGACGCTAATTTATCTCCAATCTTCATCAAAAGCCGTGTTTGAAGGAAATCTTATATTTTCAAATTTTTGTTAAGAGTTGAAAGCAAATATGCTTGATAATATTTTTTCTTAAAACATTGAAGACAAGCTTCATGCTCGCACCTAATATCGTTCAAACTGTTATGATTTCTTGCTATAACAGTGCTTTTTAAACTTGTTTACTTATACTATCAGAAGAAATTTTCAGCCTGAAAGTATACACAGAAAATTTATGTTAATATATAAAAATTACGTATGGTTGGTTTCAGCTTGAAAGATAGAATAGTTTTGAACCCGATTGGTGGCGCTGTGGTCGATTTTTAAAAAATTTTTTAATTATTTGAACAAAGAGTTTTTTAAATTTCAATCAGATTTCTTATTTCAAAATATGTAAAAGCACAAATATAAACTTCCTTTCATTCAACTCTTCAATGTTTTTTAATGCGTTCTGAAGGATTTGGCTCATTCCATACAGACGAGTGTACTTTATCGTGCTGAAAATGGCATTAACCGGTTAAAATTTTAGCAATTTACTATAGGGTATCTTAGAAGATGCCCCAAGGTTTCAAAATGCTAACACATAATGCAATTATTTATACTAGTTTAATAGTTACATTCGCTTAAACACCTGGGACGGGTGTGACGAGCACAAGTTTAAAAACTAAAAATTCTGAGTTTAATATTGAAATTCAGTCCATCTGCCACAATGAAACCATTTTTGACTTGCATATATTCAAATTTAATATATTTTCTGTTGAATACTAGTGAAAAATATTTTGAAAAAATGGCGATAACGATTCTTTTTTAAACTTTTAAATGGGACGGGTGTGACATAAGATTGTCCCGGGTGTGACGAGTGCGAATGATGTGGGAATTATATATAAGAACTTAATGGGTTTAATAACTTTCACATATTTTTGACACTTTAATCAAAAAAATATGTTTTTAATTAATGTATTGATTTAAAAAAAAAATATTTTTTTGCAAACAATTTTTCGCATGAATTTTTGATCCAATTAATACCTATAAAAATGATTTCGCTATACATGAATTGAAAAAAATTTGTTTTACTCAAAGAATTTATTCATATACTTGCAAAAATTTTATTATTAGAAAAAAATTTTGAAAACCGTTCCGGGTGTGACCAACTTCTTGTAACGGAAATGAAGAATAAAAATATTTTATTGATTAAAAAAAGTTAACAAATTTATGTAAAACATCAATATCCTTACTTTAGGAAAGTTTCATTCTTATCATAAGCCCATGTTGCTTCTTAGGAAAACTGTAGCATTTTTTGGGACGGGTGTGACACTGAAAAAACACTCAGTTTAAATATTTTGTACTTTGAAAACGCAGTAACCAATCAGTATTACAAACTATTCTAACACAACATTAATATCTATTGTAATATTACTAACCTTATATTTTTTAAAGTTGTATCAAAAGATGACTGATTTCAAGGTTTAAATTAAATCAAAATATTTAAAAAATTTTTTCAACTCGAAGTTTGTTTAGTTAAATTGTCAAAATAATATAAAAAAACATTTAATTTAAAAATATTTTTGCAGCAGGACTAACTTAAGATTCCACTTAAATTCGAAAACCAAAAATTAATTCAAATACATGCATTTTAGAATTCATGTTTCCGTTCCTCATTTCTGTGGAATGAGCCATTTATCTTAGAAAATAGATTCGAAATTATTATTGAAACTGAGTAAGCATAAATTAAAAACAAAATTTAATTTGAAATTATGAACGAAAGAATTTTTTAACAGAAACTCTTTTCAAAGAATATGGCTAGAGTTGGGCATTTTACTGTATATGAAACTGTATACAGGGTGTCCCGCAACTGAGTGCAACTATTTACGGAGGTGAAAGGCAATGTCGAGTTGAGCAAAAAATCGTTTCGGAGGGGGGAGTCTATTTTCACACTCATAGGAGCTACAGGGTTAATTAGTATTTCACGATTTTGATTCAAATAAATGTTTTTAGCACAAAAACTAACCCACAGAAAACTTATTTTGAGAGCTCATTGTAAAGACAATAAAATCACCTTTCTAACGATATATCAACAAACCCCACCGACTTAACCTTTCGTGAGCAGTGCTCGTCTGAAGATGAAATCAATCGGTGGAAACAACTAAATTACAACTTTGAGTCCAAATTTATCAGAATTTCACGTAATAAAATAAATTTGTTTTCATAATAAATCTTGTAATTTATTCAATTTTCTTTTTAATGGCACTTAAAATATAATCATATCTCTAAAAATGAAAAAGTTGACTAGCACTAAAAAAATTATACTTATTAGAAAACATATGATAGTAAATAGGATAAAATATCATAAGATAATATCATTGTTTTCTTATAAGTATAATTTTTTTAGTACAGTCAACTCTTGATTTGAAAAAACGGCCAATGTCATGTCCCCCTCCCCCTAAATTGTTTAATGGATGTATTGAATGGTACTAAGGATTTCAACTAAGACTTGTATATAGATAAAGATCAAGGTTTAGAAAAGTAGTTTTCATGGATAAAGATAAGGATTAGATCAAAGATATCGGTAAAGATTTTAAGTAAAAGGCTTCTTGTCAAAAAAAAATCTGTTATTCCGTGTACTACATCTACAAGGCAGCCATCCGAAGTCTTTTTTTGGAGCGAGCGAGCGAAGCGAGCGAAGCTCCCATGGAACAGGTTGTTTGAAGCTGTTTAGAGACCTTAAACTCTCGAACGGATTGACCGATCTTAAAATTTCTTTTTCTGTACTGTTCTACGTTTCCTAACGAAGGTTGTTTTCTTAGGAAGTTTTTTCAAATTCCATTTAGTTGAAAAGTTAATTGAAAATAATATTTCCGTGAGTTTTGTTGTTGTTATTCGCTGAAATAGTTTTCTTCTAACATGCTTGTGTATGTACAGTGGCTCACAGCTTATTTCGTGTAGACGAAACTTCAAACTTCGAAATACTTTAACTTAGTAACTAGTGCTCGTAATGAAAAAATTTAAACGACATTTGTATGCTAGTAATAATATATTTATAAAAAACTTTCATTTCTTTATATAAAAGCCTACTAAAAGGATAATAAACAAAAAACTGAAAATGAAGCAAAATTCAACGTCACAACTTATTTCGTGCACAGCACTGAATCTTAAGAAAATGTTATATGTTAGTATTTTTGAATATTTTGTGCGGCCACCACTTTGTTTAATTACATTTTTAAGCATCTTCTACATCTTTTTTGTAATCTCTGGGGGTATTTGTGGCCATTCCTCCATTAAGGCATTTTTAAATCATTTTTATTAGAAATATTCCGCTTGCGAATTCCACTGTCCAAAATTGCTCATAAATTTTCTATTACATTTAAGTCGGATGACTGTGCCGACGGATTCATAAGATGCGACCAATTCCAAATCAACCATGACTGGACGATTCCTGATTTATGTTTTGGGTCGTTGTCCTGGTAGAACCGAAATGACTCTCTCACGCCCAAGGTGTCGGCACTTTGAAGCAAATTTTCTTTTCAAATATCTAGGTACATTGCCTTGCCCAGAATGCCTTCAATTAAAACTAATTTTCCAACGCCCTTACAGCCATATAGGCCCAAACCATTACGCTGCCGCCACCATGTTTTACTGTAGGCTTGAGATGTTTATTGTTCAGCTCGGTATTAGCCTTACGCCACACATATTGCATTCCGTCGGACCCAAAAAAAATTGAACTTAGACTCCCTCGAGAAAATTAATGTCCATTCCAGAATGTCCTAGGTTATAAAACGTGTTGTTTAGCGAAGTTTAGTAGACATAGCTGATTTTTTTTTATTAATATAAGGTTTCTTGCGTGCTACTCGACCATTAAACTCGTTTGCCCGCAGCAGACGACGAATTGTTTCGGCACAGCATTTCTTGCCCAACTCCTTCTCAACCTCCTCAAGCCAATTAAGGAGCCGAAAGCCTCGGATTTTCTTTGATTTTTCGCAGAAAAGTCGTTCGTCCGCTTCTGTAAATATTTTATTTGGAGCATTTCTGCCCTTATAAGCCATATGATTTTCGTGCAAAAAGCGCTGGATGATGTGTTGAACTGAAGAGGGTCTCAAATTTAGCTATTTGCCGTTGGCTTTTTTCTTTTTTAAAGTGAATTAAAACTAATTTGCGCAGTTCTTTTGTTGTGCGACGGCCCATTTTTAAAACAAACTAATTTGTGCACTTAATGTTTTAAATTCACACTAAAAATAACTGCTAACTGCGATCAGAAGAATCATGACGTAGTAAAGAAAAAAACAGCGAAAGAAAACAGTAAACTAACGGCTTCACGTTCAAGAGCTTACATTTAAAAACAGTGTTCACGAAATAAGCTGTGGCGTTGAATTTTGCTGTATTTTCAGTTTATTGTTAATTATCTTTTTAGTAGACTTTTATATAAAGAAATTAAAATTTCTATATAAATATATAATTACAAGCATACAAATGTCGTTTAAATTTTTTCATTACCAGTACTAGTTACCAAGTTATAGCATTTCAAAGTTAAACACATCGTCTGCACGAAATAAGCTGTGAGCCACTGTATGTATCAGACAATGAAAAAACCGAACGACTTGAAACGACAGCAAAAATTTTGCGGCGAATGTTTTTCGCTGCAACAGCTATTTATCAATAAATAGTAAAATAGTAAAAAATAAGAGTACGAATTTTATTTATGAAAGAAAATAGTTAGAAAATAAAACACAAAACATGAAATCCGTTTATATTTGCATATGTAGGTGAACCCTGTTAAATAAAATAAATTTGTAGTTTTAATTCTTATTTTAGGCTTATTTTCTTTCATAAACAACATTTGTTGGTGTTTGACAGACATTTGTAATTCCATAAATTGCAGCTCAGCGCTGCTATTAATTTGCTGCTAAGGAATCTTACACATGTTAATCCAGTTTTGTTCTTTACTGTTACAACTACAAAACATTAAACAATTTTAAGTGGGCAAGGGACAATGAGCGCGTAATTGTCGCAGAGTATTTGAAAAGAAATTGACTATTATTCTTTTTTCATCAGCAATCCATTAAATATATTTAATAATAAATTTTTTAAATGATTCTTAAACTTATTTAAAAGCAGATTTTTTTCGTTTGCAATCGAACGCAGGCATGCACGTTAACGTTAATTTTAACGATAACCAAAATATTTTTTTCGTTTGGTTGAAGCAAAATAAATAACAAAACGGTAATTCCAAAAACGAAAAATATTTATTTCGTTTCGGAGAAAACGATATAAAATTTTTTCGTTTTTGTCCCAATCAACCGTTGAAAATAATGTTTATTTCAACAAAAAATTTCGTTTTGTTTGGATCCGAAGAAATTTTTGTTTAAGGTGGTATGACACTTAATATCTTAAAAATACAAAAAGAGCAACACACCAAACGAAGCTATATAATTTTTAGTTGGTGTGAGCAGTACGCTGCAAGTCCAAAAAAATGCAGAACAGTCATTTTCAATGGCTGAAAACTGTTAAAAAATATTTACTCTTTCAGCCGCTAGCAGCTTAAAATATGACAGAGGCACATTAAATTCTGACATTTCACAATATACTTTTTTTATTGTTTATTTATAATGAAGATACAAAACCAAATAAACACAAGAACTGCAAAAAAGTTCGACATTTAATATTTTAACAAATTTTTTCCATTTTTATGTAAAGAATTCATAATTTTTGACAAAATTCAAAATAACACTAAAATGCTAAATTCAACGGACTGTATAATTATCCATTATAATTATCTCTAATTATCCTTTTTTAAAAAGTATATTCTTCCCTTTTACCCTGCTTTTTTGAAGATCTGCTTTTTTGAAGATCTTAAAAATGCGAAAAAAGCAAGTGTCATACCAGCTTTAGCATAGGAGAAAATAATAGAAAATTTTTTTTTTTTTCAACGAAACGAAATTTGATTTGATAAATTTTTAACGTTATTTAAAAAATGAAATAATTTTGATAATTTATTTTTCTGCCTCAACGAAACAGAAAAAAGTCTGTTGATTTCGTTGTGCATGTCTGATCGAAAGATAAAAGCATTTTTTTTATCACGGAAAATTTGTCTGTTGCGTATTTTCTCAAGAAATTTTACACACAACTTCAAAAATCAACGAACGTTCGTTTCAACCGTTCATTAAAAATTAAGGTTTAATTAGAATGTCCGTTCAGAAAAAAATTACTAGCAGCGTCAGTGATTTTTTTTTTGTTGTCCGTGCGTCATCGGTTCGGTTTGCGTTGTTGCTGTTCTACATGTTTTCGTTTTTGCGTTATCGTGGAGAAATGAAAACAATAAGAAATAAGAAAGAAAAGTAAGGAAATCAATCTGCAAGAAACATTCAGATAATTAAGTGCCGGTCGTGAACAAAGTTCCGGAATTTTTAATTCAAACGCTCATTTTGAATAAGTGATTAAAAACGAACGTTCGCTGTTTTTTTTCATTGTGTGAAAAAACCGAAATAATCCAATTGGATTTTTATTGCCTTTAATTGTTTTTACACAACATCTTTGGATTTGAGTATTCACTTAAATATTTCTTTTTAGCATATTTCTAAAGCTTTCGGTGTTCAAAAGTAAATCAATTAAATAATTATTTTTTAGATTTAGTAAGAAAAAAATTATAGAAGTGTTAGTCTGTCAACTTATGTGAAAACGAGAAATTATGAAATTGTTAAATATTATTGTTTTCGTTTTGAATTATCATATTCATTGCACCGAAAAAATATATGTCAAATTTTTTCCAAAAATTTATCACATGCTCTTAGTAGGTTCCTTTTCTACTTAAAAGTAATCAGTTATTTGTTTTTTTATCGCCATAATTTTGTAAAATATTATGGAGATACCAATTTTTTATAAAAGCAACAATCTTAAAAATTAAGTCATTTCTAATAAATCATATCTCCATCTTATGTTACCTTATTTTGGTAAATGGTAACATTCCTATCATTAGAAAACTATAGAAAAGCGATTTCAAAAAATTAAATATTTTTTGAATTTTTATGCTAGAGCTGCCAACTTTCTGAAAAACTATAATTTGGTTTTATTTAAAAAAGTGAATTTTATTTTTTTTTTTGTTATTTTAGACTGTTTGCCGTTTTAGAGGTTTAATATAGTAATGTTTGTTTTATATATATTAATGACCTCACACGTGACTTTGGAACATAAAAATGGAAGAAAACTAGAATAAATTAAAAAATTTTAATTTTTTCGTTTAAGATAATCGAAAGAGATAATATCTCTTTTTCTAACAGATTTAAGAAAAAATTTTTTAAAGCGAGCGACCCAACTAATTTGTTTCTTCAACGTACCTATTTATGTGGCCAGCTTAGGTACTTGCTAAGCGATTGCTACGACCTAGTTATCTTCTTCTCAAACTTGTCTGAAATTTTTAATGCCATCCAACATCTTATGATGGTATTTAAAAAACTTGGTTCTAAGCGCTAATTATTGCAATCTTCGCTATAGAAAGTTTTGGATATTACAAAAATAGTTGCTGTCACCGAAAGTATTACTTTGGACGTTAATGGGTTAAGTCATTTGCAATCAAAGTGCCTTACTCAACAAAGTAATCAAATTGAAAACGCGCAAATAATTTTCATCAAGGTCAAAACATTATTTGCCACGAGCTTTTCTCATCGTTCTGTAAAATCAAAAGAGTACGATAGAAAATGTTTCTTAACTCATAAAAAAGAGGGTCATTCTAAAAGCAAACATACAATTGTTGTTGATTTGCGTTAAGGAAAACAAGAAACGGAAATATAAAATCGATTTCTTGTCCCTTAATTGACGTAAATAAGCTTTCGCATAAAAATGTATTTTCAAAAATATACGTTTTTGTATATAAAAGAAATGTACTAAACCATTTTAAATCTATTTTATTATATTTAACGAAGATTGCCCGAATGCTTTCTTTGAACTGGCGGAACAAGAAAATTATCAGCATTATACGCGCCTCTATTAAGTTCAATAAAGAACCCACTGCGGCGAATAAAGCAGCAGCAACAAAGCTAAAAGTGTGACAGTGCTGCCAGACACCAACAAATTGATGGTATTTAAAATTAAAAATGCAGTTCACGCAGAACAACAACAACAATAACAAGAACAAAAAAAAAATACCAACACTTGGTACCCTCCAGACGAATTAACTTCAGTGGCACAATTGTACGGTTTGGCGCAAAAGTGGTATCAACTAGAATGAGAACAAAGACACGAGTGAACGAGGTTATAACCAAGTGTTGTTGTAAGCTGGCAGAACAATTGCAAAAGTGGTAGCGACTGTGGCAACTACAACAACAACACCACCAAGCACAAAACCTCTCAAAAGCAGCAGCCATAAGCTGGGTGAAAAGTACGAAGAAGCATAAAAGTTTTCCAACAAAAGTATGTCTCCGAGGCATATCAACACGCAAAAAAGCGAAGCACTCACTACCCAAGACTTTTCTTTGTTATTTTTTTTATTTTTTTATTTTTTTTTTTTTTTTTTTTTTTGCAGCAATACAACGATACAACTCTGAAAATATGCTAAAAGCTTAATAAAAAATTTAAAATTTTGCTGCACTAGAAGCTAGTAGCTGGTTGCGAGTAGCTGGCACGACCACAAACAGCACACCGTTAACATTGGCTACATTTTAGGTACTTTCTATAAGCCGCAAAATGAAAATAATTCAAAATCAAATTAAACCCAAGAGGCTGGGGATGCGGGGTAAGGCTTGCAGTATACAAATGGAAGGATGAGATATAATTCCTAGAATGATAGCCGCTAAAAGTAGCACTAAGACATTGTTTATTTTTTTAGGATTTTGCATATAATTGACGGTCTTAGAGTGTCGTCTGTGTGTGCCGTGTGCTAAGCAGCAATGGCGGATTTTAACCAAAAGCGGACTAGGAAACCATGTTACGTTAAGAAATACCAAAGGGCTCTAAATATTACGGAATTAATTGCTTTAGACGAATATCATTTCATTTTTTAAAGCTATTAGACATTAGAACGTATCTAGTTCTAGTTCTTGTCCTAATCTCTATCCTTAGACTTAGGTCCTCTCCTTAGGTCCTTAGGTCCTCTGTAGGTCCTCTTCCTTGTCATTTTTATTGTTCTCTTCCTTATTATATTCATTATACTTTTTCAAATTCTTTGCCAAACCTCTGTTTACATTTTTGTCCTAATCCTTGTCCTAAGAATTTTTGTCCTTGTCTACATTTTTGTTATAATCTTTATCTTACCTAATTTTTGTTGATATGCTTGTCCTAATCCTTATGATTTCCATATTAATGTCCTAATTGTTAGCTTTATCCATCTTCGAATTTGTGTTACAATCCTAAGCACCATGTAATCCTAATTCATGCAACGATGTTGCAATGACGTTACATTGAGAGTTACAATAATTAATTCATTTTATTTTTAAGAAATGTAACTTTTTATTTTTATCATGACGCCTTATAGTCACTGTTACTGACTTTTCATCAAGATTATCTTAAGAGATTTACTTATCGATCAACAATTCCATGCAACACTGTTGTATTTTTGTCTCATTCATATGCAACCAACATGCGTTTATTTTATTTTTATTATAAGGCTTATGAACCATACTTAACTTCGGTTTAATAAATGTTATTGTAACTCCTATGTTAAGCGAGTTTTAAGTCCATGCAACGTTATTTAAAATTCGTTACATAAGCTATTTTTGCAACAGCCTACTTATGACCTATTTTTTAAAGGTTTGTCATTAAGTCGAGTGCATAATCCTTATTTTCGTTGCATAACATTTACCGCCACTCATAGGGTAAAATTTTCATGCAACGCCGTTGCATTTTCCTTATTTAAGCTACCTGGTAAGATCATAGATTTTCTGTGTATATTTGGGAAGTGCGCCTTTCCTGAGCTTTAATTAATTTAACTGCAGCACCGAAAGTCATCTAGTAATAATGTATGTGCAACACTTTCAGGTTCGTTGCTTAAGACGATCTCTTCACGTTATGATGACGTCATTAATTTGCTCATTATTTTGTCATAGTTGGTAGTTTTGTTCGTCACAAAAAACTGCAGCTTCGTAAATATTCATGCTTTATTTGTAAGACAGCTGGTCAAAATTTTTCGTTAATACTATTGTAATGCAGAAATGTAAGCAGGTGGTGTGGTGATTCTGATAGGTATTCTCATTGGATTGTCATTCGGTTTTTATTATTACCAAAAAAGTTCGAATTCATTCGTTTGCGTAGTTTTCAATCTGAACACTTGATGATTTAAAAAAAATTTCAACGAGGCATGAAAAAGAACATTCAATCCTTGCTAGTTGGTGTAAAATTACTTTTTCCCAATCAAAATACATTATAAAAACGAAAATACCAAAAAAAAAGTACTTTTTTCTAATTTTTTGGTCAACCAGGACAAATCAGAAGGCATTAATCGATAGAGAGGCTTCAAGCAATCGAATTTATTTTTTAATTTTTTATAATGTTAAGATCATAATGTATGAACATCAAAATTTAGAACAAGTTTTATACATTTGGAACGAACTGACAATTATTTTTTTTTAATTATATGCATGATTTATCAACGGGGCCAAAGAGAGAGGAATAATGTTTCTCTGAAATAAAACAATTTATCTCGAATTATAGCGATACTTAAATAATGAAATTCGGAATGCAAGTGATTATAATGTATACGAAAGAACTTTGGAAGCTGAATTGGCCGATTTCGAAATATTTGTTTAAGAAAACGAAGACATCATTAAAACATTACTTGACAATGTTAATACTTTGGTATCTTATGTGGAACTATTTTCAGTGGATGGAATGACTTATAATATGAAATTTCTAACACCATCTAACCCATTAGGAATTTTAGGATTAGGATTTTTTAATTACATAGAAGACACCTAAACCTATCTGGATAGGATTTGCTTCTTACATTTTTTCCCATTTTCTAATTTTGAAGAAATTCTTTTTCTTGGCATTTCCCGACATAAAAATACCCGATTCTTACATATAAAAATGTAAAGATAAACCGCAAAAAATAAGACTGTTCCATTTTTAAGGCCCTGCCTGCCTTGTATAACGCCGAAAACTACTCTCTTTAACTCGCTGGTTTCCACAATCTGAGCTAGAAGTTGCAAAAAAGGGGTTTTTAAGGAAAGAAAAAAAAATAGTTAAATTATCATTCAAAGACTTTCTTCTTTCTGCTCGATAAATTTGGTCCAGTGTTTTTTCCATATTTTATATTCCTTCCATGTACTGGGTTTTCTCAAGGTTCTCAAAATAGGTTGTTTGAGAGATTCATTTGACCTTAATCTTAAATGAAGAGCTTAAATATTTTTGCAGTTTTAGAAACAGCAGGAAATAGTCACTGAGGGCTTAATCTGTTGAAAATGGTGCATCAAATAGTGATATACACGGGCAACCTTTGCTTTTAGAGGATGAGCAGCTAGCAAGATGGAGTGATCATTTTTCATCGGTGTTAGACCACATAATGACCGATGATACTTCAAATATTGCGACCAGTCTAACTAATATTACGACCAAATAAAGTGGTCCGCGTCAAAATCGACGTTTCTTTCTTTCATAGAAACAAATGGTATTCAAAATAAGGGTAAAAAAAACATGTCCTATCAATGAACCTTCAACAAATTATTGTGGCAAAAGGAGTATATTCTTTAGTATATTTAATGAACTTGTTCGCAAAAAATAAAAGAAAAGCTTAGAAAAAAGTTGGATTTCCCTCTCGAATAGAAATCAAATATCTATTTGAGAAGGTTTGTAGGCAAAGAACACTCTCCAATACAAGGTCGAAAACATCTTTTGAATATGACCTATGGAATGAATTGAATTATAAGCTGTTTCTGCTATCAAATTGTTGTCTTCCAAATATCTTGAAGATACCAATCAACCAATACTAAGCTTCTTGGATTTGAAATAAGAAAATTTTCAATTTGGTCTTAGTCGATGATGCTCTTTTTAAATCCTCAGTTACAGATACCTTGACCTAAAGGGTTTAATCAAGGCAAATATTAACAACGACATCTTTTGGGAGAAAGCATTTCGGAATCTAAAAGATATTTTCATGTTTCAAAAAGTTTATCTGTGCAACTTTTGATATCATTAGATGTTTTTCAGAGTGTTCGCAGATATTTTTGTTTTGCCTTCTTGCCAGATTAAATCAGTAATATCGAGTAATCTATGTCTATCATGCTTCTTGGGTACTAATGTACCGTATTTTGATAAATTGATTTAAATATATTTTTCCATTTATAATCCTTGTCTCTGTTAAAATTTTCGTTTTGTTAAAAGAGTACCTTTACGATTGGTCATAATATTACTCTGATCTCACACTGACGCTCAAGAATGGGCTACACGTCCAATGAACATCCAGGTTTTGACATAAGGTTTTTTATACATCCTAAAAAAATTTAGGGAAATCCTTTGAACATGAATCTTCTATACAGTGGCAAATAGAAAATCACATCGTCGGAGCCATAAATCATGCAGGATTAAATTTTAAAATAAAATCTATATTTCAGTCATATATTTTGATATATTGAATGAATAAGTTACCAAGTTTTGGGTCTAGGAAAGTCTTAAATCAGTTTTATTACTAAAGTGGCCACATTTATGGGAGGTGTGTCACAGTGGAACCATAACAATTTTGGTAGGTGGGTGTGTTAAATTCTTCATCGTTGTTTCCATTTGACATGCACATTTCCATCCACATTAAAAATTTTGACTATGGCTATATAACTATTTATGGCTCATCTACATGGAACAAAGAGTATTGTACCATGTAGACCGCTTAATAATATTTTCATGTTTACCCGTTTACTCTAGGCGACTCAAATAAAAAAATCTTATCAAATTAATATATAGATATACGAATAAATCCAGACCCACACAGTGTAACAAGCCTTGCACAGTTATTAAAACCCTTTCTAACAACAAGGCAACACGAAATGATGGTTTACCAGCAGAGTTCTTCAAATCATACCCTAAACTTAGGGTGAGACTGAGGGCATAACTTTCAAAATTCCGAAGAAAGGCAATCTAAAGGATTGTGAGAACTAGCGTGGTATCTGGTTAAGAGACCACATTTACTCGACGATTGAAATGGCACGGGCGGAATTTCTATGTTGGTTCATCCTGTATGGACTATATAACTTTAGTAACTATCATCATAGAGCAATTTGCGAAATATGGCTCCAATATCCACATGGTGTTCACTTCTCTCTGTACTGTGTTCAGTGATGCTTATAGAACCTCACACACAATACTCTCAAAGCTCCCTCGTATGATGATGAGGACGCCTCCTTGCGGGAATCTCCTGGCTGTAGTTGCTTTGAAGGAGGTGTTATTCAGACAAGTCTACTCTACTACTTAGTGTCGTCAAAATTCACGTGTCGTATAACTGGTACATTTGTCAAGGTTGTTAAGTGTCCTTCTCGTGGACTCATATGACGTGTTAAAATAATATCCACTCTTCTCTACTTGGCAGATTTGTCCGTTCGTAGTGGTAAGAGCGATTTGAAAGGGGACTGTTCTGAATGACGGAGCCCGGGAAGTGAGTTTTGAGGAGAACGCGAAACCCGTCTTGGTAAAATCTTGGCAAAAGTTGGAGGGAACTGAAAGAAAAAGCTAGAATCCTATTTAATCGCTAGGGATTTAAAGTCAAGAGAGAGAGAGAGAGAGAGAGAGAGAGAGAAGAGAGAGAAAGAGAAAGAAAATTGACAGAAGTTTTACATTAAAAGTTACTACGTGCAGAGTGCAAAAAGTCACTGACTTCTCAAATTTTCTCGTAGAGGTAATGAAAATAAATTAATGCCATATTTATGATCAGTACCTTAAAAATATTTTTAATCTGATGCGGTGAATGCAATTCTTCAAAAAGTATCATGGTGTGATATCATGATAGAATCATATCATGATATCATATGCCATATCATGGGCAGAAAGGTGACGCAAGAAACAAGCATCCGTCGTATAGCTCCCTGACAGTTAACACTCATTCAATTCATTTTTCTATTCTCAGGATAATGGCTATTTATTAAGTCGTAGAAGAATAGCTGATTTAAGATAGATATTAATTGAAAGTGCACAGCAGAGATAGCCTCACTAGAGAAGGTTTTCTGTCATGAAAACTGTTTGAAAATGCTGCAAACTTGCAAAACTGTAGGTAAAGTTATATAAATATCTGCAATATAACTTCGCATCTATGACCTTATTTCACCCTAGGTGGCATCACTTTAATTTTATTACAAGCTTGCACTTTGGGATCGCATTTTATAACAAGCAATAAACAACAGGATATTTGTGTAAACTTATTTTTTTAACTTTTTTTATATGTTAAGGCTTGAAGTTTTTGAATTTTTTTTTAATTTTTGTTAAAGTCTGATGCTCAAAATTTTATTTGCATCTTATATTATATTAAATATTACTAACTTAACATTGAGGGCCCGATAATTTGCATCACTTGGCATCACCATTTGAACCGTCCCTGTGAATTGCTGTCATTATTATTCCCTCCTCTTCTATATTTTATGATTGTTTCTTTATGATTAAACTTTTCAAAGAAAACTAGATTTAGATACTTACTCTTGTAACGATTTTGTGTATATTTCACACTTACAACAGAATACCTACTTTTATTTCATCCGCATCAACTTTCATCCGCGAGTTAGGAAGCAAAATAACTGAACAGGAATAATGCAAGATAACATAAAAAAAAATAACATTGCGTACTGCGTACTTAAATATAACGAGATATCAAAGAACACATAAAAAAGCATGGTAATAAATAAAGTTGTGCGCTTTTTTTATGTAGAACTTAGCTAATGTTCCGACAGCAAACAGAGAAAGAGAAGCATCTTCGATAGAGGCTGAATGTGGGAGGCAAGGATGTGGGTGAAGTTAGATGTGCTAGTAGATGTTTTCATAACCTAATGAAAATTTATGTTAATATTATTAAATTTGAAGTTCTTAAAATCATTTTAAGCTCATTTTAATTTTTGCTTTTATGATGGTTGCTAAGTACATGCTTTGTACTTTAAAGACCACAAAATATTCAATGATTTGCAATGTAACAAATAATTGATTATTACAGGCCATAAATTCCCACGGCATATTTCTCTGAATTTTACCTGAATTCTGTGTGGGTGTGTGATTGAAATACTTGTATGTTTTGCTAAGCTTAAATGAAGCACGTTGTTGACAAATTTGTAACTAAACAATATTAATTAACTAAAACTAAATAAAATAAGATATGTTTAAATTGAAGCCAACGTAAGAAAATTCCTGTATTTTAAAATAATTACATATTTTATATATTAAAAAAAAAATAATTTTTTAGAAGTGACTTTAATCTGAGTTAAGTTTTAAACATGGTATAATATATACAAGCTAGTTGCGTTCGCGGCTAGCTGTTATTCTGAACTGTCAAAACAAGACTAAACCTAGCCGAGCGGCAAAAAGACTTGGCAAATTATTGATTTTGACAGTTCTCTGACTCTGGCAGGGAGATCATTTTAAACAATGAGACAGCAATTTTTATATTCTACGTTTTTAGCCTGAAATATTATAAAGCTAGAGTGTTTTGTGAGGCAGCGTAAGAATCTCGTACGAGCTGTCAAATCATTCTTACAAGTCAGAGTTCTTATGTTGCCTATCTAGTACAATGCTTTGCGATGCGTTAGTGCGTTGCGAAATATTTTCGAAAAATTGAAAAAAAGCTCAGCTGCGATGACAAGCTGTCAAGGGAAATAAATAAATGAAGAAAAAAAATCATATAATTGCGTGCTCACTTCTGCCTGTCCTACTGAACTTCTTTTCTCGAAAGTTGGCATTATTAGTTTAATGAAATTTCTTTTCAACAAAACGTTTAGCAGACAAGCATTAAGAAAAAAAAAAAAAAAAGCAGAAGGCAGAAATTAAAACTGAAATAAATTGAAAAACTCATCGATTTCAAAAAACTTAATGCAGGGTTGTTAGAAAAAATACGTAGGCTGCATAAGCCATGGTATTGTAAATGGACGTCTCCGTGGGCCTATATTTTATATGAAGCTATATTTTATATGCATTTAAATGTTGATGAAAAATTTACACATACCAATATTAATTCCTGTAGCTCACAATTAATGCCTTTATTGTGCTTTCGCTATGGGAGGTGGTCGTGTTCATGGACGGATTAATCCCAATTTTTATACCCCCACGCGTACTGCGTAAGGGGTATATTAATTTTGTCACGACGTGTGTAACACCCAAAAGGAGGCGTGGTAGGTATGGAAAAGTATATATATTCTTGCTCAGCATCACCACCCGAGTTGATTTAGCCATGTCCGTCTGTCTGTCCGTCTGTCCGTCTGTCCGTCTGTCCGTCTGTCCGTCTGTCCGTCTGTCCGTCTGTCCGTCTGTCGACACGATTACAGCCGTAATTTTTAAGCTATCGTAATGAAATTCGATATTTAAGCTTTTTTTAAAAAAACTAAGGTCAAGTTCGAGAATGGGCTAAATCGGATCAAAACCACGCCTACCTCCCATACAACCCCAAAATTGAAAACTCTACAAAGAAGCTAATATTAAAGCTACAATACTGAAATTTGATATATGTGTATTCTATATCAAAACTGAGATGTCTTAGAAAAATGGGCATCATCCACCCACTAACACGCCCACCTCCCGTACAACCCCAAAATTGAAAAATCTATAAAGAGGCTAATATTAAAGTTACAAGACGGAAACTCGGTATTTGTGTATTCAATGTCAAAACTGAGGTGGGTTTGAAAAATGGGCGTCATCCACCCACTCACACGCCCACCTCCCATACAACCCCAAAATTGAAAAATCTATAAAGAGGCTAATATTAAAGTTACAAGACAGAAACTCGGTATTTGTGTATTCTATGTCGAAACTGAGGTATGTTAGAAAAATGGGCGTCATACACAATCTAACACGCCCACCTCCCATACAACCCCAAAATTTCAAACTTTATAAAAAGGCTTATATTTAAGCTGCAGGAAAACAATTTGATATGTATGTATTTTAGACACATAAAAATAATAAAATCTCTCAAAATCTCATACAAAAAGCTCTCCAATTTAAGATTCTTCCACCCTTAAGAATCGGCCGTGGGGGTATTTTAACTTCGGCCAAGTCGAAGATATACCTTACTAGTTTAACACAAACTTGCTTTGGAATAAAATACATACATACCAAATTTAATTTCTCTTTGACAGACACAACCTTATTTATTGAGTTTTAAACTTTTTGGGTTGTATGGGAGGTATGCGTGCTTGTATGCGGATGACGTCCATTTTTCAAAACCATCTTTGTCTTGTCATAAAAAACATACGTGCCAAATTTTACCTCTGTAGGTTAAACAGAGACTTATTTATTGCGTTTTCAATTTTTGGGTTGTATGGGAGGTGGGCGTATCCTCGAGCGGATGACGTCCATTTTTCGAAGACATCTTTGTGTTTGTATAAAACACATACATATTAAATTGTATTGTTGTTGGCTAATTATGAGCTGAGTTATGCAGTTTTCAATTTTAGCGTTGTATGGGAGGTAGACGTGTCCATAGGCGGATGATGTCCATTTTTCAAAACCATATTTGTTTTGTTATAAAAAATATATGTGCCAAATTTTAGCTCTGTAGGTTAACAGATGCTTATTTATTGCGTTTTCAATTTTTTGGGTTGTATGGGAGGTGGGATTGTCCGTAAGCGAATGAAACCCATTTTTCAAATACATCTTTGTGTTGATATAAAACACATACATACCAAATTTTATTGTTGTAGGCTAATTATGAGCTGTGTTATGCAGTTTTAAATTTTTGCGTTGTATGGGAGGTAGGCGTGTCCGTGGGCGGATTCCAAAAATATTCAATAGTGCAGATTTTTTAGTAAAAATAAAAAAATATGAATTTTTGATAAAATGACAACGGTGACCGTGGCATGCAGGTTAAGTGTGTGGCTTAGCACGTTCGGAGCCCGAGTTCGATCCCCAGTCGTGGCAAAAGTTTTTTCAATAAAAAAATTTTTTCTAATCGATCACCACCTTTCATGTAAAGCTGTCAGTAAAAGCGGTCAGAGTCCTCTTCAAGGCCTAAAATGGCCAATTTGTTTTTTTTTTTTTGTTTTATGGGTTTAAAATATAAACTACGTCAAATACTAAAACTAAGTTTTAAGCTCGCATGGGCTTAAAATTTAAACTATAAACTCCTATAGAGCTATTTTTAAAAGTAATCCTGGTTCGATCCTCAGCCAGACAGTTTCTTATTTTTGTTTTTGTTATATTTTATTATTATAATCTTGTATTATTAATTAAAATTGCTTTGTGCAAAATTTTCATTTTTTGCCACATCCTGGCATCGAACCTGGGATCATCACATTTTTTTTTTCATTAATTTTGTTTTATTAAATTTAGCCCAGAGTGCTTCTTTAACAAATTAAACAATTATTTTATTAATTTTGAATGATCATATCAATAAAATTTATGAAATCTACTTATATATTTTTTTACCTTTTTTGATTTCATTTATTCTCTTATAAATCTCACCTGGGCGTGACTGTCTTAACAAAACGTTAAGATAAAATCTAGCTTCATCGTATCAGACAGCAAAACTCATTCAACCGACAACCATTCAATGGCTGGCTATTCTTTTGTTACATTTATGTCCACTCTAACTGCCACACTTAAGCTTCCTTTATACGTTATTTTCAATGACAGCTCAAATTCACCGTTAAGTGCAAAAAAAAAACAAAAAAAAAGTAGCCTTTAATGAATACCACATAAAAAAACACCCATTCAACCATTTGTAACCACACTTTTACACCTGCAACACGAGCAGACAACATAAGTTGCACTCATGCTGAAATATGAAACTACACTTGGGTGTGTGTGTGTGTGTGTGTGTGTAGTTTTTATGAGAGTATGTAGCTGTGTCTGTGAATGTATTTGTATGTGTGTTTTAAAATTGTACTTGTTTTATTTGAGTTTACATGCAGGCAGTGTTTATTTAGCAAAAGTTCAACAGCATCATGATGAATAACAACAGCAGGCCGTCAACAACAGCAACAACAAAAATAAAAACAACTTCATCAACAGCACAATAAAAATCATTATTTTAATCCTTCTCATCTTGTGGTGTTGTCAGTCCTTTTTTTGGTTAACTTAATATTCAGCCTTAAACTTGGAACCAGAAAAGATATAAAAAACAAAGCTTTACAACAACACATTTTGTTGCATCCTTCCACTTAATTGGCAACGTCGAAGGATAGCAGGTCAACCAACAGTAGAGGCAGGAACAGCAGCAGCAGCAGCAGAAGATGAGGAATTACATTACAGAAGGACGGTTCTTGAACTTGACTTGCTGTTTGCATTATTCTTCAGTCATTCAACCAGTGAGTCAGTCAGTCAGTCATTTAAAGTGTCATTCATGCCAAATCATTCGGCTTTTTACACTGTGGGTGGTCGTTTCACAAAGGCTGCGTGCTGTATGTTTGCTTTATATGCTAGTGAGAACTTTGCTATTGCTTGTTGTTGCTGTTGTTGTAGTTGTTGTTGTTGTTGTTGTTGTAGTGGTAGGATTATGTTACTTGTATGCTTTTTATGCGTTCAATTTTTGTTTACTCTTAGCTTGGTTTTTTCCCAATCTTGGTCACCTATTGTGCTTCGCTGAATTGATGTTGTCTGAACTCTGCACCTTTTTTGTTATCCTTCCCTGGTTGTTGTAATTCTTTAGTTTTTGGTCTCTCATTTTGGGCATTTTATGGAAAATGATAAATTAAGACAAACAAGGTCTTAATATGTGGCACTATGTTAGAGGGTGTGTGTGTGTGTGTGTGTGTGTGTCATTTTGTATCTGCTAAGTAAGGATCTAAGCCATGTTGCTGCTGTTAATAAGAAAGATTTATAACCACAGGTCATTGTTTTGTGCTTGTCCGCGTGGATTTATGAGCTCTATTTGAGAAAGCCTACAAGAGGATTTGCCACTCATATAAGTTTCTATGTGTGTGTGTGTTTGTTTGAGTGTAAATGTGTGCGTGTGACACCAATTGTATCTGCATGCACAAGCCATAGAGTTCAAGTTGATCCTTGTCTATCCTCGGTTTTTGATTCACTTTATGTGCTGTTCAACGACTTTAACAAAATTAATTTCGCAAGCATTTGGCTCTTGATCAATGGAAGCTGTTGACTCTTAAATATATGCTGTATATTTTACAGTGGGCCAGTGGTTGAGAGTTTATAAATTTATGCGTATTAAAGTAAAATAAATTTTATGCATATAATAATAATAAAAATTTGTTGCTTCTTTTTACTAGCGATAAACATATTTTTTTAAGCTCTGTTTGAAGAGTAGTTTTTTTATGAAAAAACATGCATAAAATAAATTACTAACTATGTATTCAGAGTATTCCAAAGATATGTGTGTTTACTTTTGTCTTTAAGGCAGAATTTTGGTATTTTTGTGTAGTTGAATTGTTAAGTATGAATTTGTAGAATTTTATTTTCAAGTTTATTATTTAATCGTATTTGTAATCCAATAATTTTGTACGTACCATTGTTCCGTCTAATCACACTTTTTCCAAAAAAGTTCGAAATAACTCGAAGCTCCATTGAATTTTTACTCATTTAGTACAGGTGCTTCAATGAAAGTTATGATAGAAATACTGCCAAACTGACGTCACTGCCCACATGTGCATAATAACTTAAAAAAATTAATGACGTCATAAAATATCTATGGCAGCGCTATAATGCAACGTAAATGCATCAACGTTGCATGAAATATCTGCAAGGTGAATGTGAATGTGATGCCCGTGGCATGCAAGTTATGTGTGTGGCTTTGCATTTCCGGAACCCGAGATCGATTAACTCTCGCGGCAAAGTTTTTTACAATAAAAAATTTTCTGATCATTCACCACCTCTCTGCAGACAATGGCAAACCTCAGGGAGTAAATAATGCCATGTAAAGCTTCTTGAGAACATGAACTTTAGTCGTTCGAAGTTGGCATAAAACATGTAGGTCCTATTCTGGGTCCATTGTGTACAAACATTTAATAACACACAAATACAATTTGATCATATGAAGTTTGGTCAAAGTCCTTTCAAGACCTGTAATGGCCAATTTGTTTTTTTTTTTTTTAATGTCAATGTATAGGTAAAATAAATTTCAATCATAAAATCAAAAACAACAACAACATATAAAATAGAAAAGTAAGGACAATAATCTTGACGAGGGCCAGAACATGAATAAGGACGACGATGTGAACAAGGTTATTGAAATCTGAAAAAGATTTAAGAGAATAAGGATTAGAATTAGGACAAGAATTTATCAAAGATTAGGATAAGAATAAGGACAAGGGCGTGAAATAGGATAAGAAAAGGAATTGGCATAGAGATTATGACAAAGGTTATGACATTAATTAAGAAAATGAATAATATAATGATTAAGACAAGGGTTAAGATAAGTGTTAAGAAAAGGAATAAAGAAATATAAGGACAAGAATTTGGATAAAGATTAAGAAAACGCAGTGACCGTGTGCGCTAAATATGTGTGAATTTTTCTTTTAGATCACAATTAATCATAAGAACCGCGGTCATATTTTAAATAGACAAATATTTAGACAAGGAAAATACAACGATAATGACAAGGATTTCAACGAGGAATAGGATATGGATATGGACAAGGATTAAGAATACAACTAGTACAAGGAATGACAAGATTAAGGACAAGGTTTGAGACAAGGCCTTAAGCAAGGATTAGGAAAAGATTGGGACAGACTTTTAGACAAAGATTAGATCGAAGTTTTAACCTAAGATTAGAACAAATATTAAGACAAGGACTTAAACATGGATTGGGGCGAATTCAAATAAGAATTAAGACAATAAAAAGAGAAAAGTTTAAACACCAAACAAATCTATGTCTAAATGCTTACGGATGGGTGTTTCCATGAACCACTTCACTTTTTTTTTGCTAAACTAATATACAAAGCAGGTATGAAAAAGTACATGTATTCTCGATCAGCATCAACACCTTAGCCGATTAAGCCATGTCCGTCAGTCCGCTTGTTTGAAAATGAGCTTAGTTTTATGTATGCTAACATATTGATGTTTAAAAGCGTGCAAATGTAACACCCGTCATCTTTGAAAGTTCTTTATATAGAAACATGATTCATATACAAAATTCAAATAAATATGAAAATAAAGCAACATTAGCTGCGTTCGATTCGCCAGTGCTCAACTCGCTTGTGAATAAAACGTCTACTCGTTTAACTTTTATTTGCTCAATAGTTGGCAACACTTTTGTCATGACGACCACATAAATAAATAAATTAAAATTTTTACCTGCCAAAAAACCAATTGACATAAGACATTTTGAAATATTTTGAAAATAAACAAGCAAAGAAACTTTAAAGTCGGTCTAGCCCGACTGTAGAAGTAAGGCGTGTTCATGGGCGGGTGGCACCCATTTTTTGTGTGCACCTTAGTCTTAATACAAAATTCTCCATACAAAGTTTAATCCCTGTAAGTTATATACAAACCTTTTTATGGTATATTCAATATTTTTGTTGTATGAGAGGTAGGCGAGTCCTTGGGCGAATTCCAAAAATTTTCAATAGTGCAGATCCTTGGGTCCATGTGAATATATGTATTGTATTGTATCATGCAATTATCTCAACTCCTTCTTCTTATCCTGTGTTGACGGACAACACACAGACAGACGGACGGACAGAAGGACATAGCTTAATCAACTCACGAGGTCACTCTGATCAAGAATATATGCACTTTTCTTTACCGGGCTCGCTTATTTCTAGGTGTTACAAACGTTTGCACAAAGTTAATATAACCTGACCTTTCAGGTTTAGGGTATAAGAAGTTGACTGCTTGAAGAAATTTAATTTTGTTTTTGTACTCACATCATATTTTGACAGAATCTATGACAGTTAACTCTATCCCGTACACAAACCAAGTAAAAAATAAGAACTTGGCAACGCAACTTTACTCAACTCAATAGGTAGTTGACTTTCTCTATGCTCAACTAGCTGGAGACTTTGTTGTTGTTTTCTCATATAAATTTTGAAATAAGCGACAATAAGCGAGTATAGGCTGGCGAATCGAACGCAGCTATTATAAAATTAAGAGATGGAACTTTATTAAATTTTAAATTTATTTTTATTAAAGCAATTTTTGAAAATTTCTGTCGGCACAAACACTGGTGAGAGTTAAAGTGAAAATATTAGTTACATACTTATGTAAATGCTGAAATTTATATACCTTAAAATTATTTCTAAGCAATCCCATCATATGCCAAACATTTCAATATACATACAATATTTCAACAAATTTTTCAAATCTTGTATACTTCTGCTTTCAATAGCATTCAAAATTTGAATTCTTCTTAGAATGTCTCTGGTTGGAATATCATATGACTAAACTCTGATAATAGGCCAACAAATTGAATATCTTAATTTGTCAAAATATCGTAAAACAGAAAGTGTTTCATAGTTAACATCAATTCTGGAAAAGATTTAATCAATTTTATTTTTTTTTTTTCATAATACATCAATATATTGTGTTTCAATTAAATTATTTATTCTTGTGAAAAAATCGGAGCTGCAAATCTGTAGTTTGTACGTAATAATATGTTAAAGGTTATGCATAGATTTGTATGTGAGTATTTTTAGGGAAAGGTGAAATAAAGAGGAAAAAGTCGCACAGTGATACGAAAAAATAGCAAATAAACACAGTTTTGAAAAAGGAAAATTTTGCCATTTTAGTCGATCAACGGTTACGTTACCCAAGTGGTTATGTGCTCTTTAAAAAACAGCATCGCAAAAAACTTTTGTTTTGAATTTAACTTTAAAAACACTTGTGTTTAAATTTAATGAATTTGATTCAAGCTCTATTTCAAAAACAAATTCGTTAGATATGAACACAATTTCATTTTATTTGAACACATTTTTCCCTCAGTGTATATAAAAGCAAAATAAAATTTATTAAATTTTTTACGAGAAACAAGCACAAGCCTTCACAAGCACTTAAAGAGTGTCATTGAGGGAGAATAATACTTCCGCTCACAAGAAGTGTTGCCAGTCTAGCCATTTTGAGGCTAGTTCTAGCCATTGCTTTTGTCGTTAAGCCTCGAAAAGTTTAGCCTCTAGCTTTTTTGTAGCCTTGTTTTTTGTTTTGTTCTAGCCTTTTTTTAAAATATCGCTTAAAAAAGCGTTACCACATTCAATTTTTCTGACTTTTGCATGCAATTTTGACAGTGTTTGCTCTTATTATACTATTATTAGCCTTGTATTGCTCTTATTATACTTTTAAAATGGTTAAAATCAAAATATTTTCTGTTATAGAGAAAGAAAAATCTAGTTACTCTACATGAGAAATAACGATAGTTAAAAAACAATGTCAAAAAATTGTAAATCACTAGTGGAATAACTGAAGTCCCACAACTGAATTGTAGTCAGAAGTTAGAGTGACGCTGATCTAGAAAGAATATTTAGTACAATGAAATTTGTAAAAAAAAAGCAAAGAAACCGTATTCAAACTGTCATTCTAAATTCTCTTCTAATGATACGATATGCTCTAAAAAGAAATAACACATGCTGTCATAATTTTGAAATCACAGATGATATTATAAGTTTTGCAAATAGTTGTTAGTTATATGTGAACACAAATAACATGTAACTTACAACTTACAAAAGTTATATGTAAATTCTGATTATTCACAAGAGGAGGAAATAGTTTTTGAGTGCACTTGAATGAATAATACCTATTTTTATACCCTAAACCTGAAAGGTCAGGGTATATTAACTTTGTGCAAACGTTTGTAACGCATAGAACGAAGCGAGTCCGGTATAGAAAAGTATATATATTCTTGATCAGCGTCACCACGTGAGTCGAGCTATCTATGTCCGTCCGTCCGTCCGTCCGTCCGTCCGTCCGTCTGTGTGTTGTCCGTATACACAGGATAAGAAGAAGGAGTTGAGATAATTGGATGAAACTTGGTACACATGGTCACATATACCTAAGGATCTGCACTATTGAATATTTTTGGAATCCGCCCACGGACACGCCTACCTCCCATACAACGCGAAAATTGAAAACTGCATAACTCAGCTCATAATTAGCCTACAACAATAAAATTTGGTATGTATGTGTTTTATATTAACACAAAGATGTCTTTGAAAAATGAACGTCACCCGCTTACGGACACGCCCACCTCCCATACAACCCAAAAATTGAAAACGCAATAAATAAGCCTCTGTTTAACCTACAGAGCTAAAATTTGGCACATATGTTTTTTATAACAAAACAAAGACGGTTTTGAAAAATGGACATCATCCGCCCACGGACACGCCTACCTCCCATACAACGCGAAAATTTAAAACTGCATAACTCAGCTCATAATAAGTCTACAACAACAAAATTTGGTATGTGTGTGTTTTATACAAACACAAAGATGTCTTCGAAAAATGGACGTCATCCGCTTACGGACACGCCCACCTCCCATACAACCCAAAAATTGAAAATGCAATAAATAAGCCTCTGTTAACCTACAGAGCTAAAATTTGGCACGTATGTTTTTTATAACAAAAAAAAGATGGTTTTGAAAAATGGACATCGTCTGCCCACGGACACGCCTACTTCCCATACAACGCGAAAATTGAAAACTGCATAGCTCAGCTCATAATAAGCCTACAACAATTAAATTTGATATGTATGTGTTTCATACCAACACAAATATGTCTTCGGAAAATGGACGTCATCTGATCACGGACACGCCTACCTCCCATACAACCCAAAAATTGAAAACGCAATAAATAAGCCTCTGTTTAACCTACAGAGCTAAAATTTGGCACGTATGTTTTTTATGACAAGACAAAGATGGTTTGGAAAAATGGACTTCATCCGCCCACAGACACGCCCATTTACAATTAATTTTTTTTGTTTTTTTTTAAAAGTGGGTTTAGGGTATTTCATAGTCGGCCTAGACCGACTTTAGACTTTCTTTACTTGTTAAGATTGAAATAATGAACGTGTTTTTGTTAATAGTTTTTTTTTAAAAGCTTTTTGGTGCTATTTTTCAACTGTAAAATTTGTATGCTTTTATATATTTAAACGTGAAAGACTGAATTCTATTTAAGGCCCCATTAAAGTTTTTTAACGAAAAAAAAAATACAAAATTAAAAGTTTTATTGTAAAGGAACTGTTTATTTTATGTAATTTTTGTTTTTACATAATAATCCGTCGTTTAGTAAAGCACTTTTTCTATTTCTAAAGATATAAAAACTATCTCTCTAAAATAAAAATTGAAAGTTTAAAAGTAGCAATGGTATTACTTTGCAAATGAAAAAAATTTGGTAGCGATCCTTGGAGCCATTCGACTTAAGTCTTTCAGAGTCTTCCTGAAGTATGCATTCTTAAAATATAAAAACAATAAAATTTACTTTTGATCGCTAAAAAACTATAATTTGTCCTCAAATCAATTTCAATATATTTCGTTTTCGGTATTGTTCCTTTTTATATCATATTCATATATTATACAAATATATACAAATCTAGCCTTTTTTTAGCTTTTTTTGTTTTAAAGCCGTCAAGCCTTTTGCAGCCATTTTTTAAAGACCATCTAGCTTCTTTCCTCAAAAATTTCTGGCAACACTGCTCACAAGTTCAGAGAGGCTACACGACTCTGTCTCATCTGAGAAGTTTTAACACGTTGACTGCCGACTACGAGATAACTCGTAGATTGCGTTTTCTTCTAGGGTGCAAACTTTAAGTAATCTCGTACTCACTAAACCTGTCATTTTTCGTTGTCACTCGTTCTTGGCTTTTGCGTAGCGATTTCTGTTACAGAAGCCAACTACGAGATAATTCGTAGGCCTAAAAAATATAATTTTTGCTTTTTGATGATACCTGTGATCTAGAAAGAGTTTTTAGTAATATAATGTGAAAAAATCAAATTGTTATTTTTCCCAGTTTTCTGAAAATTGCCGCGGCAGTCAACCTGTTAAAGAGGCTTATACGAGCTGATACTCTCATAATCTCGATAGACTACTTCGCAAGAGCTTGATTCAAAGCAAGTCAAATGAGCCGGTACACAAAAATTTAAAACTTATAGCCGATACACATTGACTGCAACATGCAACAAATGACAAATGTTAAAAAATAGAACGCATGTTTTCTTATGTAAATATAATTTTTGGATGCAGCACGACAAAGACAAGATGCGACCACAATTGTTGCAGCCGCAGACTTCAATCTATTTCTAATTTGACAGACGACAAAAGATGACTCTGAAGTTTGTTGACTTTTTGTTTCAATTATATTCAAGTTAGCTGCGCGTTTTCCGTTATGTGAGTCTTGTGATTTTTGTTTTGTTTAATTCAGTTTGAAAGTAAGTTCATAAATTAAATAAAATTCATCAGAAATACAGAAACAAAGATTATTGCTGTTGCATTCATTAAAATGAAGTCGTCGAGAAAACTGCGTCAATTCTCTCTGACGACTAGTTTTCGTTTTGTCGGTGGACGCATGTTGCAGTCAATGTGTATCGGCTATTATTCTCACAAGTGCTCTTGTGAAATGTCGGAGAAAATTTCGAAACCATATTCAGAAGTTTCAGAAGAAATATCGGGATCTCGATAAAAATCTCGAAAATTAAACCTGTTTAATTATTTGCTGGGAGTAATTAATTTTGTTAGCGGAGAAGCTTAGACGACTTAATTTGTAAAGAAAACTCTGAATATATCTTTAGAATCCTAGAAAATAAAGCTTTCTTCACAAATGAGCTCTCTTTTGAAACAAATTTTAAGTCCTAAAAGTTACTGCCGGTCAACGGCCGAACCAAGTATGGTATGCTAGTTTTAAATAAAGACATTATATTGACCAAACTCTAAAACTTACATGAATAAATTTTCCTTTTAATATGTTATTCGAGTTCAAACTGAGTTAGATTAAAAGAGATGCTGTACCACCTACACATGGTATTGTTTCATGCATAAAAAAATACCATGCCCATGTATAGGTTTTTTCATTAACATGTAGATATAACAAATTTTATGTTATGCTCGCATAAATTAAACACACTCTTTATCATTCCAAAATCCTTTGGATTTTGACTCTGACTTTTGTTAAAGTCAAAAGAACGCTAGTCAAACAAATGATTCTCAGCCACTGTGCAGCAGAGAGTGTTGCGTTTGTGCCCAAGTTTAATTTATGCCAATTTCCTCAAAATTAAACACCAACATACCTCTAGACAGACCAATTTCTCCCCCCAACAAGAATTTAATATATTCATTTGTGTGCTGCTGTATAATTTTTTGTTTTTTTTTTTTGTGTTTTGCCAAAATAAAACTGTTTTTGAGGGTTAATACAATTTCCCAGAGTTGTTAATACGATTTCCGGTTGTGTTGTGTGTGTGTGTTACTCCACTAAGTTCTATAAGAAATTCCTAAAGAAAAACTTGTGTACTTTTTTGTTATTTTTGTGTTTTTTTTTTTTTTTTTTTTTTGTTCACCCTTAGCAGGCACTTGTGCCAACAGCACTTTTCTTTGATGACGTTGTTGAAGCCTCATCGTTTGATTTTGGTTCAATGATTTTCATTGGTTTGAAGGCATTGGTAGCAAGCTTAAGAGAGAACTGGTACAGCGTACATGATGCATGTGTACACATGTGTAAATGTATAAATGTATAAATGTGTGCGTGTATGTTTATGTATTATAAGTTTGATGATTGTAAGTTATGTTAGAAAGTCTGCTTAAATGGGTGTTGGCTGCCTTTTGGGGCGATTGTGAATAGAGTTTTTGTTTTGCAACTTTAACTGGAATTGAGTTTTATTTTTCTCTATGCTTAGAATATTGTTTTTTTTTTTTTTTCTTAGTTTATGTATGCAAGCCAAGTCATGGTGCGCTGAACTTTTGCTGTTGATAACGATAAAAAGATGCTGCAAGTAATTGAATACATTTTTTTTTTTTTGGTATTTTTTTAAACTAAAATTAATGGTTGTTTTAATAAGTTGGCTGACTGGCTGTCAAGACATTTCGTTGGCTACGGCGAACCGCATCTATAAAGTCTTTCTTGCCGACTGATTGATGTGTTGCCATTTAACATGCTTTGATAGCACAACGGTATGTTTGTATGTTTGGTGTGTTTGAGTGTCTGTTATTGAGTCTGTCTTGTCTGTCTGCCTGCCTGCCTGTCTGTCTGTCTGTGTGGGCGTAGTTGTCGCTTCGGGTGCTGGTGTTTGTAAGCTCTTTAGTCAACGCTTGTCAACACTGGCTCTTCATTGGTAGCTGCTTTCAAGCTCTTCACGCTTAGCAGCAGCTTCCTTTAATTTAATTAACTTATTTTAGCACTTCTTTCTAATGGCCAACTTGTAGAAAAGTGTTTTCTCGCATTTCTCACTTCTCACTTCACACTTCATAAAAGCTGCTGTTTAACAGATTTCTTTTCTTTTGCTGAAATGACACCTCCAACACTGTTTAGAATTTTGATTATTTCTTTTGCAAGATTTCTTATGTAGAGTTGTTAGTTAGTTATTTGTTGTTCGTTGTTGGTTGTTTCTATGCAAAAAGTTTTAATTGGGAAATTTTCTCATCTCTTAAGTCTTCAACACGCTGAATAAGTTTTACGTTTGCCTATCTGTATGTCTGTATATCTGTCTATCTGTCTATTTGTTTGTTGTCTGTCTTGTGGCTTCGAAAGAAAGTCTTGCGCTTGAGTACACACCGTGCGTAAAGTTCACATCTTGCGCTGACACAAATATTAATTTTATTTGGAAATTATTAAATTTAAGTTGGCCACTCGAACATAACAAAATTTAAGTTAATAACAAAAATTGACAGAACGAGTAGGTGTGTGGGCGATTGGACGAGTGGGTGAGAGGCCAAGCCTTGTTTGTGCAGTACAAAGATATAATCTGATTAAATTTTAGAAAATTGTTTAAGTGAAGAAACTAAATTATAAGTTTGTATAGCACTGCTTGCAGCGATTATACAAAGCTTAGAAGCTTTTAAGTTTTATTAAGTGAGCAATTGTTGTCGGTTAAGTATTTATGAAGTAAAACTTTTTATAGCCCGGAAGTGAATTTCAACAGCTTTAAGTATGGCTTTATCTAAGAGCATAAAACTTAGAATGTAGGCTCTAACCTGTATCTGACAAAGGTCTTATTTAATAATGTGCGTGACAGGTCCAGGAAATGAATCAAACTGAAAATTAATCTTTAAAAAACTATAAAAAGATTTAAGCTCTAATAAGATGATAGTAATTTGAATGTAAGGTAGTAGATTCCTTGTAAAGATTTTAATTAGAGCGACGACGTAGAAAAACTTGAGTGGGATTCAAGCAAGATTTTTACAAGCAGATGTGAGATGAACATTTTAAATTTTATGTACGCACTAGTAAGAAGAAATTTGCATTTTTTTAAATAAAAAAACAAAAAGTTATTTCCAATAACGAACGACTGTCGTAGAAGTCGGCGAAAGGACGTGTTTTCATGTATTAAATCAATTCACAGTAGAATTTATATTATACTATAAATTATTATAATTATTTTTACGATGTTGAGATAACACTTTAAAATAGTCCTTATTTCTCGCAAATCTCTAAATGAGATGGCAATTAATTGCTCTAAATGAGCAGCTTACTTTAATTATAATTGAAGATAAACTTAAAAACTATTTGGACGGTTTTATACAAATAAATTTTAAATAGGTATCGTATTTGTGCTAGAGTATAGCACAGAGCAAGTTTCTTAAAGATAATTTAATAATGTTAATGGTTAGCTTACATTAACCACTAGATTAATGGGGCCTCGCTAGTCGAGTAGTTAGCGTGCTTGACTGCCAACCCAGAGGTTCCGGTTTCGAATCCCGGTCTAGCCATGGTCCTACGCTTTTACCTATCTTTAATTCTTTCCTCATTTTTAATCAACTGAAGTCGGTTTAATCAACTTGTAGTCGGTGGTAGAGATGTTTGTGGAATGAAATCGCCTAATAACTGAATTGACTAAGGTAAAGATATAACACTTGCCTCAGATTCAAATTAGCATGTTAATATAGCGCTCCGCCGCAAAAATAATATTCTACACTTGTTTCTCTTGATTTCACTTTCTCTCCTACTTATCTATCTCCCCATTTCCGAACCAAGGCAGACTTGACTGAAAAGGTTTGGCACCTAAAAATCCTTGGTTCAATTCTAAAAAAAAAATAGCTCAGAACAAGTTTCTTAAAGAAAATTTAATAACATATCGGTCTTATTCAAAAAATATCTTAACGCTTTGACATGTGAATGAAATCTAGCGGAAAAAAAAAATATTGGAATGACTTTATTTTATTAAAAAAGCCTATCTTTATCCATTTTTTTATATTTTTTGTAAAAAAAATGTCCTGGGTGATGGATTTTAGACACTTGTCTAATTCATTTAAATTCTTGTTTTGATAAAAATGTCCAAAAACTATTTAAAATTAATGCAATATTGTTTTTAATATGGATAATGATAAATACAATAACTCACTTTTTTCAAAAAAGTCAAACCCTATAATATATTTTTTAATTTTATAAAAATGCGGTTTGGTACAATTTCGTTTGCGTTGTCGAGGCCTCTAAAGAATGCATGTGGAATGGAATACTTTATACTGTGGTATACTGTGGTATTTAGCCGAAGTTAAAATACCCCACGGCCGATTCGTAAGCGTAAAAAATTAAATTGTAGCTTTTTTTATGAGATTTTAAAAGTTTTTACTATTTTTATGACGTCTAAAATACATGCATAGGAAATTGTTTTCCTTGCAGGTTAAAGATATGCCTTTTTATAAAGTTTTCAATTTTGGGGTTGTATTGGAGGTTGGCTAAAATATTAGCCTCTTCATAAAGTTTTCACTATTATGACTTCTATGGAAGGTTGGCGTCTTAGTTGATTGATGTCGCTCATTTTTTCAGCAAACTACAGTTTTAATATAAAATATACAAATACTGAATTTCAGTTTTGTAGCTTAAATATTAGATTTTTTTATAGTTTTCACTATAGTGGGTTCTATGGGAAGTGGGTGTGGCCGTAGTGAGATGACGCCCACTTTTTTCCACGATATTGTTTTGATATAAAACACAAACGTATCCAATTTTTTGCCTGTAGCTTAAAGTGAAGCCTATTTATAGAGTTTTCAATCTGGGGTTGTATTGGAGGTGGGCGTGTTCGTGAATAGATGACGCACATTTTTGTAACACGTCTTATTTTTGATATGAAATTAATTAATACCTAATTTTATTTTTGTAGCTTCGACAGAAGCCTCTTTATATAGATTTCAATTTTATATTTGTATGGGAGGTGGGCGTGTTAGTGGGTGGATGACGCCCATTTTTCTAACACACTTTAGTTTTGACATAAAATAAATAAATACCTAATTTTATTTATTTAGCTTCCATAGAAGCCTTTTTATATAGTTTTCAATTTTTGGCGTTGCATGGAAACTGGGCGTGTTAGTGGGTGGATGACGCCCATTTTTCTTGCATGCCTTTATTTTAATATAAAATTGCTAAATATTTAATTTTACTTTTGTTGCTTTGATAGAAGCCTATTTATATAGTTTTCAATTTTGGGGTTGTATGATAGGTGGGATTGTTAGTAGGTGGATGACGCCCATTTTTCTTACACACTTCAGTTTTGACATAGAATACACAAATACTAAATTCCAGTATTGTAGCTTAAATATTAGTCTCTTTATAGAGTTTTTATTATTGAGGTTGTATGGGAGGTGGGCGTGGTTTTCATCCGATCTAGCCCATTCTCGAACTTGATCTTTGCTTTTTTTGAAAAAAAACTAAAATATGAAGTTTTATATAGATAGCTTGAAAATTACGGCTGTAATCGTGTCGGCAGACAGACAGACGGACAGACAGACGGACATGGCTAAATCAACTCGGGTGGTGATGCTGATCAAGAATATATATACTTTTCTATACCTACCACGCCTACTTGTGGGCGTTACACACGTCGTGACAAAATTAATATACCCCTTACGCAGTACGCGTGGGGGTATAAAAATATCCGTTTATTGGTTGACCATGAAATAAATGAGGGAATAAAATTGAAATCAAACGATTTTATGCATTGACGAGTTCGCAACAGGCTTTACAAATCGATGTACAGTTTGGTGTATACAACTTGCCAAAGGGTTAAAATAACTTTAAAATGTTAAATAGTTAAAAGCTTTTCAAACATTCAACAAATTTTGTTATCTTTATTTTCCGCTGAAAAAAATTTTTACTTATTATTTTTATTTGCCATACTTTGAAATTTTTTGCCATCTTTTATATTAGGTCTGTTCCCGTACTTTTTGGACTAAAAATGGTAAAACTGTCAAAAGTCTGAGAGTAAGAAAAAATCTCTCGAAAATAGAGAAAAACACAAAAAAGTACGGGAACGCTTTTCGGACTAAAATTGTAAAAACTGTCAAATAAGAATGTGTCCAGCGTTGGCTTGATATAAAACATCGGCAGTGCAAACGAAATGTTTGAGATTTTTAATAATATTGGAATTATTTCTAAGGTTTAGCATTTATATTAGTTTTTACACATTTTCCCATGTTTCTAGTTTCCATTTTAATAGTTTCAAAAAAGTTTTGATGTATCGTAATTTCTTTGCTAACTTGTCTCTCCATTGCACTCTCTTTTACCATTTCTTCGAGTTCGGGAACGCTTCTCGGACTAAAACTGGTAAAAACTGCTAAATTGGACTAAAAGTTTAGAGTGCGGGAACTTTTTTTTTTAAATAATTTAAAATGTTTTTAACAATATTTTCTCATTTATTTTTCTTATTTATGAACCCTTTATAAATGGTTTTTGTCATTATTGGACGTTTATGAATAATGATTTTGATATTTTTCTTGAAATGACTTTAAAAGAGGCTCATAAATTGTTTATGAATACAGCCGAAAATATTTAGAACTTTTTTCATTTTTCACTTAAGCCTAGTAATCTGTTCGTTTGCGTGAAATTTCGCTCGCAGCATTCATTTTTTGTTGCGTGAAAATTCTGAGAAATATTTTATTGCGAAGAAATTGAAAAATTTGAGAAAGTCATATTTAAAAAAAAAAACAAAAAATATATAAAAACAAAAATCTTTCATCACAGGCATGACTCAATAATTTATAAGGTTATCCCGATATTTGACATACCCTTATTTTTTGTAAACAAAAAAATATTCTCTCTCGAAAATGAATGACAAACAGGGTTTTGTGGTCTCCTCAAAAAAAATGTATGTTTCAGTGTTGTGCTGTGTTTTTTTTTAATAAAAAAGTATGTGTTTTCAATATTTTACTGCTTAAAAAAAAACAAACTCAGTATGCATTGCTTTCATTGAATTTTTTAAGGCAATAAATTCGTGAAAATATTTCAAGCTTGGACTCTGTGAAGTCACAGAACCTTTAAAAATCATCTGATGGATGCTTCAAAATACAAAAGTAGCAGAAAATTTATTAAATAGAAATTTAAAGATATATTGTACTAAAAAATAGTATGATATTCAAGCACCTGTGAGATTTTTGTGTCATTCAAAATGCTCTCCTCTTCAAATAAGGGTATCTATCTCCATTTCCGTGAGAAGACGTCAAATATCGGGATAACCTTATAATTATTGAGTCATGATCACTGGCACTTATCACTTCAAAATAAATAGACAGTTCAATTAAATTGTCGTGAAAAAATGTTGCAAGAGAAATGTTGCGACTATTTTTCACAACGGAACAGAGTACAAATTTGATGAACATGTTGTGAAAATGTTCACGCATATTTCACAGCTATTTTTTTTTTTTATGGAAAATTGAGTGAAATTTCACATGAAACTGAACAGAGTACTAGGCCTTAAAACTTAATAGGCAGTCCATTTAAATTGTCGTGAAAAAATATTGTCAGGGAACATGTTGTCGAAAAACTTCACGAAGTTTCACATCTGTCGTATCCCACCCGGCACAAAACCCGACTTCGATATCGAAAATGGGAAAATAAACGAATAATTCGTGAAGAAAACTATCGAGTTCGATATCGATTACGATTCGAAAAAGATGCGTTTGGCGGACGTAATGGTTACTTCGTAAGCGAAGGTTCGCTTATTTGTCGAAAAAGTATTTGCATATGATTCGAAAAATTATTCGTTTTTGTGTTGAAATATCATTCGCATCCGAATCGAAAAACTATTTGCTTTTGATCAATATATCGAAACAAATACGAAGAAAATTATTTAGTTTTTTCATTCTAAAATGATGATTAAATGATCCATTTTGCACTTATAACGATTTGCACCATTTTGCACCTGAGACCTTTTATAATGTGCATGATGAATGATATTAAAAACTAAGTTAAAAACTCATTCGTTTTGATTGTATTTTTTTTTAATTTTTTTTAACAAAATTCATTCACATTTGTTTTAAAGTCAGCCTTACATTCTAAGCCTTAGTATAATGTATTCATTAAATTAAACATTTCATTAAAATTGACTCATATAAAAAGAAAAAAAAACATTTATATTTAAATATATGTCGCTACAATCCATTTGATTTTTTTCAAAAAAATCGGTCAAAGCATCTCTAATGCCATAGTGTACATATTCCCCTCGATCTAATAGCGTTTTTGGGCACACCCAAAAGATGGAATTTTTTCAGCAAGGATAGACAGAAATGCATTTGAAGCCCTTCGACTTGTGTTGTTGGCAGAAAACCATCTAGCGACTTTCAAATTAAAGCTCTCCTCTTCCAATATTGGACAATCTGCCGAAGGAACGCTGCTGGAATACGTGGTATCCACTTCTCCTGCATCATTTAAATTTGTTTCCAATATAGCTTCTGCCGTGTTCAATTGCAAATTTGAAGTTGACGCTAAAGTTGCAGTAGATTGTGCCAAGCAGCTTTGCGAAACAGCATCCGCTCTTGCGCCGATTTGCGACGGCCCACATTTAATTGCATTTACTACATGCCTGCATTCACTGTTCAATCTATAGGTTTTTTCATTATATTTACCTGAATAGTTTGCACTAAAACGTTTAAACGCTTCGAAACAATGACAAAAAACAAATAAACTTAAATAAATTACGTCTTCTATTCTCACATGACACAAAATTCTTCGCTTGCTAAAAACTAAAAGTACGATATTTTTCTTCGATAAAAGTTCGTAGCAAACGAACTTTCGCTGTGAACGAGATATGTGCCTGGTGGGTATTTTCTATTGAGAATAAAATTTCATATGAAACTGAACAGAGTACTATTCCTAAGCATTAAACTCCAAATATACAGTGTTACTTCAGTGTTAAATAAATAAATTTTTAAGACTTAAATTTTTGTACATTTTTTATTAAAATTAATGTTGTACGCCATTTAAGATAGTAGCCACAAAAAGCTTTAAACTTCAAAATAACATTTTAGCCATTTTTCACCAAACAATGCATACAATTTTTTTTTTATTTATTATCTCTCCGATTGGGCGTTAAATCACAAAAATAAAGACTGAAATAAATGCGCCATAAAATTAATTAATTTAATTTCCTTACGCCATAAAAGTGCTGCTTTAAATCTAATTTATTACATTTTTTGATCTGGTATTTGTCACTTAAAACTGACGTCATTGTTTTGGGCATAAATTTATTTTCTATCTTAGTAATCCTCTCACACCCTCCCACCTCCCACTCCTTAAAACGCAAAAAAAAAAACGCCATGTAATTGGGAGTGAGTCAATAAATTTAAGTTATTTCGCAGTTTATCGTTTAGCTGCTTTTCCTAGGATTAACTACAGGCTCAGGCTTAATAGTCAGATAGCTTAACCTTGCGTTTCACATGAGCTCATTCCTGCTCTATAGTGATTTGTGAAATTTCTACGATTGATGCGTTCCAGTTTTTTGAAATATGCTGCTGCAGCGAAAAACAAAAAAATATACAAGAACTCACTCACAGTCATATATAATAGTATAAAATATTTATACTTGAATTGAAATATATATAGATTAGCTGAAAGCATGCAATAAAGTGCCTTTTATGTTGTCCACAGAACACAACATTGAATAGTTTGGCATTTCAAATGTTCTACTGCTGCTTTTCATACTTAAAGTTTGCTGTCTTACTTACAGACAAGTTATACGGATGGCTAATTCGTATTCTTGTTCTTGTGCTGGTAACCAACCTAAGTAACAGCTTTCAGCTGTGTCAACACATTGATTTAATGAAATTCCTACAACTAATTATAGTTGGACATGCCAAGGTCATTGTACTACATCTACACACACACACACACACACACACACTAACACACTCGAACACACACTCCAACACTTGACACGTGGCAGTTTGGATAAACCTGTGTCATGTGTACGGTACTTAATTTAATCCCTTCTGCAGGCGCTACACAATCAAAAAACATGCTACACGTTCTCTACGAAAATAAATAGGTCGGTCCAAGCTGCCACATCATCATCAGGAACATTCGTTGTACCTTGAACCTCTGTCTGTACACTAATGTATTCCCCAAGGGCTAATCGGCTTATAATTGCTCACATACAACAACAACAACAACAACAGTAGCAACAAAATTTGCTGTTGCAGCAACTTGAAATTTGGCCAAAAATGATGGCTAGAATGCATGGCATCGGAATGTAATTTATTTAATCTCCAACATCAATTGAGTGAATGTGTTTTTTCTGTTATGTGCCACTAAAGCAGAGTATTTATCAGCAGTCTTTTCTATTTTCTTATGTTTCTAATTTACTTCTATTCTTGTTTTTTTTCTATTTTTTCATTCAGCTATACTGAGCACTCTATGCAAGGAATTCCTGCATGTCAATGTCTCTGCCATATTGTACATGATGAACAACGAACAATTTGGCCATAGCACTGCGTCCGCTCAATATTTTCTACAGCTGGCGGGCTATTTGGGCATTCCGGTGATATCATGGAATGCTGATAATTCTGGTCTAGAACGGCGTGCCTCGCAATCAACACTTCAACTTCAGCTAGCTCCAAGTATAGAACATCAAAGTGCTGCTATGTTAAGCATTCTGGAGCGCTACAAGTGGCATCAGTTTTCGGTGGTCACCTCTCAGATAGCTGGTCACGATGATTTTGTCCAGGCGGTACGGGAGCGTGTTGCACAAATGCAGGATCATTTTAAATTTACCATCTTGAATTCGATTGTGGTGACACGTACCAGTGATTTGATGGAATTGGTGAATAGTGAGGCGAGAGTTATGCTGCTCTATGCCACACAAGGCGAAGCTATAACTATTCTTAGAGCTGCTGAAGAAATGAAGTTGACGGGTGAAAATTATGTGTGGGTTGTCAGTCAGTCGGTTATAGAGAAGAAGGATGCACATCCGCAATTTCCGATTGGTATGTTGGGTGTTCACTTTGATACCAGCAGTGCAGCGTTGATGAACGAGATATCGAATGCTATTAAAATTTATGGTTTTGGTGTGGAAACGTATCTGACCGATCCGGCTAATCAGGAACGCAAACTAACAACGCAATCATTATCGTGTGAAGATGAGGGTCGAGGTCGTTGGGACAATGGTGAAATGTAAGTGTGTCTCTATTTATGTGATTGTTATCGTTCCAAAGTTATTTGCTATTATTTTTATTAGCCAAAGCAATTATATCGTAAACACCTAATTAAAGTCGTCTTCACAAAAGGACAACTTAGCAAGCTGATTACTAAAATGTTGCAATGTTTGTAATGTACTTGAAAAAAAAACTTAGGAAATTTTGTTAAGGAAGTTGGAGACACATTTAATTCTTTTCTTTATCATCAGAACGTAAATGATATATATTTCGATTATCTGCACACCCAGTAGTATTTTGTGGGATAAAAAGTAGCTTAAATTGATTTTTTTTTTTTTTTTGTTTTTTATAATGTCGGAAGCTATTCAGCAACGCAGTTCCATTCAGTTTTGTGTGCAGAATACAATTGCTGCTATCGAAACGTTGCAAATGTTGCAGAAAGCTTTCCGAATCTGTAACGAAAAGAAAAGTATATGAATGGAACAAAATATTCAAAGGGGGTCGAGATAGCGTTGACGATGAGGCACGGCAAGAACGACCATCAACATCTACTGATGATGACAGCTTCTCGTCAACAAAATCAAAGAATTGGTGCTACAAAATTATCGATTTGCAGTCCAAAACCTTACTTATCTTGTTGGAACATCGCTAGAATCAGTGAAAACCATTTTGAATGACCATTTGTGCCTCATAAAAGTGAAATCTTGATTGGTGTCAAAACCGCCCAATTTCACTCACTCGTAATTCGTTATCATTTCGTCAAAAGCTCGACCCATATCGTTCCACAGCCAGCGTATTCGCCTGACTTATTAACATGTGACTTCTGGCTATTCGCAAAACTCAAAAGACCGCTTCGTGGACACTACAGCGGGCTTTGCAGCTTGTTTTGAATCTCCGAAAAACGTTGGAACAAGTGTACTGCATCTGCGGGGGGGTAATAATTTGAGAAGGATGAAATTAATTTAGAAGAATAGATAAAGAATTTTTTGATTTATAAATAAATTTCCGAAATTGTTTGCCCACAGTTGTATGTCTTCTAGCATACACTCCCAGCACGTTGAGATAGGCAAAAGATATAAATTAGACCTTTCTTGATCTCTTCGCCACCCTTAAGAAAACCTAAAAGACACAGTTAACAAGTTAGGTTCGGTAAGGTTAGAAGGGTCATGCATCTACGAGGTTCTTCTTCGTAGGCCTTTTGGTCTATTATAAATTCCTTATTTCATTATTTTTAACCAATTTAGGTTGTGGTACCCAATTAACCATGTTCCTTTTTATTACCGTTCACCGAAACCATCCTGTTGTTGCAGTAAACTTCCATATATCTGGCAGTGGTGTATTCACTACCTGCTCAGATGTGCTCAGAAAGTGCTCAGATTCAAAAGTACGGAGTATCAGACATATTTTTATTTTTTAAAACTAAGAGTTGCAACGTACAACTGCGAAGCTAATGAAAAAAAGAATCGCACATTGATTTGAAGCCGAATGCAACAAGCTCCAACATAGAGGATAGAATTGTATTATGTCAGTAAAGTGTTAAAAAACGAGCAACTATATTCGGATACAATTAACCGAATATAGTCGCTGAAGGTGTTCCAAAACTAGTACTTTTTTCGGTGCAGAGGTCGAACATTCACCGACACGGACAACAGACATTTATCAGCTACTTTATTGGCACAAAATATCAAATTGTTTCTCGGGTATTTATCGGAGTTGATGATTCTATAGATTTGGGCACTCACACAGAAAATGGGTGATTGTTTCCGTTTCTTCCGGATCATTACAGCTTCGACAAAAGTCTGGTACTGTAATGCCAATCTTATTGGCCATCACTCCTATGGGCCAGTGGTCAATTGGGATTCTATCAGTATCCACATATCCCGTTTATATAAAAGCAGAAGACTCTTTCTTCTGTTCTCGTTTAGTTCTAGCCAGAGTCTACTAGATTTAATGCAGTCACTTCTAGAAGCCCAGTTTGTGTTAGCATTATCTCTGGATTTGAGGTCTATAGATATTTTTACGACGCCTGTTGGAATTTACGCGTCTGTAATGGTTCCGTTTTCATCTATCTTTATTCCACTTCTAACTAACTCATCTGGTTTGTCATTCCCTTCTACATTGCTGTTTCCAGGAACCCAGCAGAGATAGACGCTGTAGGTATTAAAAACATTTTTAACCACATGGATTTCTGCCTGAAAAATACTGCAGTGATCAGGAAGTTTTTAAAAATCCTTGATCTGTAGCGTTTCGCTGATGTCGTATGTGCAAACGCTGCTCCAATAAGCTCAATTAATATTTTGGAAGTCTTCTTGTCATATGTTTTTGGTCCAAATACTGAAGCTCTTTCTCTTTATGCCAAGACGATTCATTGCGTTATGCCGTTATTAGGACGAAACTTGAAAATATCACCCATTTCCTTTTATATTTTGCTTTCGTTATAAGTCTCTACTATATCTCTCTCAAATCCTTGTTTTATCTCTTCTATATCCCACCAGCTTTTTCAAATATCTCCGCAATGTATCCATTGAAGGTGATCTCAATAAGCCGAATATTGAATTTACCGCAGACGGTGATCTCAAGTCTGCCGAGCTTAAGATAATGAATCTGAGACCAAGTGCCAACAATAAGAATCTCGTCTGGGAAGAGGTTAGTTTAAAGTCATGCTCAAACTGTTAATATAAATGTTAACCACTTAAACAACTTTCCATAGATCGGTGTGTGGAAATCGTGGGAGACGCAAAAACTTGATATTCGCGACATTGCTTGGCCGGGCAACTCACATGCGCCGCCACAGGGCGTGCCCGAGAAATTTCATCTAAAGATCACTTTCCTCGAGGAGGCACCCTATATCAATCTCTCACCAGCGGATCCGGTCAGTGGCAAATGTTTAATGGATCGTGGCGTACTCTGTCGCGTAGCTGCTGATCATGAAATGGCTGCGGATATAGACGTGGGTCAAGCGCATCGCAATGAATCATTCTACCAGTGTTGTAGCGGCTTTTGCATAGATTTGTTGGAGAAATTCGCTGAAGAACTGGGTTTTACCTACGAGCTGGTGCGTGTTGAAGATGGCAAATGGGGCACGCTGGAGAATGGCAAGTGGAATGGTTTGATTGCGGATTTAGTTAATCGCAAGACGGATATGGTGCTGACCTCTTTAATGATTAATACCGAACGTGAGGCTGTGGTGGACTTTAGTGAACCATTCATGGAGACGGGCATTGCAATAGTGGTGGCCAAACGCACGGGCATTATATCGCCAACGGCCTTTTTGGAACCATTCGATACAGCTTCATGGATGTTGGTAAGTTTGAAAGCAGACATTTCGATAGAAACCTCGCCAAATATTTACATATTCTTTATAGGTTGGCATCGTAGCCATACAAGCGGCAACCTTTATGATATTTCTCTTCGAATGGCTCTCACCCAGCGGCTATGACATGAAGCTCTATCTGCAGAATGCCAACGTTTCGCCCTATCGTTTCTCGCTCTTTCGCACCTATTGGCTGGTATGGGCTGTACTCTTTCAGGCTGCCGTACATGTGGATTCGCCGCGCGGTTTCACCTCACGTTTCATGACCAATGTCTGGGCTCTATTCGCTGTGGTATTCTTGGCCATCTACACTGCCAACTTGGCAGCGTTCATGATAACACGGTAAGTAGTGCCAATAAGAGTTAAGTATTCGAAACTGCACTAAGAAAATTAATCATTTTAAAATTAAATACGAACATCATTCACTAGAATGTAAAACGATTCATGCATTTACATTTTTTATTTCTTTTTGAGTTTGTTTTTGTACAAAATTGTTTTATTGTTTTTGAATTGACGAGTTTTGATTTCTTGCTTTCATTATAATTTTTCGGTTTATTTTAAATGCATGTGCTTTTGATTTGAAGTAGTTGTAACTTAAATACTAAGACTTGTTAAGATTAAGCTGATAACTTTGAAGTTGATTTTTTGTTTGTTCTTAACGCTAGCGTATTTTATTCTTTTTTCATTCTTAATTCGTCAGCACTTTTAAGTATCATATGTAAGTACTTAATTAATTTTGATTTAAGTGTGTTTGTATTTAATTTGAACATGAATTTCCCTATATGTGTAAACCTTACATTTGTATGTGTGAAAGTTTTGCATTCGATGTGTTTTGTTTGTTTGTTCTTGCAGTGAGGAGTTTCACGAATTTACGGGCTTGAATGACAGCCGTCTGGTGCATCCATTCTCACATCGGCCGTCTTTTAAGTTCGGCACTATACCCTACAGTCATACAGACTCGACTATAAACAAATACTACAAGGAAATGCACTTCTATATGAGGCAGTATGTGTTCCTAAACATGAATTATAGTAGTTGTGGTTTAATGGTTTTGTATGCTTCTTCCCTTCTCCTCCATTTTAACATAGATACAATAAGACTAGCGTGGCCGAAGGCGTGGCGTCCGTGCTCAATGGCGGTTTAGATTCTTTTATCTATGATGGCACTGTGCTGGATTACTTGGTGGCTCAAGATGAAGACTGCCGTCTGATGACCGTCGGCAGTTGGTATGCCATGACAGGTGCTCAAACTCACTCACTCACTCACCCACTATCGTACTTTCTTCTACTCTTACTCTATCGATCTGTCTCTATCTCTATCTATCTCTGTCTTTCTCTCTATATCTGTTTATCTTCCGTTGTCTTCAGTGTTGCCACTTTGTAGGGAATTGCTTTAAATGTATGGGATTTATTGTTCCTGGGAAACAATTTTATTTTTATGAATTTTTATCAATTCTTACGGACGAGGTGAAAGCAAATTTGTTTATATAAATTTATTGTTGGTTTGAATTATTTATTTAAAAACTTTTTGGTCAAATAATCTAATTCCAGGTCAAAATTGATATGTTATACACTTCAAGATGTTAGAGGTGTAGTAGTTTCAATTAAAAATAATGAATATTGAAAATAATTGATACTCTCTATAGATGTAAAGAATGAAAAATAAAAAAAAATAACCGTCTTAAATTTTATCTCGCATGCCATAAAGAGGCATTTAAGGCATTATAACGGGTAGACATGAGATTTTTCTGAGATTTTTTAAAAATAAATAAATTTATTACTTCTGTAGTCAATGGTTTAGTACCAGACACTAAAAATTTTGCATTCAACCTCGTTTTTACCCTCTAAATAATAGCTTTAATGAAATAAATCGTCCAGAACAACACTATAATAAGCAACAAAATTCGCATTTCTTCCCGTTAAAGTAATGCTAATAATTGATAGAGGAGGAAACGGTGTTCTCAAAAGTCCAGCCAGAGCCGATCTGGCAAGAATAGTTTATTTTAGATCGTTTTTTCTTTTCTCTATTTACTTATTTTATTTCGGTTGGTATAAAATTTGTTAAATTTTATTTTTATATTTTTTTTTAAATGAATTGTCGACTTAAAATCGTTCTGATCGATGGTTTCTATTTTGAAATGGAAGAAAATCGAAAGTTGTACATTCAATCAATAGGAATAAAGGTGCCTTATTGAAAAAACGACCATGAATAAATTTAAATATATATTTGAGGAAGTGAAAGGCAATATATCAAGAATAAGCCATCAAATATTTTAAGAAGGAGTCGCTTTTTAGCAGTTAAAACGATCCCGCAGTCAAAATTCAAGCCCAAAAATGACAATTTTCATATTTAGAACAAAAATTCAATTCATTTTGGATGATCTCTACACAAAAAAAAATGCAAGCTAATTAACTTTTTCCAAAATATGTTGAGAAATCAAGAAATTTGGCTACGGGATCGGTTTCAGAGTAACAAAATCTCTCGGAAATAATATTTTTGTCCATAATTTTGGCAAAAATAAATTTCTATCCATTACGATATTATAAGTTTGGGCCACGGAATCACATTCTATGAAATAAAATTCTTCATAAATTATATATCTGATCAAAATTTCGGAAAAAATCTATTTTTATCCATTTTTTATCGGTTTTTAAGCAAATATTACAATTTTCTCCTACAAATTTTATTTGCGGAACCATGTTCAGTTTATAGAAAAAATCAATTTTAAACCATTTTTTTATCGGCTTTAGACAAAAATCACGAATATTCTTTGAAAATCCAGAGGAAATCATACGTTTTGACTACAAGATCATGTTTACCTCGAAAAAGTCATCCAGATTATAAACAAATTTCACCATACGTGATAAATTTTAAAAATAAATCAGCTTCAACCCATTTGTAGGTCTGTTTTAAACCAAAAATTTAAATTGTCAACAAAATTTGTTATAGAAAATGACGAGTTCTCAGTTTGTAAATGTTATATCTGGTCAAAATTCAGAAATAAAAATTATTTTAACCCATTTTTGGGTCAGTTTCTAGAAAAAAATTTTCTCCTAAACTTATCATGAAATTATGAGTTTTTAACTGTGAGATTGTATTCAACGTATCATAGTCCTTTAGAAATGCTTTGGCTGTCCAAAATTTAGGAAAAAGTAAATTTCTACTGCGAAATTCGTTGTAAAATTATAGCTTTAATTTTGGGATAAAATCAGTTTCAGCCTTTGTTGGGTCAATTTAATTTCCTTACGAAACTGTCATGAAATGATGATTTTTAACAAGAAATCGTGTTAAGCACGACAAAATCCTTTTGAAATAATATTTGATACTGGATGAAAATTTAGGAGAAAAAAATTGTATCCAATTTTTGGGTAGATTTGCCCAAAAATCGCAACTTTCATGTATTTTAACTATAGCGGTTTCAGCGCAATAAATTCCTTCACAACTTGTAAATATTTGACCAAACATAATCAAGAAAATCGATTTGGAACCATTCTTTTTTAATTTTTTACCTAGAATCGAAATTTTTTTCTGTGCTCAAAATGATTTGAAATCATTATTTTTTGAGGGGATTTTGAGGGGAGGCGGGTCAACATTTTCTCAGAAATTTATTTTCAACTCAACAAAATTCTTCAGAAATGAGATGAGGTTTCATGGATTTCCATTTTTTTTCTATTATTTTCATTATTATTAACTAGAGTCAGTCAGTTTTGGGAATTTTGTAATGAACTTTGTAGTGCTACAAAAGAATTATGGTATTTTTTAAGTTTTTGTAAATTTTTTTTTTCAAATAGTGGCAATACTGGCGCATTTTCTCTTACTCTCACTTCACTTTGCAAAATAATAAACGAAAATTTTTGCTCACACCCTTACCTTGCCCCACCAGGTTATGGTCTCGCTTTCAGTCGAAACTCCAAATACGTCCAAATGTTCAATAAACGGCTGTTAGAATTTCGTGCTAACGGCGATCTGGAGCGTTTACGCCGATACTGGATGACCGGCTCATGTCGTCCGGGCAAACAGGAGCACAAGTCCTCAGATCCGCTAGCCCTAGAGCAGTTCTTGTCCGCATTTTTGCTGCTTATGGCTGGCATACTGCTGGCGGCTTTATTGCTGCTGCTCGAGCATGTCTACTTCAAGTACATCCGCAAGCGTCTGGCCAAGAAGGATGGCGGCCATTGTTGTGCGCTGATATCGCTATCAATGGGAAAATCATTAACTTTTCGCGGTGCCGTTTTTGAGGCTACGGAAATTTTGAAAAAGCATCGTTGCAATGATCCCATTTGTGATACGCATCTGTGGAAGGTGAAGCACGAGCTGGACATGTCGCAACTGCGGGTGCGTCAACTGGAGAAGGCGCTCGATAAGCACGGCATTAAGCCGCCACAAATAAGGTGCGTACATGTAGTACATGTAGGAAAATTACAGAGTTACAATCCAGACATACACAAACACACACATACTGTACACACGAGGTAGCCAACAACAGCCAACATCAGTCCAACATAGCCACAAAGTCAACCAGCGTGCATTCAAACAAAACTTGTGCTACTTTGTGCAAAAAGTTAGCAGCGCCATTTTTGAATTTATAAAAAATATGAAGTGCTTTTGCAATGTGAACCTTGTTTTCAACATTACTTTTTTTTAAATTTCTGAAAATAGATATTAGATAAATTTCTATATTTTCAACTGCATATTGTAGCACATTTAGAGCACATTACAGCACAATTTCATAATTTCTGAAAAAATTTTATACTGGTAAAAATTATTTTTTTCCGACATTTTGAAATTGTGCTGTAATGTGCTCAAGTTGTGCTACAATGTGCCGTTAAAAATATACAACAATATTTAATATCTATACATATTTCCAGAAATTAAAACAAAAAGCACAGCACAATTTCGTAAATCCGAACCTAACTTCACATGAGAAAAGCATGAAATCCTTAAGTAATACCATTTACATAATTTTTTTTCCAATGATGACTCAAATCAAGCACTTGCCGGAGTATATTATTTTATAATTACAACTCAAAAATGGCGGCGCCAACTTAGCGCATATTTTTTTTACCATCCCTGTTTATATGAATAAATCTCAAAACAAACAAACTGTCATATATTTTTAGGCTTGCCTCGTCATCGGATTTGCTTAATCACTCGCATCTAAAAGAACGTCCACCCTTGCTGGGAAATCTGAGTTTGGCAGCAAGCGCACAAGATTTATACAGGTGGTAAGTTTGGTTAAACTAATCCAACTCCCAGCTACCCATTAGACTACAGCATGGTAGCTTTTAATTAAATTATTAAATTTGTTTTTTTTGTTGTTATTGTTGCGTTATTTAATTATATCCAAACAATTGCGATTTATTTGTGTTTGTCTTTTCAATCAGTTTTAAATATTCTTCGATATTATCACGTAATAAGCCAAAATACTGTACATCATAACCCCCCCACACCCCCACACCGCCATACGCCACTCAAATCCCATCCTTTCACGTATAAAACATTTGAAAGTCAAAAGGATGTGCTCCACAATACAACACAAACAACAGCCTTACATTGTCATATCCTGTTTTTATAAATATTATATTATTCATTGTCTGTTAGCAAAGGATTGAGCCTGGCTGGCATCATGCATCTGTTTGTGTGTTCGTGCGGCTGTAGGGAGAGAGCAGTAACTGTTTTACATAAAACATCATCAGTTTTTCATTCTTTGTTATTTGTTTGTTGTCATATCTGATTTGGCAGTTTCAAAACATCCTTTATATAAAGCACATAAATATTCAGCTTCTTCTGCTTCTACTTTCTGTGAGTTCCTCATAATAATTACCCATTGTTGGCATAACAGTGAATTTTTCCATCGACACTACTGTACTTTGATACACTCTACAGTCAGTGGAATATGACTTAATTTATTCAAGCCTATTTAGGGTGGCAAGAGTTAAAGGTTGATGATGGCTTTACCAACTGGGAGGATGTGTAGAGCACAGTAGTTATAATATGCTGTGTAGTAATAATATGCTTGAGGATGTCATTGTAGGTATTGATGACTGCCATAACGGTAGTTGATATTTAAATTGATTTAACTTTTCAATTTTAATTTGAAGGTTTTGTACTCTTAACAATTTCAGATAATATATGCGATTTCTCTTCCACATCATATTTTTGCTACTCTTGTTATTAAACTCTAGGGTCTATTATGGTTGGTTATAGAAATATAACTTGATTAGTGTCTAGTAGAGAAAAAAATTATCATTTATACCAAAAATTTAATAAAAACGATTATTATTTTTGTATTTTATCGTTTCAACTTTTAAGTCTCAAATTTAAGAAAGTGTAGCTCCTTCAATACAATGAATAGAGTCTGAAGGCAAGCGTCATGCTTCGCACCTAATAAGGTTTCAACTGTATTTATATTTTGCTATTATATACAGTGCTTTTCAAACTTTTTAACTTACGCTGTTCAAGAACATTCCAGCCTAAAAGTATGCACAGAAAATTTATTTTAAATACAAAGGTAATGTATATAAATCAAATCAATTTTTGTTGAATTTCATACTCTAAATGGTTCCAACCCGTCGTAAGACATGCTTTTATGATAATTATTTATATTTTTGAAGACCTCAATCTCGGTATGAGCCGCTTCTTTGTTAGATTTTATGTATTTAAAGATGTTTTGAACTTTTTCCGATATAATTGCTGTATATGTTGTGTAAAAGGATTCTTAAAACGTTGACTTCTAGGTTTAAAAATTATTTTTTTCAGAATATGATGTGTTTTGTTGCTGTTCTGCTTGACCACAGCACAATTTGTTCAATTTCTTAAAATATGTTTTTTACCTAGAATAGTTAAAAAAAAATATTTTTCCAGAATAAATATTTTAGAAATTTTGAATTAAATTGTGATGTGTTACTTGCGTGCTGCAAATTTCCTTTGCAAATATGTAAATTCTTTAATATTTTCTCGAAAAATTGTAACACAATTCGAGCACAACACCGCACTTCATTCCAAACTGTTCCTGATGATTTCAATGAATTCAGAAATTATTTCCAAAAAATAACTCCAACTTTTGAGTTAACCTTAAGTTAAGCAAAAGTACAATGAGTTATTTTGAGCAAAGAATTAAATTTGAATTGAATTTGGTTTTAGTTCAGTAAATTAGCTCTAAAATACAACGTTCTGGGGCAATCCGGCTATTTGTAATCACGATATCTCATAATTACTCATAATGCAATATATTTCGAATGACACGTACTCACTTGGTGCAACATTTGAACAACAATGATGTTTCTGTTCATAAGTCGCTTATTATTCGAGTAATTCTTTAGATCAGAATTTGGCGCTCCTTAATTTAACTCTTCATGGCCTTTTTCTTAAGAACGAACCTTTTTGACAGTTATTTAAAGCTCCATTTCTTATAGTTCCCTATTCACTCTGTTGAATGCGCCTTCGATATTTAAAAACGTTGCTAAAGTGCATTTTTTGTGCAGAAAGATTCCTTCTATGACCGAAACCCATGGTGTAATGCTGTCTCCACAGATCTACCTTTGAGGTTGGCATAATAGGGTGTCCCAACTAGTGTGTCCGAAATGAAAATTTTTTTTCGAATTTCATAGTTGCTCAATCTTTGTTAAAAATCTTACGGATAAAGGTATTTTCGAAATTTTTTCCAAATTTTTTGGAAAAGGTTTAGAGAACGCGCTAGTCAAAGTTTTACTTAAAATCAAGTTTCTCAGAGAATTTTCAAATTTCATGCATAAGGTGGTCAATAACAAACATTTTCTTAGTCTTTAACTAATTTTTTCGCATAACAAATGTCCAAACTTTAATTTGAAAACTCTCCGAAAAACCTGATTTTCAGTAAAAATCCGAAAAGCGCGACCTTTTCAAAAAAATTTCAAAAATACTACTCTACCCCATAAGCTTTCAAAAAAAGCTTGAGTAAAAAAAATTATTTGATTTTTGGACACACTAATGTGTACTACATAGGTAAATATCCTTCAGAGATTATTTTATATGAAGATCTATTATTCCCTCGAGCGTTTTTATCAGGAATGATGAGAGACTAATAGGCCTGTAACCTTTTGGTGTAGAATTTATCAGTTTCCTAATTTGGGAATAAACTCTACTCATACTTCTCTACAGATTTTCGGAACATAACCTGTCATGAGACAACCGATTAAGATTGTCTTAAGCCAGGGTTTTATGCTGTGAAGAGCATGTTGCATTAGACCGGTAGGATTCCATCTGGTCTTGTGGACTTCTAGGGTTTGAAAACTCGTATCATAACATATGTGTCATAACATACCATTTTGTCAATTTCATATTTAGAGACTCTTTAATAGAGACTTTAATATTTTCTTAAATTATTCAAATTAATTTTATGTTATGAAAAATTGGAAAACAAACATTTGACGTGAAAATGAATTGGTGGTTTTTTTTAGAGGTATAGAACTTGTCTTTCAAATAATACACAGAAAAATTAATGAAGAAATGGATAATATTTTGGGTTTATAAGTTCGCCAATTGTATGGTGTTAAGTTTTGAACATAGTTTTGGACGTATGGCCAATACGACTGCGTCTTATGAACACCGTCCTATTTTGGGTTCAATTTTGCACCACTTTTTCTCGCCAATTATACGCTGAATGTTGGTTTCCAACTGATCAGTCATAGCTTGGCCTAGGCCAGTGACTTGATGTACACCAACAAAAACAAAAAAAGACTACCGAAGTCAAATCACATGAGCTAGGTGGCCCATTCTTTCAACCAAAAGTTTTGGTTTAAAAAATATCTTGGAAAAAATAGTTCTGTTAAAATATGATATGATATGTAAACTTTTTTCTAAAAATAGTGTTTTGACTACGATAAAACTGTAGTAATTATCACAGCTTCCGAAAATTTTTCTCCACAAAACGCGTACACTTAACATACAAAGCCTTAGATTCGAATTTAAACGAATTCATAGTTTTCGAACATCGAATATTAAATCCACAACTATATTTCCCCTCAACTTCTTTCCATCCTATCGAACCGAGGCGCAATAAATATAAACTTGTTCCAGCTGTTATCTCACATTAAATGTAAATAAAAGTACCACTTCTATTCTAGTAATTATAACAGTCATATGCTTGAATTCCTACACAAAATTCAATTTATTATTCTTTTATGCTAATGTAAGCATTTGGCTTACATCAAATTCTTCTTCTCTGGTCAAATATGCTTCATAACCTATTTAACAATCAAATGTGGTCATTTCCGTTTGCATAAAACTGACTGAACTTCAAAATTAATACATTTCTGAAATCAACAAAATTCGTTCATGCGATAAACTCTGGGTCAAGTTATTATATTCTCCTTGATTATGCGATAAAGACATAAGCATACATAACTCAAAAAAAAAAAAGGCAACAGCACGGACTGACTATCGGCAACAGTCCACCGTATATCAAATCAATGCTGACTATTATGATAAAAAGTTGACGTGGTCAGCATCAACTATTCTAATAATGGTTTCAAGGTTTTGGCACTCATTCCATATCTCGTCCGTCTAAGCAGACTAAATAACTATGCCGAATAATCATACTCATATCAATAGAAAGCCATGCTTTGTAGGGTGTTCAAGCAGCCAACTTGCCAACTTTCTCGCTCTCTCTCTCTCTCTCTCTCCAATATAACAACACTGCCAAGCCTTTTGTGCCTTTTCCTTACGGTTAGTAAGTCATTCAAGCAGTCAGTCAGGAAGTCAGACTGTTGGGGTAGGCTGTGTGTTTGTATGCGGTTTTGTTCGGGGTCATATAATATTTGTATACATCAGCATTAATTGCTTTCGAACAAACAGCAAAATATATTCACATGAATATGTATGCGGTATGTGTTGGCTCGGAGGCCAGGGGTTTATATGAACGTGTTGCCAGATGTGTCTTACATATTAACCTTCGAACTCCGTATTTTGCATTCAATCAAAATTTAGTCCATATTTTTTTAAAACATTAAAATATTTTTCTATGTTAGATCAAACATTTGCGAATATTAATACTTTTTAACGAAAATAAAAAGTAAAAAACATAAGTAATTTTGCCCAAGACAGTTTATTTAGAACATTGTTGAATGAAGCCGAATTAACTTATATGTAAGCGAAAACAAAACTCAAGTAATCTATGGTCACTAAGGAAATTTTTTAAATTCTCAAAATATCGCACAATTCACTATATCTGAAGCATGCGAGAGCGTGGAATAAATCTACCATATAAAAGTCGTAAGAAAATTACTTAATTAATACAGAAAATTACTCAAGTATCTGTAAAAAATCTTTTTAGGGTTACTTACAATTTTGTTAGTAATGGAGTTGATCAATACCAAAAATTGTACTTTCTAAGATTTTGCAAATTTTCGATACTTTGAGGGAAAAATTATAACTTATTACCAGATTTTGCTTATTAACAGAAAAATATCCAACAACTATCGAAAATTAACTTAAAGGTAACTTTTATCCATTTTTATGAGAAATTAGTGTTTTTTAAGGGAGGATTGAGATATAATAATTTTTCATATTACATTAAAATTTCTTGTAGGTATATAACAAAAAAAAAAAGAAATTATTTTTGGTTTTTTGTTTAAAACTTCATTTGTTCGTCAATATAAAATCTATGAAAAATCTAGAAAAAAAGGTCTCTTTTGGTGGGCAAGCTTTCTCGTGTTTGAAATATCTATAAAAAAAAATAATTTCTGTTAAAGAAAACTTTTAAGACTAGAATTTTAACATCGACTGTATTCAAAATTTTGGATTTAGTACAAAATGGTGGTTCGTGAAAGTCGGAATTTAAAAAAATGTCATGTAATTTTAATGTTAATCTCGGCATTAATCGCTGACAAATAAATTCCTTAAAACTCACAAGAAATTTTAAGGCCCGCCGATTTTTATCTAGTTGCTACGAGGATTTTATTATGGCAGAGAAATAGCGTTCCAAACATAAAAACATAACATTTTAAAAAAATATAATACTTCTTTTTAAATATACAAACATTTCTAATTCAATATCTTTAATCATTATTTCGAAATGCTCTCACAATAAAAAAAATAGAGCGTAATTGAGAAGAAGATGAATTTGACGAAAATGCATGTTCTGGACAATCTATTTAAATAATGTCAAAGATGCTCGAGAAAAATTCTCGAAAGTCAAAAAAGTCTTACATCCGAAAGGATTTTTAAATCGGTCTGCCCGTCTATCAGCGGTTTTGATCTGCAAAAATTAATTTTTTCTTAAAATATCACTGGTTTTTCGCCGTAACTTTTTATGAAGCCCAAAACCTGCCCAAAACTAGGGTACACATTAAAGATAGGAATTGGAAATTTTTTAAGTGGATTTGTGTTTAGATTTCGAACAAAATGTTTGTGTATATTTCAAAAAAACCACTGTCAATCAGTTTTTTCTTTTCTGTTCAGACAGTTTTTTTAAAACATTCAGTGCAAATCAGCTGATCATAGAAAATTTAAGTTTTTAGAAAGATTTTGATCGGACGTAATTATTTCTCAAAGGAACTAATACTTTATTTCCGCAAAACGACCAAATATAATGTGCCGCAAAGAATCACACTAGCTTTGGGTAGGTATTTATAACCATAATAAAGAGCTTCGGAGAAAAACCGTTAATTTTTTACGAAAAATTTATCATTTTATATCAAAACCGATGACAAACAATTTAACCGATTTCGAATTCCTTTCGGATTTAAGACCTTCTTGGACAAAGTTTTCACAATATAGAGATACAATAAGAAGAGTATAGAAGAAATTAGTATTTCCGCCTGAACAAAACCACGTTTTTTTCCATGTTGTTGAGCTAATCATTTCATATAAAAGTTTCTTGAAAATTATTCTATCTGAAGCTATTAACCAATTTTTTGGAATCGAAAAATGTGAACCCTATTTTGTGTTAACCAAAAAAATGTGTTTGTGTCAAGCAGTTTTCAGTTATTATCCATACACATTATCCACTACTTGATTTCGTTATATAACTATGGTTTTTTTTTAATATAAATATGACAACCTTATATTTTAACCAATATTTTATTTTATAAAACCTAAGTTTAATGATCCTTGAAAGATGAATTTCAAATTTTTCAAAAAAAACTACAATTTTATGTTAAATACTCTTTTACCCACTTACCACTTACATTGTAATAATTATTATAATTTTCAACATATGTTGCTTAGGTAACGTTTTGGTATTAAAAATATCTGGCAACACTAGGGCCAATGGTTATGTGCTTGTGTTTGAGTCATTTGCATATATGCACAAGTATATTTGTTTGTTTGTATGTTTTTGCTAACAATATGCTTTGTTATTTCTTCATACAATGGGCCATTGTTTTTTGAGGAAATTGCTTAAATTGTCTTCAGGCAGTCGTTAAAACAATTGTGAAAATTTCTGATTTGCAAAGATACTAAATATCAGAATCTAATAAAATCATAGTGATTATCAGGCTTTGTGTACGGTTGGCTGGGTGATGCCAAAACATCGTGTGATGATTCACAACTTTGATGACACTAGATGAGACTGGACTCACACTCACCCAGCTTTTATGCAACCCACCAGAGTAAAGTGTAAACTGTAAAGGAACTAGTTATTCTGTATAGTTTGAATTGATGCTGAATCAATGTTGTTGTTGTTGATGATAATTGCTTTTTGGGAAAACACAACTCATAATTAACAGCCTATGTTTGACTTATCAGTTACAATCAATAGACAGGGTTTTGCTTAAAAGTAGTTTCATTAAAAGCTAACTAGTTAATTTTGACGCCTAAAAGCAAAAGTTGTGTAAAAGTTTTTTTTTTTCGTTGAAGAGTGATGTGTGCGTTGATATTAATAGTGTGAGTTAATTGAGTGTTAACTTTAGTCTAGCGAACTTTATTGTAATGGCGGGAATTTTGTATTGATGAAAATGTTGATGGTTTTATATGCATAGGAATTTATAAAAATTCCTACAATATGCTTTTCATCAAGAATTCAGTGTGTATGTAGATCTGTTGAAAATTACAGTAAATTTATAAATGTTGATGCATATTTTATATTATTGCATTTTTTAATGATATTAAATAAATAAATAGTTGCCCGTTACAGACACTTCCACTTCAGTGTTTTTGAACTTACAACTCAGCGCACAGCACTTAATTAAAAATGAAACAAAATTAATTCTTAATTCATCTATAATTTAAAATTTGTGTAATATTCATTTTGAATTATCGTGGCATGCATCGTTTACAATATTCAAGCGAGCAAAAATTTTGATTTGAAAGTATTCAAGCAAATAATTTGCAAATTTTTTTTACAGATTTTACATGTTCATTTGTAATGAATTTTCAATAACAATTAATGGTTTTAATTAATATTTTTTCCAGCGTCCGTTAGAGGGTAGAGAACTTTAAAATATTCTTTAATCATGACATTATCATAATCATGTCATTGAAAAGCTTCTGCAATAGAAATTTTATAATTGACATACCTTTTCATCAATCATATAAAATTTTCTATTGAACGCTGAATTAAATAGTGCATTTTTTTACTGCCAAATTAGAAATTAAAATTTTAACTCAAGTTTTTCTTTTAATTTTTAGTATGCCATCCATCCCCCGACTTTGGCTTAAAATTAAGCATATTTGTACTTCTGGTGGCCGATTCTCTAAGTGTGTAAATAATAGCAGGTTAAACGACATTTCGTTTACACATAGAATTTGCTAGTCAGCGTTGTAACTGAATTGTAATACGTTGCACTAAGACAATGACGTCGTAAGCTTTACGACGCAGAGCTCGTACCGTTCGTGGTTCATTTGCATGCGATAGTCGTTGCCAACTCGAACAGGACCAAAGATCTTACGAGGAACTTTCCTCTCGTACACTCCAAGAGCGGCTACATCTGTTTGCGATACAACCCATGCCTCAGCGTCTTGCAGAGTGTTAGTTTTGTCGATCAAGAGAGGGCTCTAAAACCTAATTACTTACATAGCCCGAAGTAGCACCTATTAGCCAATTTTTTATTCTTTGTTTAATCTCCAGGCTGACAATGTTGTTGCTGTTTACGGTGGTACCAAGGTATGTAAACTCCTAGACAACTTCAAAGTTATATTTGTCTGCTGTAACATGGGAGCCTAGACGCTGTTTTCTCTATTTGCAGACAACATATACTTTGTTTTACCCTCGTTTACCGACAAACCCACTTTGTCTGATTCCTTTTCGATAGCGGCGAAAGCAGCAGTTATATCTCTCTTGGTTCGGCTAAGAATATCGATATCATCAGTGTACGCAAGGAACTGGAAACTTTGGTAGATTATGGTGCCATTGCGATGTCTACCTGCCTTTTGTAGTATTCCCTCCATGATGAAATTGAAGAGATCGCATTATAGAAAGTCACCTTGTCTTTAACCTTGAGTTCCTTGAGTATTGAGGATTTCGGACATGTCATTTCTTTCATCCTGCAGAGTCTTATCAATTTTGCATAGTATATCGAACTCAGACATTGTTGCTTAAAGGCAATCCCGAATCGGGCTATCGAACGCAGCTTTCTTATCAACAAGAAGATGGTGGGAGTTGATTTAATTTTCGTGATTTTCCGTGGGATTTGACGTAGTGTAAAAATCGAATCATATGATGGACTTGCTAGGACGAAAGCCACACTGATAAGGTCCAATGAGTGTTTTGGTATGCGGCTTCAATTTTTCACACAATACGCTCGAAAGAAGCTTGTACGCGATGGATATAAGGCTGATACCTCGGTACTTTGCGCAGATTCTCGGTGCTCCTTTTTTATAATAGAATAAAGCACATTGAGATTCCAACCGTCAGACATGCTTTCCGCTAGCCATATTTTGCTTATGAGTTGATGCATGCTCCTTAACAATTCACCGCTGCCAGTTTTAAACAATTCAGCAGCCTGCTGTTTTGTTGTTTTTGAGTCGCTTGATGCACCTCTAACCTCATTATGGCTAGGTGGTGGAATTTCCACTCCATCATCATCATCGACTGGTTGTGTCGTACATCATTCTCAAAGGGCGGATTCGTTGGGATCGTCGCCCGCAAGCAGATTGCAAAAATGCTGCCTCCATAATCTCACTGTGCACTGTGTATCTGTAACCAGATCACCATTCTTATCTCTCCAAGTGGATGCTCCGGGCTTGAAATCTTAGGTTAGGCGCTTAACCTGTTGAAAGAATTTTCGAGAATTTTTCTTGCCCTGATACTTCTCAATTTTCTAACGCTCACGCTTTTGCTGCTTCCTTTTTTGCGTCTCACAAGGCGTCTCTCTTCCTTTCTCTTTTCGCGATAGTTTTCGCGAATGGCTTGCATTGTATGTGACCGTGGCATGCAGGTTAAGTATGTGGCTTAGCATGCTTGGAGCCCGAGTTTGATCCCCAGCCGCGGCAAAAAGTTTTTTTCCAATAAAAAATTTTTTGTGATCGGTCACCACCTCTCTGCAGACAATGGCCAACCTCAGAGAGTAAATAATGTCATGTAAAGCTTCTTGAGAACATGAACTTTAGCCGTTCGGAGTCGGCATAAAACATGTAGGTCCAGTTCTCGGTCAATTGTGAGCAAACATTTTATAACACACACAACACAATTGATCATAAGAAGCTCGGTCAAAGTCCTTTCAAGGGCTAAAATGGCCAATTTGTTTTGTTTGTTTGTTTTTTGCTGCCATCGAGTTCCAACACTCCTGGTCGCACCTTTGACTCCGAGTTTGCGGGCGCTGGAACCCAATGCCTCTGCAGCAGTGCGCTTGGAGTGGGTCCGGGCCAAAGTCCACCAGTACCACAGAGTCCAGAGTTAGGTAGGTTGAGCTTAGCCCATAGTTAAGCGGAGTAAGCCTCGAGGGTCCGTTGTGATAGCAGCTTATAAACATCTCGCTTTCGTTGCATAACTGTTAGTATATTGTTCGCATTGCACAATCGCATACGAATCTTGGTTGCAGGAAAATAATGATCGGAGTCAATATTGCCCCCCCGAAATGTGCGCACATTCAGTACACTTGAAGCGTGCCTTTCTTCGATCACAACATGATCAATTTGGTTTCGCGTTTTTCAGTCCGGAGACAACTAGGTGGCTTTGTGGTTATCGAGATATTTGAATCCGGTACTACTAACTACTATGCTTCTACCATGGTAGTAACTTGCTACTAATTATCACCGGCTACCAGTTGGGGACCGTTTACACGCAGTTAACCTCTATATCTAGAGGACGTTCACTATCCGCAACCTGTGGTTTCATCGTCTGTCAGAACACCAAAATAGTCAATATTTCTGTCACACGCCACGTATTCTTCGAACTATGCTTGTTCAAAAGAAATCAAATATCACCTACTTGAAATCGCACCTAAGACATAAAGTACGCTAAAACATTGTAAAAATTTGTGCGAAGGTCCAATTTTTTTCTTTCATGACCGTTTCACAAATGCAATGTAGAGCAACGTAATTAGCTTATACAATTATCTGACTGCTAAGTGTTTCACCACAATGAGCAGATTTTTACGGATCATTATTTGTCTGATATATAGCTTGACACAATGTATAAAGCCCTGGTTAAGAGGCTGCATTTTTGATGTTGTTGTTTGCAAGAAGGAACTTAACTTTTTCATTTGCAAGACTGTGATGTATCTTATAACAAGCAGCATTTTCAACAATCAATAAAAGTTTTCAGAATAGTAGACTACAATGCATTCGTCGTCCATGATTTATTTTGCGAAAAATACAAGACAGGATAATGTTTCCCTTTAAAGCATCTCGAATTTTTGAATTTTTCAACCGCAACTACTTTTCTATATGATCCGTCTGTATTGAACAGAAAAAATAAGATCATGATGTTTTTGCGGCGCTGCCAACACCACAGCCAACCATTTGTAAACTTTTAATCGCAGCCCATTTTAAATAAAAATTTTTTTGCGTTTTTTTATGTGTACACCTGAAATTCCCGATTCTGCTATAGCTTTTAATCCAAACATTTTGATAGAGCCTCCACTACTTTTCATCACGGTCTTTTCGGAAGCGCTTGCGCTTGATATTGCTTTTCGTTGCAGCTTCCTCCAATGTTTGTCTGTTGTTAAAATTAAATGAATTGTTCAAATATTGCAGTTCAACTTTTTTGCAATAATAGCCCATCCACAATGACGACAACGAGCGAAGAGCTTCAAACGTCACTTTTTTTTCACATGTATTTCTTATGGGATGAACTTTTGGAGACAATCGCGACGACATTGTTGCCCGACATCAAATGTAGCTGTAGCCAGCTTCAATTTAATTCTAATTTGGCGACAAAAACAGACGACAAAAGTAAATGTCAGCCATTGTTTACATTCGTGTTTTTTTCATGCCAGCTGCTCGAGTGCTCGTTTTTTTTTTTACGGTGCGTAAGAGGAAGGCTTAAAAAAGAAAATCAAATCAACAATTGATAAACTTAAGGTGAACATTAAAATTTCAGGTCGAAGAGGCGGTATGCAAAACTGGGGCTATTTTAACGATACGGTCAGGTCATACCTGTCCGACTCGAATCCCACACTGAAAATCTACTACATTTTCTGCTGGGATGACACTGTTTCAAAGCACACAATAGAATTTTAACGAAACTAAAAAATAATTTTAAGCTAAGTATTGCACTTCCGGTTGAGCACTTGAGCTGTGTGCATGGTGGTTTTTTATCTTTTGCGTGTCAAAGTGTTTGAGTGCTATTTTTTGTGCAAACTTTTGGTGGTATATTTTTTTCAATTTGTGCTTTGCGTTTTGCGCTGCTAAATTATTAAAGACATTTATCTTTGTGCTGGTAATTTATTATTACTTTTACTTATATAAAAATTTGCTTTTCTGTGCGAGTTGTCAAGTGTAAGGAAAATGTCGAGAGACGCCATGATGGCGGCCAACAAGCCGCTGTCGGCGTCGAATGCTGACTTCGAGAATTATGCTTCTAATCATGGGCCTCCTCCGAAAAAGGCAGCATTGGTAGGGTCGCAGGGTGCTGGTACTTTGCCGGTGTCTGTGCCTGTTGATGGTGGAGCTGGTGGTGGTGCTGTAGCATCAGTGGTTGATGGCGGCGTTCATCAACCTTCTTTGCTGTATCCGTCTAATCATGTTGGTGAAGTTATGGTGCTAATTGACACGTCTAATTCTGAGGTTGCTAGAAACACAAAAATAAGAAATGGTTTGTATTTATGGGAAAAAATAAGAAACTTTAACATTAAAGGCATTAAAACAATCAAGGCCATAGGGGTCTCTCTTTATAAAATTTCATTTGATAATTTTTCTGATGCTAATGCGTGTATAAAAAGTGTAGCGTTGAGGTCTGCTAAATTAAGGGCTTTTGTGCCAAAAAATTTTCTGGAAACGTACGGGGTAATACGTGATGTGCCACTGTACCTGTCTGACGATGAAATTAAATTAAATATTGTGTCGGATGTGGAGGTTGCATCTGTCTATCGTTTCCTCAGGCGTGATCCTGTTGACAGAGAAAAATTTTTGCCTACGTATTCTGTGAAGGTTGGTTTTGTTGGTAACAGATTGCCACAAGAGGTGTGTCTGAATTATACAATTCTGGCAGTAAATCAATTCTTTCCAAATCTGCGCCAGTGCAGAAATTGTGGGCGTATTGGTCATACTCAGAAAGGATGCCGGTCTGCCAAGCGCTGTTTGGACTGCGGTGCTGCAGGTGGGTGTGAGCCTGCTTGTGGTGCACTTCAATGCATTTTGTGTGGAGAAAATTCGCACAAGGCTAGTAATAAGGACAAGTGTAAGGTTTGGGCAAAGGAACAGGAAATACAAAAGATAATGACAATAAAGAAAATGTCAAGGAGGGAAGTTGTGTCTACGTACTCGTTTAATTCAGGCAATAGGTTTGACATTCTTAATGACTTTGATAATGATTTTCCTGCTCTTCCGGTACGGGAGAAGAATTTTCAAAATCGTGATGCTGAAGTTAACAGCATACTAATGCGTAAAAGCTTCAGTAAGGTGGCAAAACAATCTGCTAAACCGGTAAAGCTAAACAATTTACCTCAAGGCTTCTCATATAAACAAGATATGTCTTATCAAAGCCAGGTTCCGTCTTTTAATTTTCCTAATTATTTCAAGGTTTCACAGGTTGAAAAAGTGGTCTCGGAATTTCGAAAGTTCATAGGCGATTATGCCAAAGTAAATAATAATTCTAATTTGGGAAGTGCGGTTGATCACTTTAAGAAAAGGTTGGATAAAGTGTTTAATGATCTGGACTGTCAATTGATCCAGGATGGGGTCTCCAATTTAGACAATCAAGATGAAAATTCTCCAATATAACTGTCAGTCGTTGAAAAGGAATGCCAGTAGTATTGAATATTTCCTTAATGTCAATAATTTTGATTTTTGTATCTTAAGTGAAATTTTCTCTCATGATGAATCCAGACAAGCAAATAAACTTTTAAATTTCAATATTATCAGAAAGACAAGGGATGATGGATATGGTGGTGTGGCCATTGGTGCCAAAAAATCTATTAAGCTCAAAAAAATTAACTTTATTTCAGATTTTGACATTTTAATTGTAAAGACTCTAAATTTAAATCACAATTTTGTTTTATGCTCAGTCTACTTTGAACCAAATATTGGTCTTGCTGAGTTTGAAAGTGAGGTTGAACGACTTTTAACATTTTTGGAAGTTTTTGATAATGTGGTTGTTGCGGGCGACTTTAATGCTCGATTGATTGCTTGGGGTGACTTCTGGGATTCTCCCAGAGGTAAAAAGCTGCAAGTTCTGACTTCTGCCTCTAATCTTACATGTCTTAATGATGGCTCTATTACTTTTAGGAGGAATCTGGTTAATCCATGTGGCACTGTTCTAGATCTTTCCTTTTGTAACTCTGGGCTTGAGGTTACATGGAAAACTGTTCCTTCTTTGCTGGGTGGAAGTCATCACTATCCAGTGGAAATTGAGTTCCCTAATAGCATCCAGCTATCTAGAAGTTTTCTAGCCAAAAATGTTCTTTTGGAGTCTTTAAATAATGTTTCTTTTGAGCCTGATTTGGATGGAATTGAGGCGACTTTTGGAAGTTGCATAAATGATGCCACTTTTAAGTTAAAAAATAATTGGACTCCTAAATTCTGGTGGAATGATAGCTTGAAAAGGCTGTTTAGACTTCAGATTGCTACAAGGAAAAAATGTTATAAATTCCCCACTCCGGCTAATTTTGAGGAGGCAATCAGGGCGATGGAAGACTGGAAGTCTGCTGTGAAGAGTGCCAAGAGTGACACCTGGAAGCAAAAAATCAATGAGTTAAATGAATCTTCAAATTCAAGAGATGCCTGGCGGTTTGTACGTTGTGTCAAAGGTGGTGTGAGTTCTCGTAACATGCATTCATGGAATGAGGATCACAACATTGATTACTTACATTTTCTTAAAGATCAGGTTCCCTTGTCTCGTGCTGCGAAAGTTAAAGATGTCTCTGCTTTGGTTGGGCTTAATAGCTTTGCTTTTTCATTTGAGGAGCTCAAGGAAGTATTGAAAAAAAAGTCAAAATCATCGGCGGGTGGTATTGACAAGGTAACGTATGAAATGTTAAGGGCTTTATCGGACATTTCTTTGAGTTCTCTCTTAACTGCCTTCAACAATGCTTTTTTGCAATGTTCTCTGAAAGAATCTTGGAGGACTATTCAAATTATTCCAATTCCAAAAAAGGGAAAAGATCTCAAAGATTTCAAGAATTTTCGACCAATCTCACTGATATCTGTCTTTCTAAAAACAATAAATCTCATGGTTAAGGAAAGAATCACTACATTTTTTGATGATCTGCATTTTTTATCTAACAGATGTTATGCATACAGAAAATGCAAATCTGCGCCGATGTGTGTAAATGACTTCCTTCATAGAGCAGCCTGTTTCAAACAGAGAGGCTTCAAGCTCATTATTCTTGTCCTTGATGTCAGTAATGCGTACAACTGTGTGAAAGTTGATCGGCTAGATAAGATTCTATGTGGTGTTAATGTTTCTCGGATCTACAGATATTGGATTCACAGTTTTCTGTCTAAAAGAGTTCTGAGATTAGGTCGTGATTCGGTAGAAGTCAATGATGGCCTGCCACAAGGCAGCTGTCTGTCGCCGCTGCTTTTCAATATATATACTCAAAGTCTTCATGAGATTGAGGATGAATCTACTCTTTTATACCAATTCGCTGACGACTTTCTTATTATGTCCTTTCATAAAGATTTTGATTCTGCTGTCCTAAATCTCAAACAAAAGTTGATTTTGTTTAGGAGCAAATGTGAGTCGCTCAACCTCTCTTTTAACTTAGAGAAAACCAATTTAATGTATTTAGCCAAAGGCAACCGGAAGAAGGTTTCCATTGAATTAGATAATTGTGAAATTAAACAGGTTGCTAAGATTAAGTTCCTTGGCAGAGTAATTAATTCCTCGCTTACGGTTAGTGAGCACTATGTTGAGGCTGTGAGTGAAGCTGCTAATAATGCTAATTTAATTAAAGTGCTCTCTTCTGTTAAAGACGGTTTGAGCCCTAGAGTAGGTATCAATTTGTACAAAAGTTTTGTGAGATCCAAAATAGAGTATGCTAGGACTACTGCTGCTCATACGCCCAAAACCACAAATAAAAAAATTGCTACTTTTCAAAATAAAACTCTAAGAAGATGTCTTGGGCTATCGCCCTCGACTCCTGTTCATGTGTTATATGCTTTGGCGAATGAGTTTCCTCCGTATGAACGTGGAATTTATCTTACTGCTAGAGAGATTGTGAAGATTAAATTTGACAATACTGAGCTGTATGAGAGCATAATGACTGCTGGTCGGGTGTCTTCCAGCTTTAGTATGGTTTTCTCTTAGTTTGAAGGAATTTTCAATGCCATTAATACTGAGGTGCGGTTTTGCAAGCATCCAAATATTAGCTTCACTTTAAACAACCTGGCTGATAAGAAATCTAATCTGTCTGTAGAGCAAATCAGGGCAGATTTTGCCTCAAGAGTTCAAGAGTTTAAAAATGCTGGTTTTATGATTTTTGCTACTGATGCTTCAATCTCTGAGAATGCTGCTGGTTGTGCAGTTTTCAATTATTCAGCTATGCATAAGTTTTACTTTCGTATTGGTTTTTCATGTTCATCAGTTTTTGGTGAGCTGTTGGCCATAAGAAAGGCCATTGATATTGCTATTGAAGATTGTATTTCAAAGATTGTTATTTTTACTGACAGCTTAAGTGCGTGCAAATTGTTGGAAAAAGATCATACTAGTAATTATTGTGTGGCGGATATTCATAATTGTCTTTATAAATCAGCGGTGGAACAAATACATTTTGTATGGACTCCCAGTCATGTTGGGATAAAATGTAATGAAGTAGCTGATGAGATTGCGAAAGATTCAGTTGAGGTTGGTGCGTCTTTAGTTGTTGATCTTAATTCGGAGGAGGCTCTTAGATTTATTGTTGGAGAGCTGACGAGTGAATGGAACAATTCTTATGTTGACATCTCGCGGAGTAAGGGCAGGTTTTTTGCGGATATTTTTCCTTCTTTATCTGGCATACCTTGGTTTTCCAAGATAAATCTTACTCCTAAAGATGAGAAGATTTTATACAGACTGTCTACTAATCATACTTATACCAAGAATTACTTGCATAGGATTGGTGCCAGCGACACTGATCTATGTGACATGTGTAACATAATTGAGGATGCAAGTCATCTAATTTTTCACTGTAAAAAATTTGAAGTTTTACGTTCTAAATTTAACTTTTTTCGTAAATATAATTCAGTCAAAAAGATTCTGAAGGAAAAAGATCCAGACTTAATTTTTTCTCTTTTTAAATTTATTAATGAAGCACAAATTGAAATATAAAAATTTTTTGTTCTTTTTCGGTTTTTTTTTTTTTTTTACTTTTATTTAAAAATGTATAGTTTTGTTTTATCTATGCCATGCACCTTCTCTTAATGTGTTAATAGTTTTGCACTATTGGAAGTCTGCGTTTGCAATAGTTATTTGTAAAAATTTTTCTTGTTGTTAAACCCTGGCATTTTGTGGGTTTTGCCCTGCCATTTTTACCAAAGCACAAAAAAAAAAAAAAAAAAAGCTAAGTATTGTGGGAAATAGCAATAGCGTAAAACAATTTACCCCAATATATTAAACTCTATAGATGTAAAATAATTTCAGGCCTTAACAAAACACAAAAAATAATCCTATGAAATATAATGATAGCACAGATAAAAGAAACCCTAAAGTTATTTCTACTATAACACAACAAAAAATAAACAAGGTTCCGATGTGAATGGGGCACAAATGGGATGTTTCAGCAGGTTTTCGTGCAAGTCATTCAACATTTATACAAGCATAACTTTAAGGATTGAATTTCAAATTTATTGTGTGAGGATGAAAGTAAGGTAGTGAATGAAGAATGAAACAAAGAAAATGTTTAACAACACAATGACTTTACCAACTTTTAATAGAGAACAAACGCATTTAAACAAACACACCAGCGCCCACTGGCTCCCATGTGTATACATCCCCCACTCACATGCTGTCATAAGCAAAACCAGCAACCAACCAGACGTTTGCATATTTTAATATTGCCATATTTCCTAAACATATGGCAACATATATCAATCAACTGCATGAATCAACCATCCATCACAAAAATGTCGCTACAACTGAACATTGTCAACTTAAAAAAAAAAACAAAACTATACTAAAACATTTTAACTAAATCTTCATCTCTTTTATTCCCTTTCCAAGGTCATACAAAACGGAAATAGCGGAAATGGAGACTGTGCTCTAAGCGCTTTAACATTTTTTGTAGAAATTTGAATTACAAACACAAAAAGTGGCCGCTGTGCTTCAAAATATTGAGCAATTTTACTCAAATGTTGATATATTTAAAAAAAAAAAAATAAATAAAAATACACTAAAAAAATTTATTTAGCCGAAGAACAGCAACAGCAGCAGCATGCAATAGTATTAAGTTAACATTGAACGATAGAAAGAGACAGCAAATAAAATATTTATATGTAAAGAAAGAAAAATAAAATTTAAAGAATAAAATAAAAACAACAAAAACTATTAAGTGTAAGAAATTTACAAATATTTAAAATCCGAAAAGCTAATCAAAACTAGTTTAATTGCATTATAAAAAAAATAAATTTAAATAATGACCTAAAAACAAAAAACAAACAAAATCGGTTAAGTGGCAAGCTTTTTAGCAGTAAATAGTAAAAGTTTAGCTAATAAGAAGTATAAAAACGTATGAATTTTTATGACAAAAAAAAATAACTTTAAAGAAAATCAATATTAAGAAAAAATCAGCCGTTGAGGGTGCTTTCAAACGAGTATGTCTTAACTAGTCCCAAAAGACTAGTAACGATTGCAACATTGAAAAACTTCAACGACAAACTAAACTTTTTGCTATTTAGAGCTTAAAAGCTGCATAAGCTGACATAATATTAAACACAAAAAAAAACTGCTCCAAAAATTTCCTCATGTGCTAAGAAAATAACATTTTCAGCTAAAACTATATAAAATAGTAAAAATACTTCAAATATGTTGTCTTGACTTAAAAGTTTTTAAAGAATTTACATGGAGTTAAAGTTTATATGAGTTTGAAAAACTTAGATTTTTATGAGAAAAACGAAAACAAATGCTCCACATTTTATAAAAGACATTCTTTAGAAGAACTGTCACTGTTCAAATATCTACCTATAATTAAGTTGTTAAAAATTTAAATTTAAAAATCAAACAAACTTTTTATATTAACACCTATGTTTGCTCTACTTTTAGTTTCTAGAAGAAAAAAACGCTTATTTTGGTAGCCATGCATTAAGTCCTAATATTTAAACCTTAAAGTAGTTGCTTTGTTTATTACTTTGCTCGCTTTCTCCTTTCAACACCAAAAATGAAACCAAAAAAAAACAAAAACAACTAAGATGCATAAGGAAAAAAATTGAAACTAAAACAAAATGCAATACCATAAAAACCTATGTTAAGTGTGTAGCTTTAAAATTAAAAAATTAAACTACAAATAATGAATTGAATGTCTAACAACAAATTAATAATTGTTATACCTTAAACACTACATATAAAACATGACATGCTTCAGAATTTAAGCGTCTTTAAGACAACTATTGAGCATGTTCGAAGATGAAAACAAAAATAAAAACAACAAAAAAAAAACAAAAAACCTACTATAAAACCCAAGCTTGTATAGCGTGTTAAACAAAACTATATAAATGAAAAACAAAATTGCAAATCATATTAAACCAAAATAAATTAAAACAAAGAGTGTTTCATGTGTTAAATATTTTGTTGGTATCTGTTATGTGTCTGTCTCTTAAATGATATAAGCTTAAAAATTAGAGTTAATTGAAAACCAAAAAAAAATATGTCCCCCTCAAAATATTTTTTGTATTAATTTTTATGATATTATTTTGAGAATGTTCAATCAACGGAATGACTTTTGAAATTACTTTAAGTCTTGTTTTGGCAGAGACATGTGATTTAAGTGCAAAGAAAATTTATAACATATGTTATGATTATATATAATTCTATAACCAAAATAAATTCCAAATAGTTCAAAATGAGTCAAAGACGAACAGAAATTTTAAATGTGCCCAAAAAGCCATAAAAAACCTTTCCATCATTTAAGAAATAAATAACACTTCATTGACCATAAAATTTAATTACAAAATTGGATTTGACATAAAAATTGTCATTCTTTGCTTGAAATCCATGTCTCGACAAAAGCGTGGAATTATGTCAATATTGTAGAAAATATTATTTTTCGCATGATTTGAAGAGTAACGTTTTCTAAAATGAATTTCTTAAGATTTATTTTTACGTTTATGATTATATTTTTAAGTAATCCTCATGACTTTAAATTTATTAGGTGATTTAGTTTCAATTTAAAACATGTTAAACATGCCTAAACATATTAATGCTTAAACATGTTTATCTTTCTTCCCTACCTAGAATATTTCTCCCCTAAGTTAACCCATTCTCTTGAAACAAAATTTAAACAAATAATGTAATAAACAAATTTAAAACTATTATTAATATTCCATTTAAAACTTTTTTATATGTAAAGTTAAGTCGGCATTGAAATTTTCACAGTGTATAACATTCAATCTTTTACAATTTACCTGTTACATTTTTATTCTATTCGAACAAGTAAAGGCTCTTACACACTGTTCCAATTAAAATGTGTTGGCAACATGTTGTTATCTATGAAAGCGACAAACGACGGACCGAATATGTTAATTTTCAAAACGCATGAACTCATAGTGGTCGTAGCACAATGAGCGCAACATATAACTGGCGCTAAATATCAATATAAAATGCTTGCATTAATATGGATATGAATTTTTTGCTAACAACTACATAATTAATATTATTAATATGTTTCTTATATGAAAAACTTGAAACTGAAAATATTATTGCTATTTTTTGTTTGTTTCGCTGTCATTTATTTTTACAGACATGTTATCATCATGTCGTTGGCAGTTCAGTCGAAAGTACATGAAGAATATTACTAAAGCAACTGCTTAAAGGTCTTTTTTGTCTTTTAAAGGGTAATTTAAATACTATTTTCACCTCAACTTGGTTACCTCAAGAAAAATCGACTATAGTTCATAAGTTGGTACAGACACGCAAGTAAATGTGTACATAAACTGAAATAATTATTACACATTTCCAAATATTGCTTAATATAAATTCAACAATTTGCTTTAAATTCAATAAAAGTTCTCTTGAACAATCATTAGTTGCAATCTTAACAAATCGTGATTATAAATTATAAGATTATAGGAATCTTTCTTAGCTTGGTACCTTTTTTTCTGTACAATACTAATCTTCATGATAAAAAGATCTAATGACAGTAATTTTTAATATTATTTTCGAATTTATAATAATAATAATTTTATTTTTAAAGAAATAGACTACAAGAAATTTCTTTAGTTGCTAATACTAGAGACACACATATGGTTTCGATACTACAAAGCATGTGTATACTACATTGTATACCACATGTGTGTCACGGTATACCAGCTATAAGCCAGCTTCTGAAACTAGTATAGCGCCTTATTCATGGTATACAAAACACAACAATTTTTCATGGTTTCTCCATGCTAACATACATTTTTTCGACTTTCAACCCTGATATTGCTATATTTTATCTGATATCAGCGCCAATGTAAAAGAGCGGTAAAATACTTAACTACATTAATGTCATAATATTGAAAATTTATATTTTGAAAAAAATTTCAATTTAAAAAGAAAAGTTGAAAAAAAAAATGAAAAAGCTCTTTCAAATTGTGAAATTTTTTTATGAATATATGGCACAGTAAAACATGCAATTTGCACGAGCAACGAAACGATTACTTGGCTATTTATTGCAGGATATATCTTTCGACGGGATAAGCAAATTGAAGCAGCTGAAAAATTTGTGATTTGTTTATAATAATTATTTGACACAATTGTCAAATAAAACTATTACAATATGTGTGTCACTACTTTTATACCATATAGAATACAATCGTTCATGGTTTCAATACCATGGTATCAATACCATATATGTCTCCATAGTATAAGTGTATAAATTGTATTAGCTTTAAAAAAGTTCCCACAAAATAGCAAAATATTTGTTATAATGAAAATTTATGAACACGCTATAAATTCATTAAATTTGAACCTTTACCTCTTTTTCCAACAGTACTGACCTTGGCGATGAATTAATCAGCTAAAAATTACAAAAACATTTCAAAAGGAAAAAATAATTCTTTACAATTTCGAAGACATTCATAGAAATAAATATTGTCAATAACGGAACCGCCTATAAAACTCATATTTATGTTAAATATAAAAAAAACTGAACTGATTTGCTAAAACTTCAAGAAAATAAGAAGTGAATTTAAGTCGAAAACGTAATTATAAATCGATTTCGAATAAGTGCTCCACAAAATTTTAAAAATTTCACGATTACGTAATCATTTCACAAGTCTAATAGCACACAGGTTTTGACGTTTCTTCATTCAAATGTAATATCTAAACAGATTTCATATATTTTAATATATTGAACAATTACTATTGTAAACAACCCTCTAGTCCAAGACTTCGTGGACGAATAATCCTAGTGTGAAACAGAACTTAAAGCTTTAGAACAACTGAAAACTAAAAATTTAATAAATTGAAAACTTTTTCTGCTTTATTTTTCTCACTCAAGATTCTTACTCCAGGAAAGTTTCGTCAACGAAATGTATCATATCAAAATGTATGCCAAGTCAGGATATTTCACGATTCATTCATGAATTTGTTAAGCCTTGGACTACGATGAAATGTTAAACACATCAGTTCATTAGATTTCCTTCTGAAAGAAATCAAATTGAGCACGACAAAGTGAAATACGAAATATAAATTGCGAAATATAAATTTGAGGAACAATGACAAACAAGAATTTGAATAAAATTAAAATGAGTAACTTAGCTAATAGTGATAAGTTTAGTTTTTCCATGGCAACTGGGGAAGAAATTGAAATAACATTTTTAAATTACTCGTCAAATTTCTCTTAATTCACGTCCATCCCTAAACACAAGTACCAAATTATATGTACAATTAATACTCGTAATGATGAAAATTTATTATTTATGCAATCATTTATTTATTATTTATGAGATAGTCACGGAAGTTGACTTAAAAAGAAATTGAGTTATTGATGCATCTGTGTTTAAAGCGAATTGATCCATACTTGCACCAAAATTGGAGATTATATAGTTTATCAAATTGAAAGCGCAAAAACTGAATAACTTTTCATAGAAATTTTATTGCGATTAAAAACTTTAAAGTTCTATTGCTCGAGCTATTGAAATCAAACTTAGTCGATTTTTACTTGCGACCACAAAAATCGTATATTATCATATATTATGATTTTTCAAATTTTCTTCTAATGGTTCTAGAAAATACAGTCTAAGGCAGCTTACATGAGCATAACACGTAGAAATTCGAAAATTAAATTTCTTACGTACATTTCTTTTCTGTTGATGTTGGCTTTTAAAATTTAAGTCCTTTGGTAGTAACACTACTTTACAATTTAAATAAATATATTTGATCCAAGTGATTTGATAATATTTTATTCACATAATCGATGATTTCGGTTTTGAAAAATTTGCTTTTTTAATTTAAGAGAGTTTTCTAAACAAGGTTTTTCTCTTTGGGGTCTATTTCCATTGATAAATTTTGCTGATTTTAATAATTTTTCTTCGAATTTAAGAGGGAAAGATTTGTGCAACTTTCAAATTTGATAAATTTGGCGGAATTACCAAACATGTAGCTTGCAAACCTTAAATGTATGAAAAAAATTGTCATCAACGTGTGCGTTTTGAAATTATTTATTTTTATATTGTAATTATTCTGTGTTTAGCTTGAGAAACTTTTATAATAAAAAGTAACGATTACGAAGATTGCGAATATTGCAATAAAGTCTTTAACTGAAATAATTTGTTAATTGTTAATTGTTTTATTATACGAATTATTTGTTTTATTATACGAACGTAACGTCTCGTATAATAAAATCGTTAATATTTTTATCCTAAAACATTGCCTTTGAAATATGCCATAATTTTATTTAGATATTTTCTTTTTATGGTGGTGACCGTGGCATGCAGGTTAAGTGTGTGGCTTAGCATGCTCGGAGCCCGGGTTCGATCCCCAGCCGCGGCGAAAAATTTTTTTCAATAAAAAAAATTTTTCTGATCGGTCACCACCTCTCTGCAGACAATGGCAAACCTCAGAGAGTAAATAATGCCATGTAAAGCTTCTTGAGAACATGAGCCGTTCGGAGTCGGCATAAAACATGTAGGTCCAGTTCTCGGTTAATTGTGTGCAAACATTTAATAACACACACAACACAATTGATCATAAGAAGCTCGGTCAAAGTCCTTTCAAGGGCTGAAATGGCCAAAATGTTTTTGTTTTTTTTTTTTTTTATTTTCTTTTTATGTATCGACTTAATTTGTCTTTTGAATTGAATTATTTTTATAAATGATTTAAGCTACTAATATTAATTTCCATGCCCTCAATTAAAGCTGGTCTTTACTTCACAATTACAAGAAATTTTATTGTAATAAACGCCTATTAATATCTCAATATATTAACTTGAAAAATAGTCACTAAAATTATTAAGTTTCTCAACATAAATTGTACATAATTTTAATTTCTAATCCAAAACATATTAAAAATAACTGTATATTTCTTAAACGAGCGCAAATAATACACAAAGATAACATTTTTTACAACTCATTGAAGCGTCGTAGTGGAAGAACAAATATAAAAAAAGGTTTTGTTAACATTATAAATTTATATTAAACATTAACAAATTTTTACTAAAAGCAAAGTCAAAGATAAATATATATATATATATATATGTAGTTAAATTGAATTATATTTAAATTTTGAAGGAGAAACTATTTATAAATATACTCATAATATATATGTATATAAACATATAATAAATCTATACAAAAGATACACTGAAAAAAAATTTTATTTACAAAATTAGTTGAGAGTGGTTTGAAAAGAACGGTTTTTATTTGATACATTTATTTTATTTTTAAAGATAATTTAAGGAAAAAATTGTTAAATTTGTAAAAAAAAACATAAAATTTAAATGAAAAACATTACGCTTTATATGTCACAAAACAAAAACAAAAAAACACAATGTCAAATGTCAGCTGAGAGAAATGTCATTCAATGAGGAAAAAATCATTAATTTTTACACACTGCCGGTAGTTTTTGCAAAATAAAATAATGCACTTGAACAAAACTTGCTATGTACTGTTAATCGAGAGTTAAGCCAGCTAGAATAGAAAGCCAGCAAACAACAACAAAAAAACAAATATGATTCTGCTTAGTTATTGCAATTTATAATAACTGGTTTCCATTAATTGTGTTTTAAATTAAAATTAACTATTAGTGTTATTGATGACATTGATTTTTATCATTTAAATATTGATTATTTTATGGTATTTTTAAGATATTAAAATGCGTTATTAACATATAAAAATGTGAAATTATGGACAAATTAAAAAGAAATACAAGTTAACATTACATTATATAAGTAGTTAGTAATTGAAGAAAAAACAACAGCAACAAAAAAAAAATAAGATTGAACAAAAAAACAAAAACAAATATTGAGCAGAAAATATTTATTTATTTTCTTTATTTATTTTCTGGGAACTTAAAAGTGTGCATATTTATAGCAGAAAATAAAAACAAATCTAAAAAAACATACGTTTATACTTTGAAAAGCTGTTTAAAAGTTGAACGTGGAACGTTTATAAATGATTTATTTTGATATTTTAACAAATAAAACATATGTTTTGTAGTTCAAGTAAAAAAACATAATTATAAAAAGTCATTGAATTAAACATTGCAAACATATATATTTAAATCATGAGCATAAAACATTGTGTAATTGTTAAAAAGAAAAACCAGAAAAAAATGAAATAAATAAAAGAAGCATTTAATTGGTGGAGAACATAAAAACAAAACTTAAACTAAATCTTCTTAAATAAAAAATTTATTAAAATAAATTGTTGTGGTAGACACTGGAGGCAGTAACAATGCAATAAATGTATACAAAAACAAAAAAATAATTTGCATTTTTATTTGTGCGCGTACTTTTCCAAACTCAAGCATAAAATGCTGAATGCTATTAATGTGTTATGGTGAGTTAATTCGAATACAACTTCACAAAAACAAAAACGGAAAATTGCATTAAATTCAACTAGGTAAGTAGCAAAGTGGTGACCATGGCATGCAGAATAAGTGTGTGGCTAAGCATGTTCGGAGCCCGAGTTCGATCCTCAGTCGAAGCGAAAAGTTTTCTCAACAAAACATTTTTTTCTGATCGGTCACCACCTCTTTGCAGACAATGGCAAACCTCAGAGAGTAAATAATGCCATGTAATGCAATGCAGATTCAGTTCTCGGTCAATTGTGTGCAAACATTTAATAACACACACAACACAATTGATCATAAGAAGCTCGGTCAAACTTCTCTCAAGGGGTGAAATGGCCAATTTGTTTTTCTTTATGCTTTTGTTTAAGTAGCTTTATTAACTTGAAACTAGATGCTTTTAAGTTTTATTGAATTTTTTAGCTATGAACTTAACTATGAAGTTGTTCTAGAGATTTGATTGTAGGCTATTTTCAGAGTTTTGAGACAAACACAAAATATTTTTATTTATACACAAATATTGCTTTTTATCATTTTACTAACAATATTAAGGGTGTTCATGCAAATGGAAATATATAAGTGTCACTAATAAGCCTACCAAAAAATTTTCAATCGCCTCAGAATCGCCAGCGAATAGTGTGGAAGATGAGACAATCGCCGGCAAGCATTTTTGAGAATCATCCGGGTATCATTGAATGCAATCAACGAAGACTATAAAAGCGATTCGCCGGGAAGATTTGCCATGAATCGCTGTTTTCCAAAAAATATTTCTAATATTGCATCCTCTTGTTGTAGCGCATATAAATTCTAAAAGAAATGTGTCGGGAAAAAAGTGTAAATGTTTTAGATTTCATTACAGCAATCCCCAGAGTAAGTTGTAAAAAACCTTCAAAAATTTTTTGATAATTTCGCTTCAAAAAGTCTGTTTTAAAACAAAATTCGAAACTTGACGAAAGTTTTGTTCTATTTAGCCCATTTGAATAAAATTTTAAGTAAACTCAAGAGAGAAGATACTTAGCGTCTTTCTGTTATATAGGTAATGAAAATAAAACCGATAACTTTGGTGAAATGAGCAGTTATGCAGATTGCGCACTTGAAGTTTATAGGGGAAAATTAAAAATTTTCACATTTTGGTGTGCGTGTGGTCAATTATATATGCTTAGCTTTCAACTTTATATTTTTAGTTATACTTAAATATATAGAGATTTACCGAACGAAACAGATGATAGAAACAAATTAATCTGCTAACAATTATTTATTTTCTGCATCATTTCAGAGAAAACCAACCTATTTTATGTATAAATCGTACAATTTCTTAAGGAAATTTACTTATCATTCAGAAAAGTAAGTAATATTTTAGATATCCTTACCTCAATCCCACATCTTAACCAGAGAATATGTGAAAGTCCCTAAATCCTCTAAGAAGCATAGCTTTAAATAACATTAAACCTGTTCTCTCAATCGTTTCAAAAAAGGTAGAGTAATGATATTATTTTTGACACAAGTCATCTATCAGCTGTTCGTTCATCATACTTCTGCTTAAAGTCGCATCATTTTGGCATATGAGAACAATTAATCGATTCTGTTGTTGTATATTGCTAAATTCTTCATTTGTAAGTTTAAATATTTTCTGTAACGAAAATAACAATTAAAAATATTAAGAAATTAAAATTTATTCGCGCAAAGATACAAAGGAAACTCTGAAAAAAATTATAAACAATCACACTTAAAAGTAACAAACATAAAAATTACGAACAAATTTTTAACATGCTTCCACTGGTAATTTTAACACATGAGAACACATGACAACAGGCTCATTAGGGGCTTTCGCATGATCTAACATATTGGACGACAAAGTCGGATGGAAAACTAACGGAACAATTTGATAGACCTTTCGAATGATCCAACTTGTTGGACGACATCATTAATTACAAACTCTCAAGCAGAACACTTCGGCGCAATGGCATAAGAATTTTTGGGTGCACTAATAATTGATCAAGTTTTGAAGGGAAAGGAAGAGATGGATATGAAAAGGAAGTCTTTTTCTTTTAATAAAAGGAAGATGTGGTTATTTAAAGTACATAAACGCGCGCATTAAGTGTTTGTTAGTAATTTATATGCACTGATTGAACGTTGTTTACTCGCTGAAAATTTATAAGAAATGAAAAATGCAGCGTGTTGGACCAACATACGTTCACATGTCCAGCGAGTCGGACGGACCGGCAGAAAAATCAAAAATTTTTGATATTCATCCAACATGTTGGACCGACCGTCGTTTTAGCTTACGCATGGTACTACTTGTCGTCCAATATGCCATGTCTATCCAATTTGTTGGACCATGCGAAAGCCCCTATTGACTACACTGAAAAATATGAGATACTGTGATGTAGCCTTTATGAAAATTTGCTAAGCTGGCAATGCTTAAATCTTTTACATTGTACGCCATCTTGTGCGAAACCTTTGCTCATTTTCGAACATCGGCGTCGACATTTCCCGAAAAATGTCTCTCTGCCATTTTACTATCGCTCCCAGTGGCATCGACAACGTAAGTGCTTTTAAGAATTTTAAAACTAAAATTGATTTAAAATATAAAATTTTACAAACCGTAAATATATTTATTGCAATATAAATAGTTGTCATATATATTGTGCGACAAATATTGCATGATTTTAAAGTTTTTATCGCGGTTTTAACGAATCTAAAATGACACGTGTATCTGCTCCATTAGCTAGTGTAAAAAGTAAGGTTAAATTGAATCGCTGGTAGTAATGCCATATTTTATTTGTCGCTTTTTATAGGTTCCGTAACTCTTTATACGTTAAAATGTCGGGAGGTTTGGATATTTTGTCCCTCAAAGAGGATGATATCACAAAGATGTTGGTTGCAACCACCCATTTGGGCTCGGAAACCGTGAACTTTCAGATGGAACAGTACGTCTACAAGCGCCGCCCCGATGGCGTGAATATTCTTAACTTGGGCAAGACCTGGGAGAAGTTAATGTTGGCCGCACGCGCCATTGCCGCCATCGAGTACCCACAAGATGTAAGTCTATTTTCATTTAATGTAATGTGTTAGTTGAACAATTTGCTGCATTATCTTTTCATGATGAGTTTATCACTAATCTTTCGGGTCTGAAATTTAATGATGTCAATTCACAAGCTGACAAGAAAAGAAATGCACAATTCAGCAACATTTGCTCATTCTAATTTTTTTTGCAAAAGAAACTAATAGTTTTGTTTTATGCTTAGGTGTTTGTTATTTCATCTCGTCCCATTGGTCAACGTGCTGTCTTGAAGTTCGCCAAGTACACCGACACCACCCCAATTGCTGGTCGTTTCACTCCCGGTGCATTCACCAATCAGATTCAGTCCGCTTTCCGCGAGCCACGTCTGTTGGTTGTCACCGACCCCATGACCGATCATCAGCCCATCATGGAAGCTTCATATGTCAATATCCCCGTTATTGCTTTCACCAACACTGATTCGCCATTGCGTTACATTGATATTGCTATTCCATGCAACAACAAGTCTCCTCACTCCATCGGTTTGATGTGGTGGTTGTTGTCACGTGAAGTACTACGTCTTCGCGGCACCATCTCACGCAATGTTGAGTGGCCCGTCGTTGTTGACTTGTTCTTCTATCGCGATCCTGAGGAGGCTGAGAAGGAGGAAGCTGCAGCCAAGGAACTTTTGCCAGCACCAAAGATTGAGCCTGAGGTCGTTGATCATCCAGTTGAAGAAGCTACCAACTGGGCTGAGGAGGTTGCTGCTGAAAATGTGGCTACCGGTGCTGACGACTGGAATGAGGATGCTGTCAAAACCTCATGGGGAGGTGATGGCAACTTCTAAAAGTTGTTTTTTCATGTTTACATGCCTTAGTTGGCAAACTTGACCGAAATAAAAAGTGCATTTTTTTATTTCTACATCAAAAAAAAAGGTTTTGTTTTATTGTAGCTCAGTTGATATGTTGAACATAAAAAGAATTGGACGATGTGCGCCAGTCCGATTGTATTAATAGTCTTGTTTCACCATATTTATAGTGTTTGCTATAAAAGATGAAATAGCGTGCATGATTTCAAATGGAAAAAAACAATTTTACATCTACTGAGAAATGAAAAGTTGCTTTTATTCACCTCGGCAAGAAAAATGGAATTGACAGCATACGGAACAAATAACTAAATTATAGAGAGATTGCAGAATTACTGCCTTTACGTCTTCAAAAACATTTCAAAGAATATCTATTTAGATATTAACCCAAGACTTTATTGAGAACGCTGCAGCCATTCAGCAAAAGTTGGGTTTGTATATCTCTTGGGGAATAGATAGTCAGAATTTATCGCAATCAATATTCCGATTGGATCTGAGAAAAAGAAATGTAGGTTGAAAAAACATTAGCAACACGAATCCAAAGATTCAACACGACAAAGATGATAGCAAATGAAGAAAAGTTTAGATCCAACGTCAGAATAGAGTTCCGGTACACCAAAAAGTGCATTGCAGATGAGAGGAAACTAACCGCGCTTGATTCCAAGGATTTAGGTCAGCTGATTTGCGCTTAAATGCATTTCAAAACAAGAACTTCAGAACAAGTTTATTTGAATTTCAAACAAATACTACGGAAATGACCCTGCAGAGATGGCAAAATGCCTAAACAAAGTTTTGTTGAGCGTGCTAGAATTATTGCATCTGAAATCCATCACCATGATGGTGATGATATTAAAGCAATTGGAACGCTTAATACTGCGCGGGCAGTATTCCACTTTAATAAAGCTAATGCTGAAGATTTGGAAGAAATAATTCGCGACCTGAGAGCAATGGGAGCGGATCGAATACTTGCTGTAATTTTTCAAAACTCAGCTGGTCCCTGTGCGAAAGTACTGCGACTCCTGTTTCCGACAATGATTAAAACCAGCATATACCCGCTGAAACTGAAATTACAAAAAGTTATTTCCATGTTCAAAGGCGGCAATAAGCAGAATGTGAAGAATTACGGATCAATTGTACTACTGCCGATCTTAAACAACGTTGTGAAGAAGTTGATGAAACAACAAATTACGGCCGATATTGAAAAAATCGGACTGCTGTACAAACATCAGTACGGCTTCCGTTGCGGATCTGGAACGCAGCCAGCACTTACGCAAGCTGTGGGGGACATATGTGCGTATATCGATATGGGACACCCAGAGGTTGGCGGTCTATTTCTGGATCTTCAAAAGCATTTGAAAGCGTTGATCACGATGTGCTAATAAAAAAACGACAATTTGTTGGGTTTAGTCAAGGTAACCAAAACTTAATGCTTAACTACCTGACGGAAAGAAAACAGCTTGTGACGAATGGAGACAGCAAAAGCAACTCTGAAATCTGTCGCTATGGGGTTACTCAAGGTAGCGTTCTAGGACCAGTCCTCTTTCTTATCTTCACTAACGACATCCACAACATCAATCTCAATGGGAAGCTATTCTTGTTTGCTGATGACATCGTCCTGTTTTATCCCTCGTACTCTAAACAAAAATCAACTATGATGTGTCAATTCTGACTTTTCTCTTTGTCAATTCTTTTTCGACTCAATCGCATCGCAATGAACGCTGACAAGACCCAATTGATCATATTCTCGCCACGCCGTAAGACGATGCAGCGTCTGCAGAACAAATCTATCAAAGCAGTCTTCAACTTGCATCCACGCTTTACTTCAGTTATATAGTGCTACATTTAAGAGGGAGAATACTTAACGACTTTTTGACCAAACCATGTAACTTATTCTCGTCAGTTCACAAAATGGCCTTCCAATGTACTTTCTTGCGAATACTAGTCTTTTTTCCATGGTAATGATAATGGTGAGGTTGAGAGTTTACACAAAGTTGAATGATGTAAGTTTGGGATTTCGAATGAAGATTTAAATAATTCTAGTGTTCCCGTGAACAGACGTACTGCGTTTTCGGGCTTTTACTGGCAAGTCAACAACATGTCTATGATTTTCGCATTTTTCTTATAAGGTGCTGCACTGCTCTAATCGAATTCGTTAAACCATTATTTCCGTTGCGGATGACTTATTTGGGAATATCAAGAGATATCTTCCTATTCGACATTTTTCTTATTGATTTGTATTATTAATTATATGTAGTAAATAAAGAAGTAATCACTGTATTATATGCTTGAACTTTAAAATATTACAGGGTTTTAACTTCAAATTCAACCTTTTCCAAAGTTTTTTTTTGAAATGGAAAAGTTTAATTTGATTTGGAAAAAGTTGAATTTAAAATGGGAAAAGGTTGAATTTGAAGTTAAAAAACCTGTATGATGATAAACAAAATTTATTTCAAAATAAATGGTTACTAACAATTTGTTAAAAAATAGTTTTAGCTATGTATGAATAATATTAAAAGTTGCTATTAAAAGAAAAAAAATAAATTTAAATTAAATTGTTTCCTCATATGAACTCAAACGATTACTGTAAGAATTTCGAAGTTATATGCAAACATAAAAACTATGATAAGGTGCATGATTTATTTTTTTCCAGCACTGTATATAAGTTCGGAATTTTGATAGCGGTTGGCGTGTTGTTCGACAGCTACATTTTTCTTGCTTTTCTAAAGGTTAAGCTGCACTTGGCTATATGAAAGTTGAACGAGAACACCAAACCCTTCAGTGTATTCAATGAATCTGGGACAGCTTCCGTGCTGGAAACATCAAGTGAAGTGCCTAAACGACTAGTTCATCTTCTTCTTCATTACCATAAATGTTTCTGTGGCCGTGTAGTAAATTAATAGTTATGTCAGATAGGTAACAGTCTGGCTAGTTTATTTTTACACTGATTTTTCAGCATGAGGTTTGATTTTGATACAGCTTAGGCTCTGATAGCTGCTGGACTATGCTATAGTATCCAGGAATATACGGTTTTTGTGTTGGCACAACTTATAGCTGGACAAGCTTCTCTTATTGCTCGAAGTTCTGCCTAAAATAAATTAGCAGAGTATGGCAGTTAAATTAGTTAACAATAATACATACCTGTAGTTCGTTTCTGTAAAGAGTACCTATCGCTGTTACCGACTTATATTACCGATTTGAAGTCACTCTGCCGAATTTCTCACCTGCACTATCTCTGTAAGAATCTGAATAGATTCCTGATTTGCAAATTGGTTGCTTTTCGTTTTATATCACTTAATGTAAATTTATGAACGTTCAGTACTTTGAATGGTTTGTTTTGCAATCCATCTTTTTGAATATGTTATTTATTAGCATGCTAGCCTAGCAGCTTTAACTTTCTGGAAAGCCTATCTTTGGCATAAGACCATGTGTGGTTATAAGAGCCACCAGCATATTTCATTGGTCACCATCCGATGTGGTACCATTCAACAGAAAGGAAAGCCTATCGACATTCTCGCCACGCGGGTTGTCTCTACCAGAAATATTTTGATTGGTAATAAGTTTGCCTTCCATTTCGACCTTATTGAACACATGATTGGTTGTCTCCAACGATTTGCGCAGAAGGCATACATCGAAGGGATCAACGCGAGAGCAAACATCTTGCACCAGAAGGTTCTTTGGATGGCCACAATCGACTTTGCTTCTTTGGCCCATTTATCTGGGGGTATGAGCTGCTGATGAAAATATATTCAGATTCACAGTTTATTCAAACAATTCACAAACTATCTTTACTGGTACGAATTGTTTATTTGAATTTTACTTAGATTTTGAAATGTTCAATTAAGTTAAATGACCGCCGCTTGGTACCGAATCGAAAAGTTTTTTCGCTAGACCGCCGTCGTTCATTATCTTGACATAATCTCGTCAGCGAAGCCGCTCTATTTTTTACTTTATCGATGTCAGCATATAGCTCATACCACATATAGCTGATTCCATCATATTTGGTATTCGACATTGACGCAGATTGGACCATAGATCTTGGGAAGGATTTTACTATCGAATGCTACCAAAGCGCTTTCATCAGTGCTGTTAAACGTCCAGGTTTGTGATGCGTATATTAGGACGGGAACGATTATTGACTTATAGAGCGTGAATTTTGTTCGTCGTGGGCCCAAAGTAACACATGTTGGCAAGAGTTATTCTTCGTTTAATCTCAATACTGACATCATTGGAGGAGTTAATGTTGCTATCCAGATAAACGACCTTAACACCTTTACAAGCTCAAAGTAGCAGCTTTAATGCTTAGAATTAAAATAGACCCTTTAATTTTTTTCTTGATTAAAAACTAATTTATATTATGTGTAAAAAATAATTTATTATTTTTTTTGTTTAGTTTTAATATAATAATTATAATAAGTTTTATTTAAATAACCTTTCTTTTTTAATATTAAGCATAAAGAAATAATTGTTTTTACATATTTATGTATAATAAAAATTAGTTTAAAATTAGTAAGTAGTTTTAATGCTAACAAATGTTGCAAATATAACGGTTTTAGTTTCAATGGGACAAATGTTGTTGTTGTTAAAGTAGCCGTTAATATGTTTTGTGAAAAGAAAAAAAAAGAACAAATATATATAAGCAGCCAAATAAAGAGAACATTAATTTCTTATTTTAATTTTATAATTTAAAATTTTAATTTTTTAACGGTGTAAATTTATTGCTTATCTCAGTTGCGCAGACGCAGTTTAATTTGCTTATTCAAAAGGTTATGCACGTATGTTAAAATTAATGTTAATTGGTTTTCCAAACACAAAGATATAATTAAAATTACAAACAAATAAGTATGAAATAAAGGAAACAAAGTTTTAAATAGCACTACAAAACATAACAAAATAGAAGCAAGAAATTGAAATTGTTGTAGAAGTTTTGTAGTTGAGTTGTTTTTGTAGGCATCATTTGTTATTGCTTTTGTTGCATTCTAGTGTAAAATATAATGTTTTGTTTAAGATATAAGTGTTGACTTATTTGTGGCTAAACAAATAATTCTAACAAACTGGTCTTTATTGACTAAGTCTATGCAGTGTGTATAGGTGTGGGTGTATCGGTATGAATGTGTTTGATGTTGTTTGAGTATGAAAGACACATTTTAAATTTGCTAATTAATGTTTGTTTTATGGATACAATTATACTGAAATTGTTTTTCTCAAACGATAAAAATATATTTAACAACACAGAGCAAAACATTTTTTTTTTCATTTGCTTTTATAACTGTGAGCTCGGGTGTTGGTTTTAGTTTTTTTTTTTTACAATATTTCGCGTTTTATTGATGTAAATATTTTTTTAAATTTAATGCATGTTTTATTTTATAGAATTCTATTAATAGTTATAAATTACATAATAAAAATTACTATATATTTAAATATGTATGTTTTATGTAAAAAATGTTGGTTGTTTCATCATTTAAGTTTCTGATGTTGTTACAGTAGAAATAGATGTTGTTTTTTTTAATATTAGTTGTTGTGGTGATTATTTTGTTGTTGTAGGCATAAGTTGTTTGTTGTTTTGCTGTTGTTGTTTTACTTAAAAGGATTTGGTCGAGCTTTAAATGTGGCCAATTTTCTTAATTCTCTTACTCGCTCTTCTTCACGTTTTTTACGCTCTTCCTCTTCCTGTAGAATAGAAAATAAATATCAGATAAATTATTTAAATTAGATTTACTAAATTGTTATTTAAACAAGATTTTTTTAATTACAGATTTTTATCTACAACAAATATTTGAACAATTTTTTTAAATTTGAATAAATTCATGTTCAAAACAGAAATCTTAAATGAAGATAAGAAAGCGTGTTAAGTTTTTCGAGTCGATTTTGCTGTTTCTAGGTGGGCATGCAAAAAACATTTTTAGGCGGTATCATGTGCTCTCACTTAAGTGTTACTTATATAACATAAGTTTTATAAAAACTAAAAAATAATTTAGCTATAGTTTTGAATACTATCTAGCTGGACTAAAAGCATGCTTCTTTCTTACGACGCATACCTGATGATTACTTTAATTGAGAACTATGCCTTGGGTTGGGTGGAGAAGTTAACATTATTTTTTTTTATGAATGAACGATAACGACGCATAGTGAAGCACACAACGGTAGTTAAGCAAATAATAAAATAAAAACTGCGATAATGCAATACAATACTATACCATAAAGAAATAAATAACATGTAGTAGATATGAAGACGAGGGGAAAAAAGAAAGCCAATTTAACGCCAACTGCAACACCCGCTCGCTCTATTGTATATGCAGTAGATTTGTATGTAAGACAGGCGGCAGCCACAAGCAGGCCGCTCTAGAGATAATCAAGTGAAATTGACTTAAATAAAAAAAAAATAAAAAATCACAACTTAAGTAACGCTGCTGCTGCGCCAGCGGAAAAGAGCGTCAGAGAAAGTCAAGATTTTAAATATTATAAACATGCATTTTTTTTTATTAAATATATAATGAAGTTTGGCCAAAGGGGCTGTGTTTATATTTATTTTTTGTTTCTTTACAGTGGCTTAACAGATAATTTTTATCAAAAACTAAGCTAAAAAAAAATCTAAGCAAATCAAATAAGTTTATATTCATAAAGCATTAAAAGTTTCAGAATTTTTTGCTTTTAAGCAAGGATTTTTTATTGCTCCAAGCGATGGATGAATATTCTGAAATGCACAAGTTATAAGTTGAACCATGCTAACGGAGTATTTAAAAAAATTATAAAAAAATCCAAAATTATTATGACCGATACGAAAAGGGATCAGAATGAGGAATGAAGATTCGGCTGGCCTTTGTTAGCATAACAAATTTCTTGTTTTGATTCCTACCGAATAATACGATTTCGGCAATCATTAAAAATATGCGTTTGTTTTAGCGATGAGCCCCGTGGTTGTATTCAAATATCTTTCCGCCACATATTTTAATGAGAAACCATTTATAAGAATTCAAACTTTTTTAAGTTTTTTTTTTACCTTTTTGAAAAAGGTATGTAATTATTTTTGGCGTAATTTTGAACAGAGTTAAATTACTCTCAGCAAATATAATCGGTCTTCCTCATAAAATTGTTTTTCTTATTTTATTCCAACACCTCCATGTTTATAATTTTTGAATTTTTCTGAAAAGCTTAAGCTTTTTAGCGGTATACATATGCATGTTCAAAATTCAGTTAAAAATTATCACATGCATCATTGTTGTATCATACGTCATATTATTTATAATTGTCCAATATAGCTTCAAAATGACCTTATTTATTTATATTTTTGAATCTTAGGTATTTTTTTTATTCTCTCCTAAGAACTTTAAAAAAATGCACGCGCACCAAAGTTAATAAGACCCAACATTTTTCATATATATTTTTGCATTTTTGAATAAATAGAAAAATTTTACCCGTTGGATACGTTATAATTTGAAGGTTGTTAAAAAAAAGACCCATGTCGATTCGTGCATGGATATGCTGAAAAACTACAGCGGTAGTGGTTTGAAAACGTCTACGAAAGCGTAGGCAAGTGACAAATAATGGATCTACGATTTGGAGCACGAAACAAAACAGCAATATACTATTCTGGTTTTTCATAATGAGCCAAACCCGACAAAAGTTGTTTGCGGACGAAGCGCATCCAATTGATCGCCAGTTGACATAAAAAACTGATCATGCCCCAACTGTACCACTCGAGCAACGAAGAACTGTTAATGCTGAATGGTACACGACCATTTGTTTGATTAACCAGCGAAGAAATTTGACTCTCCATGACCATATAAGCTCTCCATGACTACAATATAAGCTTTCCATGACTACAATATAAGCTCCCACAAGTTTTTTGAGCAATCTAAATGTGGAATATATAAGCTATCCACCTCTAAGCCGCCCCGACTTGACACCTGATAATTTCTTTTGCCTAACGTTCTCGAAACTAAATTTTTCGTAACTGTTGACTAAAAGTCTTCTGACAGGCAAGTATAAGTTACAGCTCCTCACAAAACTATGCCTATTTTTCGGGGCCCTTTATTTTTCTGCTACATTTACCCAACAATATATACACAGTTGTAATTCTGATTGAAATCTTAACATAAGATTCAAGATATTTCTTATGTTTTTAAAATAATGGTTTCCATCGATGAATAAATGTAATGAGCGGCCTATATATATTCTCTACCTTCTTATTAAATATATAAAAATCACTTCATAGTAATAGTAGAAATAGAAAATACGTCGGAGCGTTAATAAAATTCGCAAATATTTTCACTTACTTTGGAGTATAAATAAAACATTTAATTTTTAGTAAAAACTTAAATGCAGGTTAGAGAGTAAACAAAGTCAACTAAATTGAATGAACAAATTTGAAGACTTCGCTCCGTGTTAATTTAATATTTGACCATAAAAAAGAATCACAATTTTATTGCGATTTTTCTCGCTAAAAACATGTCAATAGATCAGCTTGTTCCTCGTCATTGTCGAATGGAAATAATTGACTATTTGATTTCGATGATTAAATGATGAAGTATAAAAGCGACAAATTCCTTATGTGTTCCCTAGTTCATTAAAATAGCTTTATAATCGATATTGTACTGAATTAAACTATTCTGACGAATTAACTATTCATTATTATTCCAACCCTTGTCCGTGATTTATTAATTAATTGTAATAAGGTGTTTTATTTGGACTTTTGAAATATGGAAATGTCGCACTCTTTTCTTATGACGGTAGTTCTATGCTCATATAAAAGTTTTGGAAGCGTACAGTGCAGTCAATATAGCAGTCTGTATACCCCTAATATCCATCCATGACAAAGTCCGAATGCGATAATGAATGGAGTTTTCTCGAAAAATTGACTAGGAAAACTTCAATAGAAATTCCTTTTCGAAAAAATTTATTTTTTTACTACAACACATGTCCCTAGTCGATAAGAAAAGGCAATTTCGAACCACCACTGGAGCACCGACATATTTTGATAAAGTTTTACACGTTGATTTTTATTAATAATTAGCACATAAATAAACATTTTCGATTTGAATTATGATGACGTCTTCATCAATCAATGCGTGTATTTAATATATGAAATGACAAATTTTAACGTGAATAAAAAATATTTTAATCATGAGCTTCTATTAAATGTGTAAAAAAACATCACAGCAACAAGAAGCTTGCGTCATAGGAATCAAAGTATGAAAAAATCTGCAATTTATAAAAAAAATATATATTGCAGATTAGCGAAAACGACAAAATCAACTGTGTTTTATAAGGCGTGACTCAAATCAAATCTTATGACAGTATTAATATAATAAAAACAAACAAAAACGAACAAAAAAAGAAAAATGTTTTGCGTACTTGTGCGATTAAAACATTGTTGATTAAGTTTATATAGCAAAATCATGTTCGAGCAAATAAAGCCAAAATGAGCTCAAAGAAAAAGTAATTCGTTCAACATTTTTGATTAAAATATTGAATAATATATGTTAAAAATAAAGCACAGAATGAATAATAATAATAAAATTAAGATTAGCTAGTTGGAGTTACAAGTAAAAGCAAATATTGTATTGCAGTAAATGAGTCAGCGATAATTTTGTGAATTATAGTTAACAACTGAATATAATTAGATTATAAGCAGCACACAATGTAAGGGAACAAAAAGGCAGAAAAAGTAACAATATTTAAGCGCTACTTTCATAAGGCAGTTTAAATACAATTTAAAATTTAAGTTTGTAAGTATGTAGTAACAAGTGTATGATTCATATATTCATTATTTTAAGTAAGATATTATTTCCAACACCGCAGATGCTGCTGTTTGCTTATAAATATGATAACTGCTTTTTTAAAAGCAAAGCTTTTTATGAATGAATGAAATCAATAGTCATAAAATAAAAAGTTGATATTGACGTGCGTAAAGCAAGTGAGTCAGTCAGTCATTCAAACAATAAATAATTTAAATTCAAAAATAATAAATAATTCAAAAATACGTAATTTTTATTTATATATTGTTACACAAAATTGTATTAGTATAGAAAATAATAATACCGGTTGGGTGCAGCTGTCAAAAATTTTAAGATCCAACAAACAACACCGATTAAAAAAAAAAACACAATTTAAAAGCGTTTAACTTTAATCAATATAGGTCAGAATATATTATCTATTCTAAACATTTATATTATTCAGCCAAAAAATTTAAGTATTGAAAATTTTCATCAGTATTTTTTGGAACCAGACTATAACAAGCTGTTATAGCTTGGTAGAGGTAGATAGCTGCAGGACTGAGAGCCGAGAGTCAGAGAAGACAAGACGAGAAATTAAATGATTTGTATTGATTTGGACAATTACTGCTATTAAAGGAGAAATTAACCTTTCTTGGATTTCTGTTCATTTTTTACATGACATTGTATAGGATATATACACAAAAGTAGGCCGATCTCAACGAAACTATGTCAGAAGGCTAGATAAATAAAGTAATAGATGTGTACTTAAAATGGTCGCTTGGACTGCTGTGAATTTTTTTACATGATTTTCTATGGGAGCTATATATAAAAGTTGGATCTTAACAAAACTAAGTCAGAAGGCTAAACAAATAGAGTTATAGATATGTGATGAAAATGGTCGAAATTCAGTACACCCTACGAGTCCCTCCATTGGACTCATAGGGTGTACTGAACCCTGAAAGTAAAAATACTTTTTGGAAAATTTTAATGCAATTTTGTTCATTAACCACCAATATTCATGAGTGCAAAATAAAAAAATGAGATATCTATATCTGCTATCTTAAAACCGGCAACTTCCATTTACAACTCCCGGGAAAAAATGTTTCATGATTGGGCTGATTATTTTGTATGGGAGACACGTACAAAATTTGGATATATTAACGAAACTCGGTTAGAAGGTTGGACAAATATAGTTATAGATGTATATAAAAAATTGTCGAAAACGGTTGGAGCCTAGGAGTACCTCCCTTGGACCTCTGTAAAGTTTTAACAAGGTTTTCTGTGCAAGGTTTGCATAAAAATTGTTCGATCGTAACGAAACTAATTCAGAAGGCTATACAAATAAAGTTATAGATGGTTTTATTGGGCATCAAGACAATATTATTGGGAAGGACTTGGTGAACCGCTCGAGTTGACCTGGGAACTACTCGAGCTGGTGGAGTCAGATGGTGTAACCTCCCTACTTAACTGAATAATATGATTCCATTAATTAAAAAAAACGTTATTTAAAAAAAGAAACAATAACTTGTTTCTTATTTTCGTTTTCATTCGATGCAATGTGTGATGTATTCACAGTTGAGATTTTTGAATAAATAAGAAAAAATAAATATTCGCAGACTTACTTGCACTGAATACAGTTAGTAGTACAACCCGGAGACCATAAAACAGGAAAGAATGAAAATTTGGAAATATTTTTTGTGAAACTGTGTTGGAAAAGAAACCCACGCTGCAAAATAATCTCCTACTTAAATAAAACAATACTATATTTTAATTGGATGACGTAGAACGAACTGGCTTTTACTTGAATTTCCAACAAGATAATGATCACAAGCTTATATCGATAAATACCGCATGATTGCGTTATAAACATTTTGTGGTAACAGTCAATAACCTGGGTTAACTTAATCATCCAAATGATTCTTGTTTTTTTAGCAAAATACGAAACTGCAATAAAAACCTTCCCAGAAATAAAAAGATCGATATTTATTATACCAAAGCAGAAAAAGGACCAGTATATTTCAATCATTACATTAATATAAATCTAGTATATAAGCCATAACGATAGTGTTAATAAAGTTATTCCCAAAAATTTTATCACCAACAAACATGCGAAAAAACTACCATCCATCCGTTAGTGAAAAAATAAAAACGCAGTTATAGTCACTTGATTGATTGTCAAGAAGAAAGGAAGCGTAGCGTTTCTTGATTTTTTTATTTGTTTTTGCCCTATCACTAGCTGATACATGATGAAGAAAGAAATCAAGAAATTTGTTTGTAATTTAATGCATTGTGCAAAATTGCAACAAATAAAAAACTCGTTTACTTGGCACTGATAAGATTAGTACAGCAAAAACGAGCTCGCACGCAACTTGAACTGAAAGTTTAAATTAAGCAAACGCTTCAAGATGAAAAGATGAACACATTAAAGTAATTAAATGTATTAATGAATTAAATTTAAACAAAACGAAAAATATTAATAAAATGCACAGCATTCTCACCAGCAGAAAAATAATAATTTCATCAATCCTTTTCGATGTTCACTTTGCCGCCGCTCTTGCTGATGCACCTGCCCGTGGTCCCCATTAACATCTGCACACACTGCCCCCTTTACCGCCGTCGTCGTTGCCACCCTTCCCCTACTACTCTTGCTCACATTTTTCATCAGTTGTTGTTGCTGTTGTTGTTGTAAACGTGAACGACATCATCAGTTGTTCGTTGTATTGTTGAGCGAATTATTCGCCGCCACTGAGTTTATGGATTCGTCAGCAGACAATGTATTATCGCCATAAAATCTGGGTTCATCGTGTGTATCGGCGCCAGCGCCAATCTCCTCATCTGAATCATCCTCACCAGAGCTATCAGCTAGTTTTCCAGTGATAGCTCCCGTTGAGGGACTCTGAGTGGACGCAACAGCAGCTGAAGCCTTGGCTGATTCCGTTTTCACAGCCTTGCTCAGACGTTCATAGCAAGCTGTGCAAACGCGCACCGGTTTGGAACTCTGCTGTGGTAGCAAAAACTTTTTCGAGGAACAGGGGCCGCATACTACAGCACCGCAATTGCGACAATGGTGACGACGCACAATCATGGTGAATTGTGTCTTCTTGCAGTGCATACAGATGTTGGCCTCATTGTCGGGCACCCATACAGCTGCATGATTTTCCACCGGTTTCTTACCACTCTTGCGTAGCAGATCTTCGACGCATTTATTGATGTGTGCCATCCATTCTTGTTTTTCGGTGCAGGTGGCAGCGTAGACCACAAACGATTTGGTTGTTGTGCGTATAAGCCAGCCATTACGATACTGTCCATTGTCTTCCAATGTTTCTAGGGACACCTCCTCGAGCGGCATAATGTGTTGCTTGTTGTATTTTTTCTTTCCAATAACAATGTTGCCATAGACTAATATATCGTTGAACAAAAAGAACTGGCGTGATTTTGGTCGCTTACGACACATCTTGGTGAGCACTCCTTCGCCGACCAGTACGCGTCCAGGCACTGCTAGCGGTTGGCCGGAGCTACCAAAGCAACTTTCAACCATGGCTATTCGTCTGGAATTTGCCTCAGAGTTAACAAGGCGATCAACCATTTTGTTGAAGTTTTGCAGCGAGCTAGGCGCACCGGCAGGAGCTGATGGATAAGGTGCAGAGGTTGAAGCAGTTGTTTGTGAAATAATTGATGGACCAGAAATACGCGTGATATGATGACGTTGTTGAATAATATTTTATTGTTTTGCACTTGTCACCTTCTTGTTTTGGAATTTCTTTGCTCTCTGTTTTCTGTTCGTTACACTTTTCGGTTTGAGCAAATTTTTCAACGGTATGCTTTTATTTTTAGCTGCTTGTTTAGAATTTTAATTATTTATTTATACGGTTAAATTTTTGTCGTGTCACACTCAAAAAATTAACAGGGAAAAAACTCGAAAGCGTAATCAAAAACCAACCGAGCGGAGGTCGTCTTGAAATTTGGTTGCGGCTCTCCCTCAATTCACTTTTATTTGTTGCTCGTCTTTTTATTATCGTTCGTTCTGATTTTTTTTTCATCATTTACCCCACAGCGTTGCCACATGTACGGATTTAATTTAAAAAAAACAGAGTTACCTAGTCATCGCACATTTGCTTCAAAGGAGAGCATAACCAACCCAATTATGATGCTATGCGTGGCGAGAAGTTAAATCGTTAAGGGCGACAAACAAGAGTTAAAACTATTAATTAGGGTATTCGCTTCAGCGCTGAAATTCCCGAAATCTGAAATTTACGAAAATTTCAATGCAATTGTTGTTGTTTTGGTTTTCCGAAGTTTGCTTAAATTTAATCATCTATTGAGTTGATGAAAATTAATCGTCGTAAATTTGCGAAGAAAAGATATGTTCAGTAGTCGTTAGTAGACCTGTTCGATTGATGTGAGTCATTGTGAACATGCAAAATATGAGAAGAAGAAAATTTTTTCTGTTCTTATATAAATTCGTCAAATTAAGCATCATTTTTAGTTTATTATGCAATAATTAAATAATTAATTAGGAATAATTAAGATGGCAAACAATATTTCTCTTTAACAAGAGGTAGACACGATTAATTGTTTTGTTGGCGTTCGATAAAAGCCAGCTATGGCGACTTTCATGCTGACAGAAAGAAGCATAAGAAAATTAACAACGGTTGCTCACTTCAACTCGTCGGAAATTTGCGATTTCGGAAATTTCAGCGTTGAAGTGAATACCCTAATTATTAATAATTTTTTAAAAATTTATTTATAAGGGTTCAAAGTTAAGATGTGAAGAACTTTTTTTCGTCTCATACATGAAATCCAATAGCTGTCGGAATTGATTTCTAAAACGACAAGAAACTTACTTTGATGCCATGAACTCTAACATTATTGGTTTTAGGTTCGAATCCGACATTTATTCCGACGCAATTCCGTAGAAAAACTGTCGAAATTCACGACACCAAAGTAAATTTCTTCGCGTTTTTAAAATCAATTTCGACAGCTATTTGATTTCATGACACCCCCGATAATTCGCTTTTTTCATTTGGCACTGCTGGGGCAAATGGTTGGAACGACCGTGATTTTATTTTATTAATGAAAATGTAAACTCATGAAACTTTAATAAATATACACCTAAAATTTCAAATCGATATTAGAAATAAATTTTTTATTAAAACTTTTTTAAAAAATATCAATTCGCATCCCAAAATTGTTTTAAAAAATTGTTTTGTTTTAAAATAAATTTTTTTAAAATTTAAGTTTTAAAATTTTGAGTTGTGACTCTTTTGAGAATGAAGTGTGAACTGTTTTATCGAGTTTTCTGTTCTCAAAAAATCATATTTGTTGCCCTCTTTGACACAAAAGATTAAGCTCTTTTAAGGAAAAAGTCCAAATTCTGTAAATTAATTATTTCTGTCGCGAAAAATTTTTCAATTGAAGTTTTGAAATTTTCAATCTTTAATTCTTTTCAAGTTTTTCAAAAAGGCAGCCAACACAAAGACATTGAAAAAATGTTGCTTTTTGAGTTTAGAAAATTAGTTTTATTTAGAATTTATTCTCAGTTGAGAAGATTTAAAAATTCTGTGGCTTCAGGTTAAAATGTAAAAAATTCTGCATCTTCGGAGGGAACAATTTTTCGTTGAGAGAAAAAAACGCTATTACTTGTAACACTGGTCTGCCTCCTTTAAGTGAACTTATTTTATTTGTTTAGAGAACAGTTAATACTTTTTCTATTAACTTTTTTTGCTTTTATTGAACAAAGTAAAAGTGATACTTCATTGGCAATCATAAATTGTCAAAAATGGAATAAAGTAGTGAGCACAGTCGGTTGTTGTAGAATATAACGCAATGGATTCGGCTCAGACTCAGAATAAGTTATGTGATAGTTCTTTTGAAGCAGTGTTCTTTGATTATAGCTTAATTCGGAAGCTTATTGCACAATAAAAGTTATAATAAAAAACCAAGGAACCAATAACCAGACTGACAGCATTTTTCTAAAACGAAGTCTACCGTATATCGGATAATATTGTGTTTAGGTATTTATTTAATATTAAAAAAAAAATTCTCTAGGAAAGACTTTTATGTCACATTACCGAATGAAAATCTTCACTATCTTATCATAAACAGTTTTCTAGATAGAGCAAAGAAAAAATACCCCATTTATATACTTTTTTAGTGATTTAATAACAAAAAAAAATACCAGTTAAAATATTCTTAGAGCAAAAAAGAAAACATCACTATTATCACTGAACTTTAAGTAAAGCGGCATAACCATTACAACTGGTTTTCAGACCACTGTGCAATATTCTAACCGCAATTTTAATTTGTTACCAAAAAATTGTTTTTAGAATATTACATTTTTATGGCTGCGAAACTCGAACTTGTAAAATAAGAAAAAAAAATCCATAATTTCGTAGAATTGAAAATCGAGCGAGCTATGATCGTAAAATAAATGTTTTTTTTTTATTTTGTTTTTAAACCTTTAATTTCACGAAACAGTGAAATTTATTAGCTTCAAAATAAAATATTTGACTTTATCGATTTTGTATTTTTCTTTTATCATATCGAGAAAAACATGGTTAAAGTTCTATCGTCAGTTTGCCTACCATATGATAGCTTACAGGCCGTCTCCACAGGGTATAGCACATTCCATCACATATACCAAGGCATACGAAAATCTTGTGGAGACTGCATATGCCCTGCGATATATGCCATAAATTATCTCATGGCATCTATCTCACGGCATTAGCAGTCACATTTCTGAATTTCACTTTTTGACAAATTATCATGTTAGTTCTAAATAAAAATGAGTTTTTAAGTGATTTTGGACGTTGTCTTAAGTAAATACACCATTTCGATCATTTTAAATGCCTTTAATACCTGTTCAGAACATTAAGTTCAAATGTTGCCAAGTTGTTTACTGTTAGGAAAATATTTTGACATTCAACGCTAATGCCATGGTGCATGTGAAGGCATGTGCTTAAGATATTAAACGTTAAGTATTTTAGAAACTATAGGGGTCCAAAGGTGGAAAATGAGACTAAAAACTTGTTTATTTTTAAGTTTTCTTAAAAAATAAATAAGCATGAGCATCATAATACAGGTTATACTGCTATCTATTCAAAGAGGTATTAACCATAACTGTCCATAATTTATAATTAAATTGAAGATATAAGTTAATACTTTTTGTACAAGGAACAGTTAAGGTTGGTTATTCATTTCGTTAAAGAGTGAATCGACAAGTGTGCACAATATGTAAAATGTTATATCTTCAGAAGTGATGCATGGATTTATATGGTTAATAGCTCGTTAAATAGGTAACCACAAAACCTTGTTTTTCGAGTCATAATGCTTAGTTTTGTCAGAAAATTAAGAAATATTGCAAGTTTTCAGCCACATTGGAACCCAACTTTGGAACCCTTTAACTTCTAACAAAACTCTTTATACATCTAAAAAATATGTTAAATTTGAGTTTCATCATGTAATTAAAAAAAAAGCTCCAGTCAAGAACTTTTCAGTTTTTTAGAAAAGCCTGTGGATCTAAGATTAGATTTGATCGAAAAAGATGGGCACGATTACGATTTCCTGGGCGCCGCGATTTGAAGATGTTTTCTGGTAGAAAACAACAAAAAAACATGATTCGCCGAACAAAAAATCGATAACTCTATTAGTTATCGAGTTATCGATTTTAAAAAAAAAAATTTTTGTTAAAAGATCTGTTCAAAAAAACATCTATATCTTTGTCGTTACTCAATGGATCTTTAAGATTGATATGTCATTTCAAAGGTCATTAAATGACCTTTCAAATATTTTTATTATACATATCATTGCTATAATATTTTTAATTTTATAAGCGAATTTATTCCAAAGTTGAATTATTTAATAAAAAGAACCGTTATTTTATAAAAAATTTACGTTATTAAGTTACTAAAAATATATTTTTTTTGAAAAGCTTACAGTTAGACCTTTTGTTTGACATATAAAAATATACATTTTTTGATTTAATTTCACACTATATTACATAAAATTAAAATTTTCCAAGTGTTTTCTTTGTCAAAAAATCTGTTCACAAAATTTTCTATATCTTTGCCGATATCCAATGGATCTTAAAGATTGACATGCTATTGTAAAGGTAATTAAATGCCTTTTCAACGATATATAAAACAAATATAATTTCAAAAATGTTTTTAAATTTATAAGCGAATATATATTAGATTTGAATTTTTTAATTAAAGGAACCGTTTTTTTCTGCAAAATTTTCGTTTTTAAGGTAATAAAAATATATATTTTTTGATAAGCTGAAAGTTTTACCTTTTTTTCGATAGATAAAAATATTTATTTTTTTATTAAATGATCGACCAAAACATACAAATTTTTTTCACTGACTCGAAAATCCCGTTAATTCATATAAATATTGTATTGTAATGGCGATATTCGTAAATATGGAGTAAGAAAGAAAAACATCTAAGGTAAATATGAGTGAAATAAGCAATTTTCCGTACAAGGGCAAATCATTGTATCATAAAAAACACGACAAAAAGTCAAATAAATTATATATATTATATACCAAATGAAAGATAAATGTTCAAGCTTTAATAATTTACTCTTTATAATTCATAGTAATAACGGTAATTTTTGAGAAAATAACGGTTTTATGTAAGAAAATATATTTGTATTGCATAAAAATACCTATAAAATACAAAGTACTCAACAGATTTCATTAATGTAAAATTTTTCTAAAAGCCTTACATATAACCTTTTAGATTTTATCTTAATCGTTAATATCGGTTATATATTAAAAATAATACAGCCAGTTTTCTTCATAGACCTTATAGCAAAAAAAAAATTTAAAAAAATCGATAACTCGGAAACAAATCGATAACACAACATTTCCTTTGGCTATTCTTATTTTTATTAAAAGTACTCTTCGAATCCATCGTCAAATCGCGGCGCCCAGGAAATCGTAATCTCCCCAAAAGATGTTTTAGGACTATCAAAGCGCTATTGTCATATTTACGGTATAAAAGAATTTTTTCATAACACCCAACACACTAATATTTAAAGAATGAGAACAACAGATATGGCAACACTGGGCGCAGCTGAAAAATGTCACAACTCAACGCGTTCCGATTGAGTAAACGCTCAAAATAAATTCCTTTCGAATGCAACGAGAAAATTATAATCACTCAAACAGAAACATTTCCTTTTTTCATCTCCTTTTTGTATTAAATTGTACTGCCATGACTCACGCACATAATTAGCATTACTTTATGGAAATTAAGAAGAACACTATTTAAGAACAGAAAACTTAATAAATTCACAAAAAAGGCACTGAAAGTCAGAATAAAATTACTAAAAATAAAAACGTTGTTACATTATCGAACAGCGCAGAGTATAACGTAAGAAAACCGAGTGAAAACTAGAGAAAAAGCAACAGACTAAAATATCACTCAATGAACGACGAAGGACTGAAGAACTGGCAAGAAACGATGTTTATTTCGACCAAAAAGAAAATGAGAATAATTTTACAAACCAGGGATGATAAAATTTAAACACAATACGAACTTTTTTGGCAAACGCTGCTACTATTTAGGAATTTTATTACAACTTTAATACCCAAATCGCAAAGGCGCGTTAGGTCGGTCGCGCTTTGACAGCCAAAGCAGAAACAACGAGTTGTTATGAAGCAATTCATAATTCGACCTCAAGCTTTGATCGTACTTTGTATCGTAAAAACTGCCAAATCTCGTAGGAAGGGGTAAAGTACGATCAAAGCGCGACCTGCCGAAAAAAGTTGAAAAATGTTCTACTCGGTCGTGCGTTTGACATTTGCTGATAGCGCAGGGTTGTATTTTCATAGAGTTAGCTGAATATGTGGGTATTGTTCAGTTTCTATGGTAAAGACATGTTTGCATGGGATTTGTTATTTTGTCAGAATAGTTATGTTGAAAATGATTTAATTTTTTAATTTGTTTTATGGAAATGATGAAATTCATTATGAAATGCTTGATGAGTTGAGCATTTTATAATTTAATATTAATATTTGTGCCAACATTATTATTGCATACTTTGGGTAAATGGGACTTTGTGGGATTTTTTGATTTGACTGCGTATAGTGGCATCATCTAAGTGATAGACGCACAACATGTCAACGCTACATTATGATTTCAAAATTATAAGGTCGGGCGTTTTGACAGTTCAACTCGTAAAGTCGAGTAAAGTACGAGCAAAGTACGATCAACGCGCGACCGACCTAACGCGTCTTTGCGATTCAGCCATAATAGAGATGTCAATAAATTTATCAGAAGTCAGATAATAAAATTGGGGAGATTACGATTTCCGGGGCGCCGCGTTTTGACGATGGATTCGAAGAGTACTCTTAATAAAAATAAGAATAGCCAAAGGAAATGTTGTGTTATCGATTTGTTTCCGAGTTATCGATTTTTTTAAAATTTTTTTTTTCTATAAGGTCTATGAAGAAAATCGGCTGTATTATTCTTAATATATAACCGATATTAATGATTAAGGTAAAATTTAAAAGGTTATATATAAGGCTTTTAGAAAAGTTTTAAATTAATGAAATCTGTTGAGTACTTTGTATTTTATAGGTATTTTTATGCAATAAAAGAATATTTTCTTACATAAAACCGTTATTTTCTCAAAAATTACCGTTATTACTATGAATTATAAAGAGTAAATTATTAAAGCTTGAAAATTTATCTTTCATTTGGTATATAATATATATAATTTATTTGACTTTTTGTCGTGTTTTTTATGATACAATGATTTGCCCTTGTACGGAAAATTGCTTATTTCACTCATATTTACCTTAGATGTTTTGCTTTCTTACTCCATATTTACGAATATCGCCATTACAATACAATATTTATATGAATTAACGGGATTTTCGAGTCAGTTAAAAAAATTTGTATTTTTTGGTCGAGCAGTTAATAAAAAAATATAAATATTTTGGGGAGATTACGATTTCCGGGGCGCCGCGATTTGACGATGGATTCGAAGATTACTCTTAATAAAAATAAGAATAGCCAAAGGAAATGTTGTGTTATCGATTTGTTTCCGAGTTATCGATTTTTTAAAATTTTTTTTTGCTATAAGGTCTATGAAGAAAACCAGCTATATTATTCTTAATATATAACCGATATTAATGATTAAGGTAAAATTTAAAAGGTTATATATAAGGCTTTTAGAAAAATTTTAAATTAATGAAATCTGTTGAGAACTTTGTATTTTATAGGTATTTTTATGCAATAAAAAAAGAATTTCTTACATAAAACCGTTTTTTTCTCAAAAATTACCGTTATTACTATGAATTATAAAGAGTAAATTATTAAAGCTTGAAAATTTATCTTTCATTTGGTATATAATATATATAATTTATTTGACTTTTTCTCGTGTTTTTTATGATACAATGGTTTGCCCTTGTACGGAAAATTGCTTATTTCACTCATATTTACCTTAGATGTTTTGCTTTCTTACTCCATATTTACGAATATCGCCATTACAATACAATATTTATATGAATTAACGGGATTTTCGAGTCAGTGAAAAAAATTTGTATTTTTTGGTCGATCAGTTAATAAAAAAATATAAATATTTTTATCTATCGAAAAAAAGGTAAAACTTTCAGCTAATCAAAAAGTATATATTTTTAGTACCTTAAAATCGAAAATTTTGCAGAAAAAACGGTTCTTTTAATTAAAAAATTCAAATCTGATATATATTCGCTTATAAATTTAAAAACATTTTTGAAATTATATATGTATTATATATCGTTGAAAAGGCATTTAATTACCTTTCGAATAGCATGTCAATCTTTAAGATTCATTGGATATTGGCAAAGATATAGAAAATTTTGTGAACAGATTTTTTAACAAAGAAAACACTTGAAAAATTTTAATTTTATGTAATATAGTGTGAAATTAAATAAAAAATATATATTTTTATATGTCAAACAAAAGGTCTAACTGTAAGCTTTTCAAAAAAAATATATTTTTAGTAACTCAATAACGTAAATTTTTTAGAAAATAACGGTTCTTTTTATTAAAAAATTCAACTTTGGAATAAATTCGCTTATAAAATTAAAAATATTGTAGCAATGATATTTATAAGAAATATATTTGAAAGGTCATTTAATGACCTTTGAAATGACACATCAATCTTAAAGATCCATTGAGTAACGGCAAAGATATAGATGCTTTTTTGAACAGATTTTTTAAAAAAATTTTTTTTAAAAAATCGATAACTCGATAACTAATAGAGTTATCGATTTTTTGTTCGGCAAATCATGTTTTTTTGTTGTTCTCTACCAGAAAACATCTTCAAATCGCGGCGCCCCGGAAATCGTAATCGTGCCATAAAATTTTATGGTAGTTTTAAGTATGAATTATAAATAAGAAATCACGGAACAATTGAAGATAAACGGAAATTCAAATTTTATACATCTTATCAAAAACATATAAGACCTCACAAATTTTAAAGAACTTTTTGGCGTGACAGCGAGAAGTGAAACAAACTTCGTTCCTCGTTTTGTACTAAGGAACGAATCAAACAACTTTTAACATTTTTGAGGTCATCCTATTCTATGTTTTTCCAACTCCGCATAGTTGGTGATGATGGTAGCAACTAGCCTGTCTCAAGTCAGTGAAAAGAAGGAGGGTTGTAGGCACTTTGGTTTAATTATACATTCCTACGTCAGATAAGATAAGTTGTCATGAGCCCTGATTTGAGTTATCAAATCATGGAATTGGAAAATATAATGTTAGCACGGAGATAATTAAGAAACCTGGTTTAGCCACTCATAACTACTGATATGACTCCGTGTTGTCTAACATGATAAGACATCATGGCGTAGTCATTAGAAAACCCAACGAAGTATCATTCAGTTTTTGAATACTGGGACACTATGATAAGCTTTCTTATAAGTTATGTATGCATGCAACAATAAATTCATGTCCAGTTTTCTTAATTGCTCATTCCGGAAGGAAAACCCTTTTGCGTAGGACTACCGTCGGCTCTTCGGGCAGTTTTAAGCGGGATGTGGTGAGCTCAACGTCACGAGCTAGACAATGAGTCGGCGTAGCGTTGCGCTTCGTACAAACAGGCTGGCATATTCTATATGCAAGAGATTTTAGGTCGGGCTCGCTTGAGCCAAATGGAGGTGAATTGAATTTAACTGCAAATTAAATTATTACACATTTATACTATGGGTGTCAGGTTAGAAAATTTTAGCACTCGAAATAGTAAACGGTACCTTACTAAAGTAAGGTATTTATTTTGAAAGTTCATTACTCTAAGCCACTAAGGATCATGCCTTGAAAAATAATTAGATTTCTGTGGCGTAATGGTAATAGAATTAAGCTTTAAAAAATTGAAACGAAGGACATTCAGTAGAATTTTGGTGCTGAGTGCCTTGAAACTGGTCGATAGACTTAATTATATTCCAACAAATGGATTTGAGAAAGCAACTCCTAATAGACAAATATCGGTCGATTCGAAATCAGCACTGCCGATTGTTTAAAAAAGGAAATTAGTATGCTTTTATCATGGCACTGAGTCCTAAGAACGCGTATGTTGCCAGGAACGCGTATGATCCAGGAAGAAGAATTAAGCCAGGATCTACTCTAAACCCATAAACTTCTGAATGTTTATATCCTAAACCTGAAAGGTCAGGGTATATTAACTTTGTGCAAACGTTTGTAACAAATAGAACGAAGCGAGTCCGGTATAGAAAAGTATATATATTCTTGATCAGCGTCACCACGTGAGTCGAGCTATCCATGTCCGTCCGTCCGTCCGTCCGTCCGTCTGTCCGTCTGTGTGTTGTCCGTATACACAGGATAAGAAGAAGGAGTTGAGAAAATTGGATGAACCTTGGTACACATTGTCACATGAACCCAAGGATCTGCACTATTGAATATTTTTGGAATCCGCCCACGGACACGCCTACCTCCCGTACAACGCGAAAATTGAAAACTGCATAACTCAGCTTATAATTAGCTTAAAAACAATAAAATTTGGTATGTATGTGTTTTATGTTAACACAAAGATGTCTTTGAAAAATAGACGTCATCCGCTTACGGCCACGCCCACCTCCCATACAACCCAAAAATTGAAAACGCAATAAATAAGCCTCTGTTTAACCTACAGAGCTAAAATTTGGCACGTATGTTTTTAATGACAAGACAAAGATGGTTTTGAAAAATGGACGTCATCCGCCTACGGACACGCCTACCTCCCATACAACGCGAAAATTGAAAACTGCATAACTCAGCTCATAATAAGCCTACAACAATAAAATTTTATATGTATGTGTTTTATACAAACACAAAGATGTTTTCGAAAAATGGACGTCATCCGCTCACGGGCACGCCCACCTCCCATACAACCCAAAAATTGAAAACGCAATAAATAAGCCTCTGTTTAACCTACAGAGCTAAAATTTGGCACGTATGTTTTTTATGACAAGACAAAGATGGTTTTGAAAAATGGACGTCATCCGCCTACGGACACGCCTTTTCCCCATACAACCCAAAAAGTTTTAAACTCAATAAATAAGGTTATGTTTGTCATAGAGAAATTCAATTTGGTATGCATGTATTTTATACCAAAACTAAGGTGTGTTCAAAAATTGGAAGTAATCCGTCCATGAACACGCCCACTTCCCATAGCGAAAGCACAATAAAGGCTTTAACTGTGAGCTACAGGAATAAAACTTGGTATGTGTAAATTTTTCATCAATATTTAAATGCATATAAAATATAGGCTTCATCCGCCCTTGGAGACGCCCATTTACAATAAAATTTTTTTGTTTTTGAAAAGTGGGTTTAGGGTATTTCATAGTCGGCCTAGACCGACTTTAGACTTTCTTTACTTGTTTTGTATTCTTTATGTTTTAACACCTTCTTAGTTCAATTGCGCAAAAATTTTAGCCCGCTGTAATGTAGTTTAGCAGTTATAGTAGTTCAAAATTGGGAAAATAAGCCTAAAAAGTTGCGAGTTTTTTAGTCAACTGTTTGTTCTCGGAATATTTGAGGTTGGTTTTTTTGTAAAAGGGCGAACTGTCAAGTGTGCACAATATATAATATTGAAATACAATACAAATTGGATTTATACTAATTACACACTTAAAGATATAACAAAATCAGTTAGATTGAGACAAATAGACGTTTTTAGAACAAGAAAATATTCTAAATTTTAATATTTTTTTAAACACGTAAATATTGATGTCGTTTTCATTTCACTGGATAACAAATTAATAAATGATGATTCAAATAAATAAATGTAAGTGCTTAAGACCACTATCTGCTGCCTACTGAAAATATTTGCAAATATTTAACAATAAATTTCGAATCTAAATGACACAGTTCATTCATGCATTTTTTCATATTTACATTTTTTCAGTGCATGTGACATATCAAGTTTTTTTCAATAAGACCTTTAATTAAAAAAATGGTTTCTAAGGTAGGGTTTTATGCTAAATTTTATTTCTTAGTAATTGTTAAAGTAACATTTTCGAACAGATAAAACTCCATTAAGAAGTTAATTAAGAGCAGTCTGAATAATTGCTATGCATACTGCTATTTCTTACGAACAGTACTTTGCAAAAGTTTTGACCCAAAAAATCCATAACTTAAATATTATTTATAGCAGAATGATCATGTTAAAATATTGTTTCGATATATTCAACCTATTTAACCTTTGGCTCATTCCATACAGACGAGTGTGACGTTTTGACTATTTTATCGTGCTGAAAATGGTAATAACCGGTTAAAATTTCAGCAATTTACTAAAGGGTATTTTAGAAGATGCCCCAAGGTTTCAAAATGCTAAAACATAATGCAATTATTTATATTAGTTTAATAGTTACATTCGCTTAAACACCTGGGACGGGTGTGACGAGCACAAGTCTAAAAACTAAAAATTCTGATTTTAACATTGAAATTCAGTCCATCTGCCACAATGAGACTATTTTTTACTTGCATGTATTCAAATTTAATATATTTCCTGTTGAATACCAGTGAAAATATTTTGAAAAAATGGCGATAACCATTCTTTTTTAAACTTTTAAATGGGACGGGTGTGACATAAGATTGTCCCGGGTGTGACGAGTGCGAATGATGTGGGAATTATATATAAGAACTTAATGGGTATAATAACTTTCACATATTTTTGACACTTAAATCAAAAAAATATGTTTTTAATTAATGTATTAATTTAAAAAAAAAAGTATTTTTTTGCAAAAAATTTTTTTGCATGAATATTTTATAAAATGAATACCTGTACAAATAATTTCAAGTTTTTAATATATTTAAAAAAAAAAATATTTTTTTGCAAAAAAATTTTCGCATGAGTTTTTGATCAAATTAATACCTATACAATTGATTTCGCTATACATGAATTTACAAAACTTGTTTTAATCAAAGAATTTATTCATATACTTGCAAAAATGTAATTATAGAAAAAAATTTTGGAAACCGTTCCGGGTGTGACCAACTTCTTGTAACGGAAATGAAGAATAAAAATAATTTATTGAATGAAAAAAGTTAACAAATTTATGTAAAACAGCAACATCCTTACTTTAGGAAAGTTTCATTCCTATCATAAGCCCATGTTGCTTTTTAGGAAAACTATAGCCTTTTTTGGGACGGGTGTGACACAGAAAAAACACTCAATTTAAATATTTTGTACTTTGAAAACGCAGTAACCAATCATTATTACAAACTATTCTAGCACAACATTAATATCTTTTTTAATATTACTGACTTTATTTTTTTTAAAGTTGTATCAAAAGATGACTGATTTCAAGGTTTAAATTATATCAAAATATATAAAAAATTTTTTCAACTCGAAGTTTGTTTAGTTAAATTGTCAAAATAATATAAAAAAACATTTAATTTAAAAATATTTTTGCAGCAGGACTAACTTAAGATTCCACTTCCATTCGAAAACCAAAAATTACTTCAAATACATGCATTTTAGAATTCATGTTTCCGTTCCTCATTTCTGTGGAATGAGCCCTTTATAAGAAACTGAAATATTGTAATATAAATTTCTACTCGTAAAAAAAACCTGTTAGTTGTGCTCAAGTTTATGCCAACATTTCGAAATAACAAAAGATTTTAGCGCTTGACAATTAAAGAACACAAAAAATTAATTTAATTTATTACCTTAGTCAAAGTTACTTGTTGGATGCTATTGTTTAATTTATTTAGAGCGGATAGCAAAAGTTATCTGAACAGATTAAAGGAATAAGCCAACTTTTGAATAGAAAAAAACCAGAATGGCTTAACAACACTTGGTTTGTTTATATTAAGAGAGATTAAAAAAGCGTTGTAATAAAGTGTGAAACCATCAACTTAACTAGCTGCCATAATAAACACCTGCCAACGCTACGAAGTTACAACTGGGAAATAAAAAAACCTATAATTTGTTTACTCTGATTAGTGATGACATTTATTTAAACGATGACATTTCAAATATTGAAATATTTGGGCAGGACCACTGAGTGGCAATATAAATTTTTGCTATGCAAATAAGTAGCTATGCAACCTGAATATATAATTTAAAGTTAATGTCAAGAATAGAGCTTAAAAATTATGGTTAAACGCATGAACAGGGACCATGACAACAACAACAAGAACAACAAAGGACACAATACCTAAAACACTAGCAAACAAACGAGACTCACAAAAACACACAACATAAATTATCTTCATTTTTGTGATTCTGCTTACATTTTGTACCTGTTTATGCTTTTCCTTCATAGCTCGTTGGGCTGTTTCGTCGTATTGTTTGCGTGCCTGCAAACGACTTTCAGAGCGTAGATTAAATGGTCGCGACTGGACTACAGTTTGTGCTTTTTTTGGAATAAAAGGTTCTTCTTTCAGAACATGCGGTTCCCGTGACTCAAATTTAAGTGGCTGATGTTGACGTTTCCATTCTTCGAGCTGTAAAATACAAAAAGCGAAACATAAAATAAAAAACTTTTTTAAGGCTTCTTTTCTGTTTGCAAACCTTCTTCCTACGTTTCTCATCTGTTTCACGGGAATTTTTTAGAACTTGCGGTGTTACAGCAACCGTAACAGCATGTACTACTTTTTGACGTTCCATTTGCTCGTGAAAGGCACTAAAATTAGGCGCTGGGCGGCTGTGAAATTGGCGCATTTTACGTTCTTCTTCGAGCCGTCTTCGAATGGCTTCCTTTTTCTTACGTTCATATAAGTCTTTGAATTCGTAGGCATGTGGTGGTGGTGGCATGTTTTTGGCCGCTGCTGTGGCACCAACAGTTTTGCTTACAACAGTTTTTTGTGTAGACCACATGCATGCAATGTTCGCCGGCGCTTTAGTTGGCTTTACAGTAACGTCAAGCTCAGGTGCGTCAGGCTCTTTTGTGGGTGGTTCATCGGAGGAGGATGTAATGTTGACTGGTGGCTGTAGAAGGTTTGGTTTACAGTCTACCGTGGGTAAGTCTTTATTATGCTTGTTTGTTAACTTTTGCTGTTTATTGTATGGCGACAGATTCTCCTTGTCCTCTGTACTGAAATCGGTGAATGTATTGTCGCAGTCATCTAAACCGGCAGATGCTAATGATAATGAAATGCTTATTGATGTATTTTTAATTTCAATTAATATTTTGTCACCTACCTATTTGCTCATTTACCAACTCCAAATCATCCTGTTGTTCTTGTTTAATAGGCATTTGAGCTAGGAGTAATTTGATATTATTTTTTTATTAATACATATTAACATTTTTCACCTACCCATTTGCTCATTTAACAACTCCAAATCGTCCAGTTTCTCGTGTTTGAAATGCTTTTGAGCTAAAAGAAATGTCAAAATTATTTTTATGTTAACGGAATTTTTTTTCGCCACTAAAAAAACGAAGGAAAAGTCTGCTTACTGAAGAAATTCTCAGAGTGATCCAAGTGGTTGTTGCCCACATCAATGTCGTCCCAATTAAAACCATTTTGTTTTATTTCCACATTTAAGTAATCCATTTTACCCACTTTTTATTTATATATTAAGACTTAAAATTGATAATTAACACTTAAATTATTAGTAAAAGAAACAAACAGAAACAAAACAAAGCACAATGCAAACGGCGTTTTTAAATTTGCGATTCGAATCTTTAAAAATGCGATCATATTGCAGCATGTATTTAAATTGCATTGACAAGAAAGAGAAAGATCTATATAAAAGATCATAGTAGTGTTGTCGAGCAAGCTAGCTGTCGCTTGACTGCAACAAATAGTAATAGATTAGCATAGGGTGGACTGAAAAAAGTATCTTAAGACATAGCTAAGTTAGACGGTCCGAAAGGATTATGGATTGTTAACACTTTACCTATTTCGTACTTGCAAGCTGTTAGTATATTTTTGTTTTCGTGAGTTTTTTTAGCTCAAAAGCTAGATGCTGTTATTTTATTGCATTAACTAGTACGGTGGAACATAAATTGACAAATAAACAAGAATATATGTATAAAAACAAATAAATTAGCGTGAATAAATTAAAAAACATATTTTTTAAACTAGTTTTGTTTACGTCATCAGGGGGTGGATTCCGTAACTATGGAAAACGCAGTGTACACGATATTTTGTGTGTATGTGCAGTTTGCGATTCAGTATCAGTGTGAAGTGAACTTTAATGTCAAAAAAGTGTACACTTGAATAAAGTTTATTCACTGAACTTTTTGTAGACTGTCTCTTAACTTTTTATTTAAATTTGAAGATTAATTATATTTTATTTATATATTGCATAAATTTATATATTATATAAATACAATATCAAAGAAATCCACCGCTAGTTGTGTGGGTAGTTAGTTGAGTTGTGCCCTAGTAATTGTTGTGCGCTAGTTGTTGATAGAGTCCCGAATATTCCTCACAAAAATTAAATCCTTCCTATAAAAACCTACAAATCAAAGATGTACAATTTGATAAATAAATATATAACTATATAACAAACCTTTTGTCTCATTATTTTTCTTTCATTCACTTTCTTGTAGTTTGTTTACATTAGCAAAGCTATCAATAATCATTCAGCTGTGCTTCTTCTTCATTCAGCTAACATTAATTTACATTCAGCACAACAGTGTTCATTTGAACTTACAGAATCGCTTGAAATGAAAATGTGTACACAGCATGTGAAAGCGAATATGAATATTTTGTGTACACTGAGTTTTTCCATAGTTACGGAATCTAGCCCCAAGTATTCTTGTGTATGAAAAATAGCTAAAAGTCGATTTGGTACTTTTAACACTACTTTCAAATTTAATTTTACTCTCTCACCTTGAACTTAACATGATTTTAAATAGAAAATGTGCACAGATATACATCTATAAATGTATATTACTTGAACGGTAACTTACTGAACCTTTGAAAAGTAAAATCAGGAATTTTATTTTCAGGCAGTTGACAATTTTGTGCATTGCTATGAAATGTTTGTCGACAATGATAAAGCAATTGGATTTTAAAATAAACATGGCGCAGATATATATGGCAGAATTAGCACAAATATATGAAACTTTGCTGAGCGGCAAACTTAAATAACAACTATTTTGTATCAATTTTGACAGTTCTGAAGGCAAACTTGTCACTCTACCATCGGTGATCCTTTAAGTTTAATGCCGATACCAAACGAACAATGTTCATTTCTACAATAAGCCTTAAATAACTTATTTATCATCGTGATTTGAATCGGGAATCTCCCACGATTCATTGGGATGAAAAGGTTCACGCACGCTAACGTGTTCAACCACGGCCGCCACATCAATACGCCACTTAAATAATGAATAGCTAAAAAAGAAGAACGTAATTTTTGTATCTAACAAAAAGTAACAACAAATACTAAACTTTTTGAGGCTACGTGTCTACAGCCTAACAACATTTATGTATATGAAAACGGTGGTTAAGGTTGTTGACACGTGTCTCGCCTGTCACAATATCACACAAACCAGCTTATTAAACTTTAATGTACACACATAACAGGATGTCACACGACATTCAAATTGACATCATGATAGGCTGAGGAACGAAGGTCTATAACGGCAACACATAGGTAAAATAAAAAATATTAATAAATGTAATAAAGCTATGCAGCGAATAAAAAATGAAAATTAAATTTCCTAATGTGATCAAATTTTATTTGAATTTCAAAAGAAAATTGTGATGGCCCTAAAAATAGCTTGTTGCCAACATACATAGTAGACAAAAATGAGAGATATAAGTATATATAAAATATTATAAATTTAAATAAAACCTAACTTTTCTGTGGGAACATTTATATTTTTTCTTTGTTATAACAAAAGCTATCAGAAATGCTTTCGGAGAATAAATAAAATTGAATGTTGAGTATTAAAGTTGAAAAATAATTTTTCAAGCCTTATCAAAAATTTAGGCAAACAGATTTAATTGATATGCTTTTGTAACTTAAAACCAAAATTGTAAGTGTGTGCTTTTTAAATTTAAGGTGTTGAACTAAAATTAAAATTAAAAAATTAATTAATTAATTCATGTACATAATTTCAAATTGCAAGAGATCAAAAGATTTATCATAGAAAAGATGAATTAATTATGAAATAATTTAAACATCTAACAACAAAGATAATATTTTCTTAAAAAATTTTCTTTTAGGTGAACCCAAAATCTACCCAAACTTCGACCAAACTTCTTATGATCAATTGTGTTGTGTGTGTTATTAAATGTTTGTACACAATTGATCGACAACTGAACCAACATGTTTTATGCCAACTCCGAACGCCTAAAGTTCATATTCTCAGCTTGTTTACATGGCATTATTTACTCTTTGAGGTTTGCCATTGTCTGCAGAGAGGTGGTGACCGATCAGAAAATTTGTTATTGAAAAAACTTTGCCGCAAGTGGGAATCCGTCTCGGGCTCCAGGCATGCGAAGTCAAACACTTAACGTGCATGTCACGGTCACCACAAGTACTTTTCTTTTGACCTTCTCCTAGTAGTTACCATATAGAGCTCATAAGGTGAAGAATTGCTATATATAATTTTTTTCATCAAGTTCTCGATCGGATTTAGCTCTGGTTCCCAATCCAAATAATTTATACCTTTTCTAAAATTCAATTTAATTCAATTGAAATTCTAGCCAATTTTTATTTTTCAATGATACTGTAATTGCAATGTTGCTCTTATTTTTTGTGAACATTGTATTCCCACTTAAAATAGCACTCCGATATAAAATAATACCAGCATTAATCGGTTTTAACTCATATAAGCCAGTAGCTCGTTTCTGAAAATTTTGTCACCGCACTCCTCACAATATTTTCTCTCCTCGTTAAGTTCATCAAAATTTTCGTCAACAGCATCATCACTTTCAGGATCAAAAAGTTGATTATTTGTATATAATAAAACTTGGTATTTAACATTGTGTTCTTACATTGAATCCAATTCCAATATATTTTATCAATTACATTATTAATTGGTGACCGTGGCATGCAGGTTAAGTGTGTGGCTTAGCATGCTCGGAGCCCGGGTTCGATCCCCAGCCGTGGCGAAAAGTTTTTTCAATAAAAAATTTTTCTGATCGGTCACCACCTCTCTGCAGACAATGGCAAACCTCAGAGAGTAAATAATGCCATGTAAAGCTTCTTGAGAACATGAGCCGTTCGGAGTCGGCATAAAACATGTAGGTCCAGTTCTCGGTCAATTGTGTGCAAAAATTTAATAACACACACAACACAATTGATCATAAGAAGCTCGGTCAAAGTTCTTTCAAGGGCTGAAATGGCCAATTTGTTTTGTTTTTTGTTTTTTGTTTTTTTTTTTTTACATTATTAATTAAAAAATTTATAATTTTTGTTTTGACACTTTTTTCGGCATGCCTATATTTGCTTACATTTGGTAACAGCTGATCATGACAAATAACACATACTTCAATAAAATTCTCCTTTAAAAGTGTGGTGTGTTCACGAAATTCTTGCTGCACAATTGCACAAGTCCTCTATTACACTGGCAAGTGCACTGAATCGTGAATACCCCTAATACTTCTATCCGGTACAAGGTAGAGCTTCCAGTTTAAAAAAAAATGAAGTGAAAACACGAACTACACGTCTATTTTATTCACGAAATACACGTGAGGTTCGTATTCATGTGATTGACGTAAATATTATTCACGTACTTTAGGCATGAGCCGAACTTTTCATAGTTTTTTGAATTCTAGGTAAAAAGTATTTATTGTTGGCCTATCCCGTTTTTTTAATTTTTTTTTAAATATTTTTGCTGCAATATTTTGATATAGTGTGACCCCTCTATCCACGCGTCTCTATAATACAATCCCGCTTAGAAATTTTTGGTGCAATATGTTGGTATAGTGCGACCTCTCTATTTACGCGTCTAGAAAATATCATTCCTCTTAAAAACGCGTAAAAAGTGGTTATTTTTCGCCTATCTCACTCCGTTTTCAAGATATCCCACTTTTTCTGTTTTTTTAATATTTTTGGTGCAATATATTGGTATAGTGTGACCATGTGGTGCAATATATTCGTATAGTGTGACCATGTGCATACTATTTACGTGAATACTTGGATCTCAATGCATGAATAGGGTTTGTTAATTTTTTTTGCTTGGATTAATTTTTTATTAAAAACACCACGTCAAAATTCAAAACACCACGTCACACAATATTTTGTCAATTGTTTCAATTTTATACATTCCCTATAGCTTGTGTATCTTTCTCATCACAGAACAATCACTCACTTATTAATTCAAAAACAATAGCTTTCGCAAAAGTGAATATTTTGGAACGAAATAGTGTGACATCAGAAAAAGTGACTATTTGTCGCAAAAGTTGCAGAAACGAGCTACAGTTATCATAAAAGCCAGGGCTGCATCGTAGAAAAATAAAAACGTAATTTTTTATAAATTTTTGATACACTTTAAATAAATAATTATTATTGCAAAACCTAAAATTTTTACTTTGTATTCAAAATTTGTGGGATAAAATAAAAAGTACACTTGAAAAAAACAATTAATATCGTCAGTCAATTTCACATCTCCCCTCATCTTGTCATCAAACCCCTATGTTACTTCCGTAGCTTTTAAAGTAATAAAAAAAAACACTAAACTGCCTTCTAACTTAATATTAATAATAATTTTCAATCTTGTCCTCCAAAACGTATCCTACTTCTTGGATTCAAAGTGATAAAAAAACACCATCAAAAGAAATGCTACCCATCAAACCTGAAGTACCCTCAACCCACCAACCTTAATAATAGGCTGTGCTCACACGTTAACCAAATGATTGAATGAACTCAAATTTGTTGTTGTTTGTCCAGCTAAAAAAAATGAACTCTCTGTGAGAGAGAAAATGAACTTTGAATACGTCATAGCTTCATTCAAAGTTTTGACCACGCTCTAGACCTGAATCATTCAGTCAAAGCGTTGCAAACTTTTACTTGGCTGCTGCTTAGTAGTAAGTTATTGAAATGAAGGTAGTAGATTGAATAAAAAAGTTCTTTTATGATTTAAAAAAAGCAGTAAATTTCTGTGAATATAGTGTATTGTGCATTGTTTTTAAAATATTAAAAATGAAAAATTACCATTTCCTAGACAAGACGACTGACCGAAAAGTTTATAAATGCATTCCAAAAAAAAAATAATATCCGGAATATTGATTTGCTAACGAAATCAATTTCAATCCTTAAAGATCAACATTTTCATTGTCAATGACAGTGATTTGTAAACTTTTATGCAAACAGCACGACAAAACATAACGTAATAAAATAGTAGGCATAACGATACTAATCGCAAATAGTAGGTAGCAGAAAAGCCTGTTCGGCGGTTCAGTCAAACAATCACCTGTGAGCAGACCAGTCAAATCAACTCAGAGAGAGTAAAATCAACAAAAAATCCCGTTATTATTCAATCATTTGATGAACGTGTGAGTACAGCCGTAAGCATTCTTAAATTAAATAGTACTCCAAAATAAAATACTCCTTTTTCATTTCAGTTTTCGTACTCTTCAAATAAAAACGTATTCCAAATAGTACGAAGGTAGTTAGCCAACGGTGTTCTAAACTCTTCTCTTGATATAAGAAATATGCTTCATAAACGCCCTGTGTAGTAATTTTTTGAGTAACAGATTTGCAAATGTAAAAGATTTCTTTGTTTCTGTAAAAGAAATCGATTTGTTCAGGCACAATTTTTATCGATTTATGTAATGCATACAAAACTAATAAATTCTATTTTTTTTTAATAAAACTGCATCAAATCTGGCACGATAAGAATAACGAAGCGGTGCGATTTAAAAACTCCGTTTTCTAGTTGAGAACAACAAAATTCTTTATAGCCGAAAAAATATCGATAACTTTGGCCAAAGGATCTGTTCAAAACACATATATATCTTTGTCATTATCCAATCGTTCCAAAAGATTGACATGTCATTTGAAAGGTATTGAAATTTTCCTTAAGAGAAACAACAATATGGTACGTCTACATTTGTTAATGGCATAAGCGAAGACCAGCTTTAATTTAAAATAATGAAAGACATTGGCCAGAATTTATCGGTTAAAAATTTAAAATTTTTTCACTTGCTGGAAATTAAATTTATTCATATACATATAACAGCTGTAATGTTGCGTTAAGCACCGTTTTTAATAACCGAAATTTAATAATTTTATGTTTTAATCAACAGTATTTCCATTTACACTAAACGAAGGATAATTCTTGCCAACAGCTGTTGCTTTGGGCTCAATTAGAGCGGATCGCTAGCTGGTCATGCTTCAACGAAAAATTATTTGTCATCCTGCGGTAGTCAACGCAGGAAAGGAAGCATATTCATTGGTTGGAAAGAACCGGTATTGGTTAACCTGGCACTAGCAAGTGCGCTACAAAAGAGGATGGTGTAACATCTAAGATGCGATCAAAACTTGACGAATTGTATGTGCCAGTAAAGTATGTAAGCTAGTATTTCCACTGAACCAAAGCGGTGATGAACTCAACTGGTAGTAGCTTGCTACGAGGTCTGATCGAGGACTTAAAAACTGGTATAACAGGAAGTCAGCAGCCCTGGGCTTGATTTGTTGGGATGGCCCTTCGGGGAGCTTCGTGGTGGCTGTGTGTTTACTATCCATATTGCAGTCAGAGCTACCTAGCTCGATGTGAGGGTTGCATTCTAAACTCGGACACCGTACCTCGCAGTGCATAAGACGTGTTGGATAGGCCTGCACCCAAACCAAAGGTTTTCTTAACAATATGAAGCTAGTTAAGTACCTCTGAATCCTAAAAGGCGCATTGACCGATGCAATGTTTCGGTCCCATACTATAGTGCACCGTAGGGTTAAGCAAACAAGGCAAGTGTCTATGTAAAACATTTTTGGATTTCATTTCGGTTTGGTATTTGTTTTTAATTAAATTTGGATTCAAATGAAAGTTAAGCTGTCTGGGAAAAAAATTAAAAAAAAAACGTATATAATTGCTTTAGTTTCATTTATTCCAGCCGATAGTTTTGTTTTAATTTTTCTCAGTGTTATACTTAAGTTGAATGTGCTTGAAAAGAAACGACATAGCTATTTGTTCTTTAAATAGAAAAATATTTTACAAAAGCAAACCTTAGCCACATTTCATGATATAATGTGCATCAAACAATTCTACACAACCAACACTTCACCCCAACTCCGTAGTTCTACCAATGCCTTTGGTAAAATTGCCATCATAAATGTATTAAAGAACCTCAGTATAAATATTTTTCCTGCATCTGCACATCCTTAACTAAATGAAAAAAAAAACCACAACACACACAAAATCAACAACAAACCGCAAAAGTAACCAACAGCATATTAGCACGCATACCCACAAGCGCACACATTTTAACGGATGCTCTTATCGTGCGGAAATAATCGCAACAGCCATCGACTTTATTAACACGCTGACCGTAAACGAGGCCGAGAGCTCAACTCAAACCAAGTTAAGCACAACCACAAAAAAGTTAAAAAATACAAAAATAATTTCATAACAACCGCCCACGCGCCTACCTGCAGCAGCAGCAGCAGACAGACGACATACAGTGCGTGAAGGACATTATATTAAATGAACATGAACAGTGCCTGTACGAGCACTAGTTGGTATGAGTGTGTGGCTGAGTGTGTGTCTAGTGTAGCTTCCGTTCGCCATTGTTGGCGCCATTATGTCTATCAAACGACAATAGCATGGTTCGGTTGGATTGCTTTTTCTCTAGGTGTACTCTAAGTAAAAGCTTTCTTTTGGCAAAAGCTCAATAACTGCTTGCAAACTCTCAAATGTGCTCTCTCTCTCAAGCGAACTTTCATTCATGTCTGTTATATTTTATCATCAACTAGTTGCTTGTTTGCTGTTTTGGTCACAATTTTGCGTTTAGTTCATTGATAACAGCACAACGCAACAGGTCTGTTCGGTTACGTGCGTACAGCTACGAGCAAAACGTTGTCAAGGCGTCAAAGAATAAGTGTTGGTGGTATAAAAATAACAACATAACAACAGCTGCTTGTATTCATATTTAGATACTTTCGATTGAGATGCTTTAAAAGATTTTCTTGACTTAAGTGCTGCACATAAACAAACAATTAAGTGTTAAGTGTTAACTGCGTGTGTTTGTGTAAGTGTATGTATGTATGTGTGTATGCTGTAAATATATTATGTGTGAAAAAACAAAAGACATCACACAATATTTGATATATTTGCTGTGGCTTACAGCATAAAAACATGTTCCAAGGACAAGGACAGTCTGCACGACACACAAACACACAGGAAGTGCGTTTCATTAGTTGTAGTGGATGTGGTAAAGTTGTTGGTGTTCGAGCGTACTCTAATTATTGTTAAGTAAAGTGGTAGCTATTATTAGCCAGCCAGACGAGGCTGCAATTTAATTATATTTATATTTCCAACTGGGATGCGCATTAAAACTGCACAATAAAATCGTGTTCAGTGCGCGAGTTATAATTAAACGGAAACGCCACAATTACATAACCGGATGCTGCCATGTTGGTGCAGCATTAAGTTGAAGTTGAATTTTGCGTGCCAAATAATAAGTGATTTACAGCTAAACTAGAAGGTTTTAGCTAAAAACAAAGCGACTTCCAGCACAACTGTTTTAAAGGTAATTTAACATAATTAACTTTTTTTGGGTTGTGGCAAAAAAAAACAAATTAATTAAAAAAAAAAAAAATGCAAATTCAATACTTCTAGCTGTTTGATGTCTGTATGTCATGCGTCATGCTTCAAAGTGTTGCTGCTTCTATGTATTGTGAAATAATTAATTAAATATCACTCATACGCCTCAGTGTATCTTTAAACAATATGTAAACAAAATTTAAACGTTTTTCAAGCGCTTGTGTGCTAATTACAATAATTTACTAATTTACATAAAGAAGAGACAAATTTACTCACACATAAGAATAAATACACACACACACACTTACATAAAAATAGGTATACATATACATATAAAATTTAAATTTAATTTATGCTAGCACTACATCATTTAAAATGCTATTTATTATTTATGTTACTGTTGTAGACTTGATGTAGGTAAGTGTTGAACCCACATCAAGAATTTTTGAAAAAGCGGTTAGCAAGTTGCTGGTTGATTTTACATAAAATATGAGATAACCATGCAAGTGGGAAATAGTTGGTACCTATGGCTTTTGAAAACATGTCCGTTGCACGAACGAAAATTCAAAACAACACTAGGCGACAATTTGCCAACATGCTTTCTAAGACATAACATCTGGTTTGTAGTGTACATTGAACTGAACATTGAACATTATATCCAGCAGTTTATGAACTGTAACGGCCATAAAGTAGTGCATAGAATGAAGATTATTTCACGTGAGTGTAGCAAAGTTTGAATACACAAAGAACCTTTTTTTATATATATAATTTTTATAAACTAAACTACCAAACACTTATCTCTTAATACAGAAGAAGCCACTAAAAATTTTAAAAATATTATTTAAGTGCACATTAGCACTAAAGCCCTTTAATTGTTATTGTATTTTCATTTAAAATTTTTAAGTGAAAAGTATTTTTTGCTTTGATATTGTTTCATTTCTATTTTAATAATTTCTTAAAATTTTTTATAAATATCCTTTGCAGGAAAATTTCTGTTGAAATGAAATTCTAAATAAATAAACTTTTCCGAAAATTTCATGTTGCTATCAATATTTTACCAACACCTAAAATTTCTCGAGAATGGTTTCTGAAGAGGACACATGATGTATGTGTTATTTTAAGCATGTGTTTCGTGTGAGCTACTATGATTTAGTATGAGCTAAAAATAAGAAAAACCAAAATTAAATTTGATAACAAATTTTTTGAAATGTATGCAATTTTTGTAATTTTCCTTCACCTAAAATATTGAAGTCCTATTTTTAATAGCGTTATATAAATAAAAAGTTATTTAAACACCGGGAAATAATTACCAAGAAACGTTTTTCAAAATTTTTTCATTTTAAGCTTAATAAAAATATATTTTTTCAATTTTCGCATTTTTTTATTCATTTTGTTTGCTGTATTTGAAAAAAAAATCCAGTAACGAAAATTTAGAAGAACAAACATACAAATTTAATAAATGATGTGCAACATATGTGTTTGGAATCTACTTTATTAAAATATTCAACCTGTCATCAATCATTTTTTCATATGGCTTCATATGGGTAAGCGCTGAAAGATTGAAAGAAAAGTTGAATAAGATGAATTCTACTGCAAGCCCTAAATGTACTGTAGGCCCAAATACTTCTTTATACTTCATTTTCATTTTCATTTTCGTTTATGTTCTAGTTCTCATTCTCATTCTCATTGACATTGTCTCTCTCATTTTCATTATCATTCTCATTCTCATTCTCATTATCATTCTTACTCTCTTTCTCATTTTAGTTCTAATTTTCATTCCCATTCCCATTCTCATTCTCATTCTCATTCTCATTCTCATTCTCATTCTCATTCTCATTCTCATTCTCACTCTCATTCTCATTCTCATTCTCATTCTCATTCTCATTCTCATTCTCATTCTCATTCTCATTCTCATTCTCATTCTCATTCTCATTCTCATTCTCATTCTCATTCTCATTCTCATTCTCATTCTCATTCTCATTCTCATTCTCATTCTCATTCTCATTCTCATTCTCATTCTCATTCTCATTCTCATTCTCATTCTCATTCTCATTCTCATTCTCATTCTCATTCTCATTCTCATTCTCATTCTCATGCTCATTCTCATTCTCATTCTCATTCTCATTCTCATTCTCATTCTCATTCTCATTCTCATTCTCATTCTCATTCTCATTCTCATTCTCATTCTCATTCTCATTCTCATTCTCATTCTCATTCTCATTCTCATTCTCATTCTCATTCTCATTCTCATTCTCATTCTCATTCTCATTCTCATTCTCATTCTCATTCTCATTCTCATTCTCATTCTCATTCTCATTCTCATTCTCATTCTCATTCTCATTCTCATTCTCATTCTCATTCTCATTCTCATTCTCATTCTCATTCTCATTCTCATTCTCATTCTCATTCTCATTCTCATTCTCATTCTCATTCTCATTCTCATTCTCATTCTCATTCTCATTCTCATTCTCATTCTCATTCTCATTCTCATTCTCATTCTCATTCTCATTCTCATTCTCATTCTCATTCTCATTCTCATTCTCATTCTCATTCTCATTCTCATTCTCATTCTCATTCTCATTCTCATTCTCATTCTCATTCTCATTCTCATTCTCATTCTCATTCTCATTCTCATTCTCATTCTCATTCTCATTCTCATTCTCATTCTCATTCTCATTCTCATTCTCACTCTCATTCTCATTCTCATTCTATTCTCATTGTCATTCTGATTGTTGATGTTGATGTTGATGTTGATGTTGATGTTGATATTGATGTTGATGTTGATGTTGATGTTGATGTTGATGTTGATGTTGATGTTGATGTTGATGTTGATGTTGATGTTGGTGTTGATGTTGATGTTGATGTTGATGTTGATGTTGATGTTGATGTTGATGTTGATGTTGATGTTGATGTTGATGTTGATGTTGATGTTGATGTTGATGTTGATGTTGATGTTGATGTTGATGTTGATGTTGATGTTGATGTTGATGTTGATGTTGATGTTGATGTTGATGTTGATGTTGATGTTGATGTTGATGTTGATGTTGATGTTGATGTTGATGTTGATGTTGATGTTGATGTTGATGTTGATGTTGATGTTGATGTTGATGTTGATGTTGATGTTGATGTTGATGTTGATGTTGATGTTGATGTTGATGTTGATGTTGATGTTGATGTTGATGTTGATGTTGATGTTGATGTTGATGTTGATGTTGATGTTGATGTTGATGTTGATGTTGTTGATGTTGATGTTGATGTTGATGTTGATGTTGATGTTGATGTTGATGTTGATGTTGATGTTGATGTTGATGTTGATGTTGATGTTGATGTTGATGTTGATGTTGATGTTGATGTTGATGTTGATGTTGATGTTGATGTTGATGTTGATGTTGATGTTGATGTTGATGTTGATGTTGATGTTGATGTTGATGTTGATGTTGATGTTGATGTTGATGTTGATGTTGATGTTGATGTTGATGTTGATGTTGTTGATGTTGATGTTGATGTTGATGTTGATGTTGATGTTGATGTTGATGTTGATGTTGATGTTGATGTTGATGTTGATGTTGATGTTGATGTTGATGTTGATGTTGATGTTGATGTTGATGTTGATGTTGATGTTGATGTTGATGTTGATGTTGATGTTGATGTTGATGTTGATGTTGATGTTGATGTTGATGTTGATGTTGATGTTGATGTTGATGTTGATGTTGATGTTGATGTTGATGTTGATGTTGATGTTGATGTTGATGTTGATGTTGATGTTGATGTTGATGTTGATGTTGATGTTGATGTTGATGTTGATGTTGATGTTGATGTTGATGTTGATGTTGATGTTGATGTTGATGTTGATGTTGATGTTGATGTTGATGTTGATGTTGATGTTGATGTTGATGTTGATGTTGATGTTGATGTTGATGTTGATGTTGATGTTGATGTTGATGTTGATGTTGATGTTGATGTTGATGTTGATGTTGATGTTGATGTTGATGTTGATGTTGATGTTGATGTTGATGTTGATGTTGATGTTGATGTTGATGTTGATGTTGATGTTGATGTTGATGTTGATGTTGATGTTGATGTTGATGTTGATGTTGATGTTGATGTTGATGTTGATGTTGATGTTGATGTTGATGTTGATGTTGATGTTGATGTTGATGTTGATGTTGATGTTGATGTTGATGTTGATGTTGATGTTGATGTTGATGTTGATGTTGATGTTGATGTTGATGTTGATGTTGATGTTGATGTTGATGTTGATGTTGATGTTGATGTTGATGTTGATGTTGATGTTGATGTTGATGTTGATGTTGATGTTGATGTTGATGTTGATGTTGATGTTGATGTTGATGTTGATGTTGATGTTGATGTTGATGTTGATGTTGATGTTGATGTTGATGTTGATGTTGATGTTGATGTTGATGTTGATGTTGATGTTGATGTTGATGTTGATGTTGATGTTGATGTTGATGTTGATGTTGATGTTGATGTTGATGTTGATGTTGATGTTGATGTTGATGTTGATGTTGATGTTGATGTTGATGTTGATGTTGATGTTGATGTTGATGTTGATGTTGATGTTGATGTTGATGTTGATGTTGATGTTGATGTTGATGTTGATGTTGATGTTGATGTTGATGTTGATGTTGATGTTGATGTTGATGTTGATGTTGATGTTGATGTTGATGTTGATGTTGATGTTGATGTTGATGTTGATGTTGATGTTGATGTTGATGTTGATGTTGATGTTGATGTTGATGTTGATGTTGATGTTGATGTTGATGTTGATGTTGATGTTGATGTTGATGTTGATGTTGATGTTGATGTTGATGTTGATGTTGATGTTGATGTTGATGTTGATGTTCATGTTCATGTTTATGTTTATGTTTATGTTTATGTTCATGTTCATGTTCATTAACATGTTCATGTTCTTTATCGTGTTCATGTTCATGTTCATGTTCATGTTCATGATCATGATCATGATCATGTTTATTAATCAAACATTTACTGAAACTAATTATATGATGATTATCATTGAAGAAATGTTCAACGCAGAGTCTTGTAAGTTTGTCATAGTGTTCATATGCACGTTGATAGTTATTTTCATGTTCATGCTTACGTTCATGTTCAAGGTCATGTTCATTTAAATTTTTCATGTTCAGGTTCATATGAGTTAAAATTCCATGCAAAGCCGTTGAATTTACATAAGGTTGCCTCATAATAACATGAATGTTTTTAAATTTTTTGTGTCAAGCCCTGTACTTACAGGGCTATCAGTATTCTAAGCGTAGCACGCATATTCAGCGAGTAATAATTCTGGCAACACTTCTTCAGTTTCATTTCTTGAGCCGCTTTCTATGCGTCAGGATTGAATAAGGAATTGTTTAAGTTTCTTTATTTAACTTTACTTTTCCGTAAAATCTATACTACGTAATAATTAATAAAATAAATAAATAATCTTTTTCTGAAGTTTTGCTTGAAGATTTTTTCGGATGTTTCGGAAAGTTAAATAATGATGACTTCTTAGCTTTATAGGATTTTATGACATATTAACATCATAAATGCCAGTATGATGCAACATATTAACATCATAAATGCCAGCAAAATAGAACAGATTTTTCAAAGTGATGAAACCCCTTAAGTTAAGAAAATATGAGAATATAAAAGGGAACATGAAATATAAACAAAAATGCGCAAAATATTGAAAAACTTGACGAACTTCCGAACGAATTTTCAACAAGAGCTTATTGTTTTTCTACAGGTATTTCTAACTCCTTTACATATTCCAGCCGTCATTTTTTTACATACCATAAATAAGCTTCATGTCACCATGTAAATTTATGCTAATATCCAATGCATAAAAATGCAAAAAATAATCGAGTTAAATTTAACACAGACAATATTTTTTTTTTTTTTGTATAACCTTAACATGTGTTAGCTTGAGACAGCGATAGTTAATAAAAAAATGTAAGCTATGCGGCCTTTAATCATAAATCTTTACAACAAAAAAGACACACATAACGGTAATCCATCAGGAGTGGAAACCTTTTCAATGGTTACAAAGGCATTCTAGACGGCAAGAAGCAACTGTAAAAGAATTTCTGCTTAGCTGCTCTCGCAGCTAGAGTGTAAATAAATCCTACAGCGGCATCGTAAAAATAAGCAAAATATTTTTTTTGGACATAAAACAAAAGCACTTCAGACATCATCTTTTAACAATACTGTCGTTGTTATGTTCTTAAACAAGATTTTTGTTTAGGCTTCAATAAAGTAGAGAGGCTTCTAATATTTTTGATATCTTAGCAGACATTATTTTAAGTCTAAATACATAAAAATTGCGTGCTCTTTACGCAAAAACAGATATTTTATAACACAATTTGTAAGCATTCATAAAAACATTTGTGTAAGTACGTTTCATGCAGCTAAAGGGAGGGGGAGAAAACAAACAATGTTATTATTATATAATTTATGCCAACAATTTATATTAACTTTATTCCATCTAGTGAAAGAAATTTATCTCAAAGCTTATAAATATGTTCAAACGAAAAGTTGTGCAAAAATTATCAAAACAAAGTATGTATGTTTGAGCATTAAAAACAAAACAAAGTATGTTTCAGTATTAAAAAGAAAATAAAGTATGTTTTGAGTATTAACTTCATGTAAAATTTTATGTAAAAGAGGTCTTCAAATATAATGTCATGTTTACACATAATTAAAAATAAAAAATAAATTTTTTTTAAATGTTTGATAAAAATTAAACATGATAAAAAGTACTTTCACTTCAAATTTTATTGAAGTGAAACTTCTTATGAGCGGGGTAAAGCAAAAATTAATAAGAAATATAATATAAGTTCTATTTTTGCCATAAAAATATTATAATATTGCGCTCACTCAACCAAAATTGGATGCGATATAATTAAAACAAGGAACCAAAGTTGTGGAATTGTATTTTGAACGGCAGCGTTCGATTATTCAGAAAGAAAGGTCATATTGCAATTTCTTTCGTGTTCGAAGTGCATCTAGCGCTCCAGCAGTTTACCGAATGATTCAGCTTTTTGGGCAACAAAACTGCGTGCTAGAAAACCTAGTGCTGTTCCAGCCTCGCGAATTGATGTATGCAAGTATTGAGAAAAATTCCGAAAGTTGCAACAGGTGACGTTCTCAGTAGTTGATGATGTCTAGGTGGTCTTTGTAAAGAATTTAATATATGCTATACCTTTTTCCATAAATGATTAAATTCGTTGAAGAGTTAAAACCTAATGATGTACAGGATTCAATTCAATCTAGGCCCCGTTTTCACGATTTACTTCTTTATCGTTACTTCGAATAAAGATTAAAAAAGAGCTCAAAATGAGCTGGTTTTAAGATGTAGCAAAATGGACCAGTTTATAACTAACACTGCAACTGGTGAACAAATCAATCAACTAGTCAAATATAAGAAAGTAATGATAATGAGAAAATTGTTGTTTATTATGACAAAAAAAAAAAAAACAATAAATTTGCCATTTCAGCCCTGCAAACGATTTTGACCCAGATTGTAATATTAAATTTATTTTGTTGTTGTTTAGCTTTGAACCAAGGAATTCAGGTGTCAGGCTTTGAACCAAGGACTCACTTTCAACTACTATAAATCTTATATATTAATACGTGAACATTAAAGTTTGTCGTACTCTTTTTTGGTATAAATTAAAACTCAAAATAAAAACTTTTTAACAAAAAAAAAAACCTACTTCAAAATCACTAGAAAGTAAAAAATAATTTTAAATTACTTTTACTAATTATTTCTTGGTCAAATTTGTATTTTTATAATAAATATATTTATTTTTTTATGATAATAAAAGCTTCTAGTCAGCGCTAATCATTGACGTAAAATCATGTTTTTTTCGCCATCCCTACTCTATTTAAGACTTTTTTATTTGTAAATATCCTGCTTGGGTGACGCTGTATTAATTTGTAATCTTAATTTTTCTTAAATCTTAATTAAAATGCTATATGTGTGTTGCAGCTGCACAAAAAATCTGATTATATTAGCGCCGACTTCGAAGCTCTTATTATCATAAAAAAATAAATATATTTATTATAAAAATACAAATTTGACCAAGAAATAAATAGTAAAAGTAATTTAAAATTATTTTTTACTTTCTAGTGATTTTGAAGTAGGTTTTTTTTTTTGTTAAAAAGTTTTTATTTCTTTCTTTTTAGAGAAAATTATATATATTAAAAAAGTGTATAAATTAATTAAACACCAATTATTTATGCTCATAATATGGAAAATGCTTTTCTGTCGTTTCTTATTCTGGTCTTTGTCAGTATGTTTATCAGTACCTACTCTTGTATTTTTATCACTACCCCAATGTCAATATTGACTGAAATATAGTGTGTTTATAATATTGACACGCCTCTTTGTCGAGAATATCACACTCTTTGTCATAGTGTTTTCAATAGTTCTACCCATTCTAACAATGAATTTTACCACCCTTAAGTCAATATGATACAGTTTTTTACACACTGCCACACCCCTTAGTCGAATAACGCCCAATTCTTCGGTAGTAATTTGTAATAATTGTGCCTACGTCTGTACTTTTTCAGTTAGTAGTGTCAGTATTCGATTTAGTGTTTTCTAATATTGCCACACCCCTTTGTCGAATGACGCCCACTTTATTCACAAAAACTTGTTATAAGTGTGCCTACCTCTATACTAAATATCAGTACTCTAGTGTCAATATTATTCGCGATACAGTGTATTTTATATATTGCCACACCCCTTTATCAAACAAGGTCCACTGTATTGAAATTAATTGTTTTATAACTGTGCCTACCCCTGTAGTTAACTTTAGTACTCTAGTGTCAATATTATTCGAGATACAGAGTTTTTATAATATTGCCACACCTCTTTGTCGACTAACGCCCACTTAATTGACTATTATTTTTTACCTACCCTTGCATTTTTTCTGTGAATTTTATTAACTCTAGTACTCTAGTGTCAATATTTACTGACATACAGTGTTTTTCTTACAGTGACACGCCCCTTTATCGAATACCGCCCACATTACTGACAGTAATTTGTTATATTTGTACCTACCTTTGTACTAAATTTTAGTATCGTAGTGTCAATAGTAATCGAGATACAGTGTTTTTTTAATATTGCCACTCCCCTTCTCGATTAGCGCCCACTTTTTTTTTTACAAAAATTTGTAGTAATTTTTCCTTCCTTTGTAATAAATTTCTGTACCCTAGTATCAATATTATTCGAGACACAGTAATTCTCTTATATTGCCACACCCCTTTGTCAAATTACGCCCACTTTTGTTATAGTCATTTCCAATAATTGTACCTACCTCTGTACTTAATTTCAGTACTCTAGTGTCAATTTTCTTTGAGATACAGAGTTTTTACAATATTGCCACACCCTTTTTTAGAATTACGCCCACTTAAGTGATCGTCATTTTTAATACTTGTGCTTGCACTTGTAATTTTACTGTGAATTTTATTACCGTAGTGTCAATATTTACTGAGATACAGTGTTTTTCTTATAGAGACACGCCCCTTTTACGAATACCGCCCCCTTTCATAAACGGGCACCTCCGCGTTGATAATCTCTATATGTTGACAAGAAATTACGGCAATCGGGCAAGTAACTTAGGAGTAATCGATGTACATACATTCACAAAAAAAACAAAAAAAAAAAAAAAAAAAAAAAAAAAAAAAAAAAAAAAACAGAGAAACCAACCAACTTGAGAACCTCCTCCTTTTTGAAGTCGGTTAATAAATGAAACTTATATCATTCGAAAGGTTATGTTGCCCAGATGTGCAGAATGTATATATAAATGATATATCTGATAGAGGGGGTCCCCAACCTTCTAAGAGAGAAATTAAATGTTTGAGAAAAAATCTGCTCTGTGATTAATATGAAATTTAGTTGGGAGAGAGTACTTGAGTTGGTCGAATTTTAATTTTTTTCAAAAGTAACAATTTTTTAAAAATTTAGTTTTATGCATTCGTCAATTGTGAAATTTGTAAATAAATGTGTTTTGAATTCAAAAATTAAACTTTTCATGTCAATTTCTTGGTTTAATTTTAACGTTTTTCCAAATTTTCTACTTATTTCTGAAAGTTTGCTAAATTTTCTTTTAAATGTGATAAAAATTACAGCAAAGTTCTAACCAAAAGTATTTTTAAGGAATTTTCTTAATATTGTCGTTAGTTATTTAGCATCTGTTTCAACCAAATGCCAAGAGGGAGAAAAAAAACTGTCTCAAATTGAATGTTCTAAATTGGGAAGCCAATATCTCCGCCATATGTGAAAAAATTTAATTTTTTTTTTTTTGTATTTAAGTCTTATCGAGTTAATTAAAAAAAAACTATTGAAAATAATACCGTGTTTTTTTGTTTATATTTAAATTGTAAAAATAAACAAGACCACCTTTTAAAAAGAGACCACAAAATTTGATTTATTCTCAAAATATGGGGTAAAAATGATTTTTGTTGCAAAAAAATAAAAACTCAAAATTGCTTTCTTTTTGTTTCAAAGTCTATACCGGATTTTGGTGAATTTATTTTGTCTAGACACTAAATTAATAAACTGTTCGTGCCATCAAAAAATCAAGGCTCCCCCTATGATTTCTTTGACAAAATTAAATTTTTTAAAATGTTGTTTTTCTGTTTTTGAAAAAATTATTAAATAAAAAAATAAGTCTTTTGAAGGAAAAAGCTTAACATCTCTAATCAATTAAAAGTTATGGCCTCGAACTAAATTCAACCATCTCGCATATAATAATAAATATTCAATTAAATAATTGGTCGAATTTCGAACCCAGGCGATACCAGTTTTTTTAATACTAGAAACAGAAATATTTACTAGAAGCTGAAATACTAGGTGTCGATGTGATTTGAGTGAATGGAGTAACCCAGGTTCAATCCTCAGTTAAGGGGACGTGATACACTTGGGAAAAACATAGCAAAAACGCTCGCATAGCCTATTTTCAACGCTATATTATTAATGCTAGGAACTTGAATTCTGGGTATTTCATAAAAAATCCTTCATGAAATAGACTGATGTAATCTATTTTGGTTTTTCTTCACCAGCGGCTGATACCCTACAGCCAGAAGTTATGACTTTTAAGGAACTGCGCAGTGTGAAGTCAAAGAAATATATCAAAATTCCGGCAATGAATTTGAATAGTTGGTTCAAAATAAAAACACCTGTGTTCCAGCATTTTTTATGTTGAGGCATTAAAACCATTTTAAATTCGCCATTTGTGGAAAATATTTTGTGATATTATTGTAGTTGGAAAAGTGATTTCATATTAAAAATAGTTTAATTCCTATTTCTGTTATTGCTTGCACTGGTTATAAGAAGACTATATTTTGGTAGTTAAGTGGTCTTAGAGGCCATTTGTTGAAATAATTTAATATTTAAAGTATAAAAATTCAACCAGAATGTTCTTAACTTATATAAAGTATGTGAGTAAATTGTAATACGTTTTGATGCATATTTTGTTGTTATAATTGGTTTATTAATTTTTATTAATTTTAAAAGTTTTGGCAAATTATTCGGTTTGTTATGTCTGTTGAACAATAATATATAATATATACTTACTAATATACGTTAAAAGTATGTTACTTACAATCTTCAGCCATTATTGAACAAAGAAAATTTCACTTTTTAACTAATTTTCTTTATTTTTTATTCACTTAGAATCAACACCATAACGTATATTTATAAAAGATAACTCCCACCATGAAGTACGTTTAAATTGGAGCCTTTTAATTTACTTTACATCAGTGATAGATATCGTCCGATCTTAAAGAATGATGTGAATGATCAAATTTAAAAATTTAAAAAAAAAAAATTAAAAAATTTTTTTTAAATATTTCTAGTGAACGAAGCGAAAAAACTAAAAGTTTAATGATTTTGTACGGGCTTTCCATTTCTGAAATCAAAATGGTACGTTAAGATGATAGAAACTGTGGTCCTGTGGGTCAGTACTATAAGGGGTCAACTGAGGTCAATTAGTCTTAAAAACAAAAAATAGGTCAAAACAAAAACACATAATTCTTTAAGATCGGACGATAAATAACGAAGTTATAAAGAAATATGTCAATGCGCGACCCAACGTTCGGTCAAAAAATTTTTTTTTTCGAAACTTTCTTTAAATAATGCTTCAGATAACCTGGTGTGCGGCGAAATTTATTTTTTTGATACGGTTTAATGTACAGCTCGCAGCTCTTCCGCTTTGCGTTGAAAATTCTCTAAATCTCTCAGCACTCCGCAAATAAATTTGGTGTCATCTTCAAGGTGAAAGTTTGAAGTTATCAGATCCGAAGTATTTCGTGGAATCACAAAAGTTATAGCTTAATAATAATAAAAAAAAAAAAAAAATTCGAAAAAAGCGTAAATTAAGGAAGCCGTATATTGCCAAAAGATTACAATTGAAAAAAAAATTTTTTTAAAGGAGACGTGACTTTATTCTAAAAAATAAGTTTGAGCTAATTCCATTTATAATTAAAAATTCTACAATCATTCGTACACAGAAGTGTAAACAACATTGTAGGAATAAAGAAAAAACGTTTTTAGAAGCTTAACTTTGAATGACCTAGAGACCAATAATTGGGAACATATTACTTGCATAGTGTATTTTTCATATGTTGGATATGTCCAGATTACAAAATGTAGAAAAAAAAAATTAAATCCGTTACTTTGGAATGACCCTGAATGCGAGGGTTTTGCCTATAGTTTTCCTAATGTGTGACGCCTTCAAAGTTTTTTTTATTTGTTGCCACATTCAAGGATCGAATCGCAGACTGCGGCAACCATCGCATTAGAGTCGCGCGTTCTAACCTTGGACTAATCTGTTGCTTCTTGCTAGAGCATAAATAAAATAAAAAAGAAACAAGTAAAGAAAGTCTAAAGTCGGTCTAGCCCGACTATGAAATAACCTAAACCTAATTTTTCAAATTATAATAATAGTATTGAAAATATGCGTGTCCGTGGGATGAAGCCTATATTTTATATGCATTTCAATTTTGATGAAAAATCTAGGCATACCATGTTTTATTCCTGTAGCTCACATGTTAATGGCTTTTGTTCGTGGATGAATTACGGATTATGGTATAAAATACATACATAGGTTAAACATAAGCTTATTTATGGAGTTTTTAAAATTTTTGGGCTATATCGGTTGGCGTGTTCTTGGTAAGATGATGCCCATTTTTCAAAACGCGTTGTTTTGTTATAAAATGCATACGTACAAAATTGTGTCTCTGTACGACAAACATAATAGGGGTATTCACACTGACTTGGGTAGTTGGGTACGGGTAGATTGAGTACTTTTGATTACTGCGAACACCCTTAACTGCAATTGAGTACTTATAGAATAACAGCTGATGAGAGAAGAGTGACAGCTAGAAAAGAGTTGCCACCATATTATTCGTTTCATTTTATGAGAGCAAAATTAAGGCCATTGTACAGTAGACCGGATCATTTTTATATGGATAAAAAAAATTTTAACCGGTCGGGGTCTCAAAAGTTAGAGGAACTCATTAAAATGATTTCTGCATACTTTTTTTTCAAATCGGAGAAAAACCGCCGAAGCAATTTTGATTCTCCTGAAGGTCCTTTTTGGTAAAAAAGGTTTTTTGCTTGTAACTTTTTATTTTACACAGAACGCATACCCACATCTTCTTAAATGTTAAATTTCTTACTTATACTAACATTTTGACATAAAAAAATTATTAAAATTTTGTTTCATTATAACTCTTATTGACCACCGAAAATTGAATTTTTTGCTATTTTTAAAAAGGCATTTTTTTGAAACCGCTGTAAAAGACACATTTTTTATTAGATTTACGTGGAATTGTTATTGTTGGAAAGGTATTAAGTTTTTCTTTTATTCTGTGTATCGCTTTAATCAAAGCTATGTGATAAAAAAAAACTTTATCGAAAACTGGACGATAAAGCAGTGAACAAATGAAATTAATTGTTTGTATGAATAAGAAATGTTTCATATTATCAGATTTCTAAAGTCAATTTCTCACATTCTGTCAGTTTTCGCACACAGCTTTGATTAAAGCGATACACAGAAAGAAAGAAGAACTTAATACCTTTCCAACCATAACGCTTTCACGTAAATCTAGAAAAAAATGTGTGTTTAAAAGCGGTTTTAAAAAAATGTCTTTTTAAAAATATCAAAAAATTCAATTTTTGGTGGTGAATAACAGTTATAATGTAACATCATTTTAAATTTTTTGAATATCAGGATATTGGTATAAGTAAGAAATTTAATATTTTAGCAGGTGTGGGTATGCGTTCTGTGAAAAATAAAAAGTTACAAGCAAAAAAACATATGTTTTTTACCAAAAACGGACCTTCAGGAGAATCGAAAGTGCTTCGGTGGTTTTTCTCCAATTTGAAAAAAAAGTATGCAGAAATCATTTTAATGAGTTCTTCTAACTTTTGAGACCCCGACCGGCGAAATCTAAATTTCGATCCGGTCTATTGTACAGGCTTAAAAATGTTATTTTATATAGGAGTAATTTTTAATGTGAACTTTGCGGCATTTAATAATTTTTATCTCAAAAATTTTAAAATAACTCATTTCAACACATTCGTCTATTTTATTCACTTAAAATTTGTTTACTATGTTTTAGTTTTTTTTTTCAATTCAATTATTGCCTTCTTTTGCGAAAGGTGGCAAGTCATGAAAAAAGTACTCAATCAATCTACGCAAACAAGTCAGGGGGTCAGCTAGAGTAGTTTGGTAAATGGGTACTTGGGTACAATGGCACTTTTACAAACACAAAATGTATGGCATTTGCCAATCTACCCAACTACCCAAGACAGTGTGAATACCCCTAATCTTATTTATGCAGTTTTAAATTTTTTTGGTTTGTATGAGAGGTAAGCGTGCCCAGTGTTATATATCAACTATAATTATATCAACTGCTTCTTCTTATCCTGTGTTTACGGACAACATACAGAAGGATGGAAGGACATGGATAGCTCGACTCACGAGGTGACGCTGTATTATATACTTTTTTATACCAGATTCGCTTAGTTCTATGCGTATAATACAAACATATTAGTTCTATGCATATAATACAAACGTTTTGCACAAAGTTAATATACCCTGACCTTTCAGGCTTAGGGTAAAAATACTTAATACAGCTTTTATTACCTTTTAGTTATTTTTTTGCTACACGGAGAAAACTGTTGTGCATTATTAATGCACAAGCTGTTCATAACTATAAAATGTTTAGGTACATTTTTGAATATGCAACTTTGCGCATAAATTATGCCTAATAATCATAAATTCTGCACAATCTATTAAAATTGTGGATAAGTTATACACAAAAAATGTGCACAGTTTGTGAACATTGTTCATAGCTTAATTATTTGAAAATTAAACTCAATTGATCATAATATATGAACATTGTGCATGAACGACTATTAACACTTATTGTTCATGAGTTATGCCTACTTGTGCAAAGATTTTGCCCAACATTTTGATATGTGTGTATCTTGTTCATAAGTTGTGCCCATTTTTGCATAGATTATGAACAATGCGTACACATATGGATAATGAGTATGCATTAATTGCAAGTTAGTTTCACTTATGTTCTTTGTGTCAAGAACGCTGGTTATGTTTAGAAGCGACAGTAGTGTGTTATATATCATTTAATATTATTGCGAAATATATAATTGTGTAAATTAAGAAAACCAGAGGTAAGTATTGAGATATTGTCATATATTTATCACTGTTATGACATTTAACGATGGTTTTTTTAATGACGAAATAGTGTTAATACATTGAAGTCGTAGAAATCTGCATTGGCACTTAATACAAAATTGTGAGACCATGTGGATGTTGCTAGACAATATACGAGTCCGTGTGGTCAACAAAGCAGGTCAACAAAGCAGTGAATATATGTTTTTTAACAATTTAGAAGGTATTAATTTATATTTTGATTTAATTTGCTCTTAATTCTGCGATAGTTCAGTGTAATGCTTTGAGACTTTTTTAATACATTTCCGTTTATTTTTTTCCGTTTAATTCAGATTTGTCAGCTGACATTGTCACTGTAAGAGAGGTAGACTCTGAATTTTTCAATCTATTAAATAAACATGGACTAGAAGAGCATTATTCGTCCTTAACAAATGCCAAAATAAATATCGACTGCTCTAAGGCCATGACAGAAGCTGACATTAAAGAGATTTTTAATGATGAAATTGGCACTCGCATAAAGTTTCGTGGCCTAGTCAATGAGTGGCGACTTGCAAATGTGAGAAAGCAAATTTTATATGAAAAATCAATGACTTTATAAATTATATAAAATAAACATGTTAATACTGAAGTATATGATTTATTGAATTTTAATATGTATATATATAATATTAGTTATTAAGCAATTATACTTTGAAATAAAGACATTTGAAAATAAAATTAAATTTTGTTTCTTTAATATTAGTAGGAGGTGTAAATATTTTTTCCTATTTGTTCACAATCTATGAAAATGTTGATCATAACATATGCACAGTTGTTCATAACCTATGCCCAGTTGTTCATAACCTATGCATAGTTGTTCATAACCTATGTAAAGTTGTTCATAAACTATGTCCAGTTGTTCATAAAATATGCCCAGTTGTTCATAGTCTTTTCCCAGTTGTTCAGAATCTATGAAAATGTTGTTCATAAGCTATGCCCAGTTGTTCATAACCTATGCACAGTTGTTCATAGTCTTTTCCCAGTTGTTCAGAATCTATGAAAATGTTGTTCATAATCTATGCCCACTTGTTCATAAAACATGCTCATAGTGCTGAACTTAAGTTATGAACAAGTGTGCATAGATTATGAACAACTGTTCTTGGTCATTTTTCGTGAACAATTTGTGCATAAGTTGTGCCCATAGCGCTTAATTTCTGCACACAATTCTCTCCGTGTAGTTTTGTAGTTGTAGCTATTAACTAGTTTGTAACTAAAGGGTGATTTTTTAAGAGCTTGATAACTTTTTTTTAAAAAAAAACGCATAAAATTTGCAAAATCTCATCGGTTCTTTATTTGAAACGTTAGATTGGTCCATGACATTTACTTTTTGAAGATAACTTCATTTAAATGTTGACCGCGGCTGCGTCTTAGGTGGTCCATTCGGAAAGTCCAATTTTGGGCAACTTTTTCATAATTTCTCATTTCTGGTTGAATGGCTACGTAAATAAGCAAAATTGCCGCATTTGGAGTGAAGAGCAACCAGAAGCCGTTCAAGAACTGGCCATGCATCCCGAAAAATGCACTGTTTGGTGTGGTTTGTACGCTGGTGGAATCATTGGACCGTATTTTTTCCAAGATGCTGTTGGACGCAACGTTACGGTGAATGGCGATCGCTATCGTTCGATGCTAACAAACTTTTTGTTGCCAAAAATGGAAGAACTGAACTTGGTTGACATGTGATTTCAACAAGATGGCGCTACATGCCACACAGCTCGCGATTCTATGGCCATTTTGAGGGAAAACTTCGGAGAACAATTAATCTCAAGAAATGGACCGGTAAGTTGGCCACCAAGATCATGCGATTTGACGCCTTTAGACTATTTTTTGTGGGGCTACGTCAAGTCTAAAGTCTACAGAAATAAGCCAGCAACTATTCCAGCTTTGGAAGACAACATTTCCGAAGAAATTCGGGCTATTCCGGCCGAAATGCTCGAAAAAGTTGCCCAAAATTGGACTTTCCGAATGGACCACCTAAGACGCAGCAACATTTAAATGAAATTATCTTCAAAAAGTAAATGTCATGGACCAATCTAACGTTTCAAATAAAGAACCGATGAGATTTTGCAAATTTTATGCGTTTTTTTTAAAAAAAAAGTTATCAAGCTCTTAAAAAATCACCCTTTAGTTCCAAATTTTTTTCCTGATTTTTTAAATTTAAGTAAAAATAAAAACAAATTGGCCATTTCAGCCCTTGAAAGGACTTTAACCGAGCTTCTTATGATCAATTGTATTGTGTCTGTTATTGAACACATATGTTTGCACACAATTGACCGAGAACTGAATCTACATGTTTGATGCCGACTCCGAACGGCTAAAGTTCATGTTCACAAGAAGCTTTACATGGCATTACTTACTGCAGAGAGGTGGTGACCGATCAGAAAAATTTTTTTATTGAAATAAACTTTTGCCGCGACTGGCGATCGAACTCGGGCTCCAAGCATGCTAAGCCACACACTTAACCTACATGCCACGGTCACCACTCATAACTTGTATGCCATCTTATTCGTCTCGAATACCTGAGACCCGTACTTCTGGGCTTTTACCGATGATTTAATCATGATTGGTATGATATGGTGCAGTGTATCATGTGTTTTAAGAACATTATGTTTGTGCACCATCTGAAAATCAAAATCAAAATGGAAATATGTTATGTCGTTATCGTCGGAACTTTAATTTAGTCTTTAAAAAACATTCGAACTGTAGCATCCAAATGTCAAAATTCGAAACACAATTTCATTGTTTCCGCTCGTTTTGGAGTTATCATCATGACTCAAGTACGATAATGATTAAAATTAAAAGTATATTGTACAAAAACTTTTAAATCTGACAATGTGTTTGATAAGTACTTTATTCATAAGTGATTATTTTCAAATTTTAATGTTTTCAATTCTAAATATTTAAATCATAAACAACGAAAGTGAGTCAAAAGCAATAAATAGACAATAAAATCATTTACTGCAAATTGCAGCAACAATATCAATTTTCAGCTATAAACTGGCAAACAATTTTATTCTCGTAACTGTCAATTATTGGGAAATTCCATTTCAAATAACCAAATATCCAGCTTTTAGTTCAAAATGAAAAATATCTGTAAATCACAATAACAATGTGCACTCATTGTGGCTGAGTACGACTAGAGATGACGTGCAACATGATGCCCATACAATGTTATCATGATTTCTGCTTGATGGTCAAGGTTAAAAGTTGGCAGTTTTGGGAAGCATTGATTTTTTTTTTTGTATTGTTTTTTTTTTTTTTTTTTTTGCCTTACCCACAGCAACTGAAAAGATACCAACCCACAGCTAGAAACAGTAGACAGTCAGGGTCAGGGTAAGAGGGAATTATTTCATAAGGTACAACAACGCATATTTTGCAAATACAAAAAGCTGATAAAAGCTGAAAACTTTTATTGTGTGCAGGAAATTCAAATTCTTATCTCAATGAATTTAATTAAATTTTACATTTTGGGCTCACATTTTGGTGTGACTTGGCCCAGCCACAGAATGTTGAACCCAAATTTTTTTATGATGGTTGTTAACAATTTTCACTGAACGCTGAAATTACAAGAAATAATCTAAGCATGAAGCCTACCTAACTACTCCGCACTCTGTCAACGCACAGTTTATATGCTATTAGCACAAAATTAGATATTCATGTTCATTGATATTAAAGTCTAGGCGGCTCTGTTTAGATGCGGCATGAAGACCGAGCAGCAGAAGGCAATCATATAAGAGGGTGGGGGTCAAAATGCTTTTAATTGACACGCAACTTAATCCATGCCATCATAAAACGGATTTAATACCGTTACAGAGTGCATTTGCCATGAACTTAATTTATAATTTAATGTGATTTTAGAAGCTTTTGTGTTATTATATAAATATAATTTATATAAATATAATAACAGTTATTTTAAGTGCAAAATTAATTTATTGCCCGAAAACGTAGAGCAATGAATGTAAAATTTATGACTTCTTTAAGATAACTGAGTTAAAAGCTTTAAGCTTGAAACATGAATATTCATTCTGATGAAAAGCTTTGTCTACAGAAATCGGAATATATAAAGAATTCTAATGAGTTAACGGAGGAAAATACAATAAAAACAACAAACTGCTTAATTAATTGTCATTAGAATATGTCATTAGAACAAGAGATTCGTCTCCAAAAGTGTTAAGGATGCTTCAACTTTCTTTCATCATAGATTGGAAAAGCTAAATTAATTTTTAATTTCTGTTTTAATTTGCGCACAACCTTTGGTCTTTTTTTTGTATAAGTTTTCTGTTTAACATTCTTTCTTTAAGACCTTTTTTTTAATTATGTGGTCTCCGAAGCCTTGTTTTTTTAGTTAACGCCACTTCAAAGAACGAGTTTAAGTCAAAGAACAGGAAGTCAACTTTTTGATTCTACTTTTGAGATTCTTCTCAGCAATCAAATTTGTTGCATTACTAGTTAACGTCAATAGATATTACCTGATACTTTATGAACAATTTTAGTTGCTCAATTTAGTATCACGCATTTTCTGCGACACATTCAAGGTAAAAAAACATAAAGATTTTTATTTTTAAACATGTAGCTTTTTGCATGCTATTTTATTCACTGATTTGCTTTTGTTGCTATGGTTTTCGATTTTAGTGTTCTTCTATGAAAAGCTAAGTAAAATGATTTCCTTGGCACGTTTTCCATTGGCATTTACGTTATGCTTATTTCTACGAATAGAAAATATGAAAAAAATAAGAATGGAAAAATATAAACATCAAAATTTGAATTTGTTAATTTTGTAAAGTTGGTGAGAAGGCAATTTGCAAGGAAAAACGAAATACAAAAACTGTTCAAGTGGCAACAAAGAAAAGGACGAAAAACATAAGTGCAATAAAATGTATATGCATGAGCAAATGAGGCAGATTTTTTTTAGATTGTGAGGCCCACAGTCAACTGTGGATTAAGCTATTCAAATATATCGCTGAGTTAGATTTACATTCAAACCATAATAAAAGCTACTCAAAATACCACATATGTATATATATGTACATTGCTAAAAATCGTGGACTAATTTTTAAACCAATTTAATTGGATAATTATTTAACCTTTTTTTATTAGAATTTATGTTTTTCAAAATACTAGAATTTTTTTTTAGTCAAAGCTTAAACTTAAATTTAATAAATTAGGAATACAATTTTCATTCTAGAACCGTAGGTTTAAAATTTAATACAAAATAATTAGAAGGTAATAAAAGCTGTATTAAAAACAAGTGCATTAGTCTTAACAATTTGTTGTCTAGCAAGCAACAGATGAGCCCAAGGTTAGAACGCGCGATTCTAATCTGATGGTTGCCACAGAGCGCGGTTCGATTCTTGTTTGTCGCAAAAAATAAAAATGTTCAATGTAATTTTTACATTAAATAATTAATTATATAAGATAACAATATGGTAAAAAAACGGTCTGGCTGCGGATCACTCGATTTATCAATTCAAATGACATCCGCTCAACCAAGGAAGGGAGAGGAAAAATGGTAAAATAGAAAAATCGATTTTTTACGAAAAGTAAAGAAAATTGTCAAAAGAAAAAAACCACGACATAAAAACTCATAAAAATTTGTTTTTTAAACGAGAAAATTGCATTGAGAGTAGAATTTTCGTTAAAAAAAAAACGTATTTTTTGACTTTAGGTCCTCGTTACTTTTTGAGTTGAGATTTAATAGAATAAGGCCCGTTAACTGATCTCCGAAGTTTAAATTCCTTAATCTCAGATTTTGTAAACAGAGTTTAAATTTTAAACTCAGTTAAAATTATTTTCGTAACTTATCTCATTTTTATCGGCAGTTTGCTTAAACTCTGTTTAAAAATTTAAACTGAGATTAAAAAACATATTTGAGCGGCACTGTAGTAAAAATTCTACAACTTTGACGTAGGACATCAAAATATTTCAAGAATGTTTGATAAAATAATGCAAATTGTCAGTTTCATTGAATATTTTTTTTTTCAAAACTTAAAATATGTTTGTTTTTTATTTATTATTTTGATTTTTTTTAAGTATGATTTGTTTATTTTTTATTTTTTGTTTACGATTCAGAATATTTCCAATGTTCTCAGAGAATTTTTGACAAAATCTTAGTTTAAATTTTTTAAACCTAGAATTTCTGTGTTTAAATTTAAACTTGCCTCACCAAGATAAACTTAGATTTTTTGAGATGAGGTATCGGCGTTAAAATTTAAACTGAGGTTAAGGAATTTTAAACTTTGTTTAAAATTGAGATCAGTTAACGGACCTAACTTTTCGATGATAAATTAAAAAAAAAATGTAATTTTCTTTTTAAAAACATATTATGTTTGGTAATTGTTGTAGATATATGTTAGTTTTGGATTAAAACGTATTGACATCTGTTTTTGTGTTTTTTTTCTTAGCTTCTTTTTTGCTTGCACTCCTGCATTATTGTCTTCTAAGTCTGAGACACCCTGTATATAGGCTATTGTTTTTTTTTTTGAGTTATAAAACTTCTGACAATGATAACTATCAAATTAGCTGTCATTCAGGTGAAATGTCTTTGACTTTTTTTGGTATATTGTGGCAAATCACCATCCAAGGACTTACATTAAAACAATGTTAACAAACCGTGGAAATTTATTTGCCAAATTCACGCTCTGTTCGCCAAACTTATAGAGCACTTTGCCAAGTTAACGGTGCGCATAATTTTCCAACTGAGCAGCAAATACGAAATATTATAGCTCGATTCATGAGCACATTTTCTTTTTTGAATAATATTCATCCAATTTGAGCTCGTACCATGCGTACTAAAGAAGCCATCGCCGCTGAGGACTCGAATTTTTCAATCTGACGCCGTTCTCATCAACTCAGTCTCTGCCCGTCCACTACTTGGAAAACTTTGAGGAAAGATCTTAGCCTGCCAAAGGCGTCATCGGCCCATTTGTCTTTAAATGCGAAACCGGTGTCAATACTACCGTGAATGGTGAACGGTACAGGCAAATAATTCGTAATTTGTTATTCCACACACATTCCACATCACATTGCAAATAATTTGGAGCAGAAATGTTTCCAACAAGATGGCACAACATGCCATACAGCGCGTGAAATCATCAGTTTGTTGAGCCAAACGTAGACGCGTCGATCGTGTGATTTGACACATTTTGACTACTTTTTGTGGGACACACATCAAATCTCTGGTCTATGCTCGTAAACTAGCAACGATTGATCACTTAGAAGCCAACATTTGACGCACTATTGACGACATAAGACCACAGGTATGCTCGAACAAGTGGTGTAAAATTGGACAGACAGGATGGCGTTCATAAAGCGTAGTCGCGAAGGGCATATGCCAGAAATTATTGTAAAACATTACATTTGTTGTGTTTTATATACATATAAAAAAAGTTCTATACCTTAAAAAAAACAGTGACTGGCACTTCAAATTCAATTTTTTAAATTTACACAAAAATAAAAGCGTGTTTGGGTGTCAAGCACTCCCTGCAAACATTTTTAATCGCCTGAGAATCTCCAGCGAATCGCTTGGAAGATGAAACGATCGCCGGCGAGCTCTTCTGAGAGTCTTCCGGGAATCGCCGAATGTAAGCAGCTGAGGCCATAAAAGCGATTCGCCGGGAAGATTCGCCGACGAATCGCCAAGAGGAATCTTAAGCGATTCGCCTGGAAGATTCGCCGACGAATCGCCGAGAGGAGTGTTAAGCGATTCGACAGGAAGAATCACGAACGGTTCGCTGAGAGGAGACTTAAGCGATTCGTCAGGAACATTCGCCAACGAATGGGTTTTTGTTTGTTGCAGAGCTTCGTTGTTGAATATTACAAGTTTTTTAAAAGTTGAATTTTTTGATTAATTTAAACTATTTTTCAGAGCCTGCTTCATTTTACAATGATAGATTTTGAAAGCTTTTTAAAAAGCAATCTTCCAACGATCGCCGGAATGAGCGAAGGAAGATTTTGAAATTTTTTTGAATCGCGCATTCATCCCTTGGGCGATCAAAAAGCGATCCATCTTCCAACGATCGCCAGAATGAGCGAAGGAAGATTTTGAACATTTTTTGTCAATCGCGCATTCATCGCTTGAGCGGTCGAAAAGCAATTCATCTTCCAACGATCGCCGGAATGCACGAAGGAAGATGTTTAAATTTTTTAAGAATCGCGCATTCATCGCTTCGGCGATCGAAAAGCGATAAATTTTCCAAAGAACCCTTAGGAGAATCGCTAGCGCGTCGCCAAATAATCTAATCTTCCAATCGTCTTCCAAATGTTTGCAGGGCTGTAGCAGTGAAACTTACATACACATGTATTAAATTGACTAGCTCGAACGAAACCCTTTCAAGTTCTGCTGTAATATCCAATTTATTTCTGAGAGCTTTTTTTCCAATTTCTGCCTCTTTAAATTTTTTAGAAAACTGCCACATTCTTTGTCTTATCCCTTTGTTTTGGAAATTCATGTGTCCAAGTGTAAATACTAACCAATATAGTGTTTTTATAAAAGTGAAACGCCCTATGCAGTATCCCGCCCACTTATTATGCATCACTATCTGATAATTCTATCTACCCACCAATTAACCGAGATACGGTGTTTTTCTAATAGAGAAAACACGGCCCTTTGTCGAATCGCGCACACTTTCTTGATCGTGTCTTTTATAATTATTTTTATAGCTTTCCCTGTACCAAATTTCAGTGCGTTGGTATAAATATTAACCGACATATAGTATTTATCTTTGAGTATCGCGCCCTTTTTCTCGTTTATTCTTCTTTTTCGTAATGCTTTTTACCAAAACTCTACCTAGACCTGTATGTAATTTCAATACCCTTTAAAAAGTACCAACAAATTATGGATTTAACCATAACCTCCATGAAACTTATTCATGATTTTTGGTCTTGTAACCAATAACATGAGTCACTATGAACTATTCATGATATCAATGTATAAAATACACAAAAGAAAAAACAAGAGAACATTAAAATTACATAAGTCTAGTGTTTAAAATTCAAAAAGTGTGTGTACAAGATACATGAACCAATAAAAGATTTTGTAAGCGTTAAAACAATATACAATAAATAATATTCATGTGAACAAAATTAATGAAATTCGTCTACAGATACGAGAAGAACAAGGACAGTTCATGAGATATGTGACAAAATTGCAAGAAATTCATGCACATATACAAGTGTAATGTGAACTTCTTCATAAGTTTAGAGATCGAAATTCATATAGTTCAAGTACAAATTCAAGGGGGGCAAGAATAAGAGTAAACAATTCCTGAAACTCATGTAGTTATAAAATGTAAGCGTGAACTATTTTATGCATTTAGTGATCAAAGCTCATACATTCCATATATCTTGTACGTGAGTTCGCAGACTTGGCACCCTGATGAAAATGAAATTAATGAAAAAACTAAGCGCTTCTTTTCTACTCATATAAGCCTTTCCTTGCTGAGCTTAAATCTGTTTAAATCTGTCTAAATTATTTTGGCTTGGCTATTCTCGGTCTAGCAGAACTAAAGTACAAACTTGCTGACCTGTCATATGTGAACTACATTACATAAATCTAGAAATTAGATATCTTCTTATATCAACTCACACAAGCAGCTATAAAATATAAGCAACGACAAGGTTGTTAATAGTAACCCAGTTCAAAGCATACAAATCAAAAATTATACTTAATGGTTTCTAAAAAAATAGCAATCAGATTATTTTATATGTGTTCCCTGGCTGCACTTTTATGTACTGTATTATCTGCAATGCTTAACATAACAAAATTGAACGCATGAAACCAAACGACATGTGTTCCGCTGAGCTAAGGCACTCTAAGGAATTTATGTCAACCAAGAATTCAACCAAGCAAGCAATTCTATACGGCTTGAATTACCAACTCAAATACCGGACTGTAGACAACGTTGAGAAGCGAAAGCGAAGGCTAGTTGCTGTTAATATTGATGCCATGTCATAACCACGGGATATCTGAACCTCCGACTTTCATTCCATTTAATTGAATTCATTCACAGCAATAAAAACATAGCAATTCGCAGTGATACTGATTGCATGGTGTGTGTGTGTGTGTGTATGTGTGTGTGCGTAAGAGTGTATGAGTGTGGAAAAAGCACATAAAAGTAAGGGACAACACAAACTTAGGCATTGAAGCATTGACCAAGTAAACTGTCACCAACCAACACTTTGTCTTGCACTTTGCGTCAGTTCATTTGTTCTACTATCTGTCGTACTATACTATAGTTTATTTGTGTTGTGATAATAAATGAGCATAAAATTGCTTTGTTGTTTTGTTTCTTGGTTTCCTACTTGAACGGAACAATAAGTTGTTTTAAGTTGTTTTCGCCATGTCGGCGAACTTGAGCATTTCTTTTTATTTCCTGGATAGAAGTGATTGCTTATTGTTGATGGTTTCTTTTTGTTGTTGTTGTTCTTGATTGTAAATAACCTGCATTGAGCTATCAACATGTCGACAACGTGCTCCGTAGATTAATAAAGTTTCTACCTTTTATGTTAGGAAAAACTTTTGCTGGAAGCCTTTTTGTTGTTTTCATTTCTTTTCAATATACTTATGCAAGAGAGACTTTAACGTAAGAGATTTTTTTTTTAAAAAAGACAGAAAATAAAAGGATACATCTAACACAGGGATTGAAACTAAGAGCAAAAATAATCCTAAACATGCTTAATGAAAATTCAGAAATTATTTGAGTAGGTGGAAGAAAAGTGGTGACCGTGGCATGCAGGTTAAGTGTGTGGCTTAGCATGCTCGGAGCCCGGGTTCGATCCCCAGCCGTGGCGAAAAATTTTTTCAATAAAAAATTTTTCTGATCGGTCACCACCTCTCTGCAGACAATGGCAAACCTCAGAGAGTAAAATAATGCCATGTAAAGCTTCTTGAGAACATGAGCCGTTCGGAGTCGGCATAAAACATGTAGGTCCAGTTCTCGGTCAATTGTGTGCAAAATTTAATAACACATACAACACAATCGATCCTAAGATGCTCGGTCAAAGTCCTTTCAAGGGCTGAAATGGCCAATTTGTTTTTTGTTTTTTTTAGGTGGAAGAAAATGCGATAAAAAAATTAATTAAATTATTTGTGATACTCTAAAACTTATACCATTTCGACGAAAAACTTTATAGCTCTATCCCAAGCTGAGCGAATGGCCTTTCCAATGGTGCCTTTTTTGTCTCTGTCCGATGTATAGTTTGCGAGCTAGATTCAAATGAATGAATTTTACACCCAATTTAAAAAAAGGGAAAACCCCGATTTTTTTAAAAAAACCGAGTTGTGCCTGTCCGATGTATATTTTTCGAGCTACACTCAAATGAATAAATTTTACAATAAATTTACCAAAAAAAAAATGAAGACCCCGGTTTTTAAGAAAATTTGTAACGCGTAGAACGAAGCGAGTCCGGTATAGAAAAGTATATATATTCTTGATCTGGGTCACCTCGTGAGTCGAGCTATCCATGTCTGTCCGTCCGTCTGTTCGTCTGTGTGTTGTCCGTATACAGAGGATAAGAAAAAGGAGTTGAGGTAATTGAATGAAACTCGGTACGCATAGTCACATGGACTCAAGGATCTGCACTATTGAATATTTTTGGAATCCGCTTACTTACACGCCTACCTCTCATACAACGCAAAAATTGAATACTGCATAAATGAGCTCATAGGTAGCCTACAACAGTAAAACTAGGTATGTATGTATTTTTTATATCAAACCAAAAATATTTTTGAAAATGAGTGTTATACGCCCACAAACACGCCCACCTCCCATACAACCAAAAATTAAAAACTCAATAAATAAGCTCGTGTTTAACGTACAGAAATAAATTTTGGTACCTATGTACTTAATATCAAAACAAAGACGTCTTCGGCAAATGGATGTCATCTGCTCATGGCCACGCCCACCTCCCATACAACCCAAAAATTGAAAACTCAATAAATAAGCTCGTGTTTAACCTACATAGCTAAAATTTGGTATGTATTTATTTTATACAAAAACAAAGATGTCTTCGAAAAATGGTTGTCATCCACACACGGACACGTCCACCTACCATACAACCCAAAAATTGAAAACTAAATTAATAAGCTTATGTTTAATCTACAGAGATAAAATTGGGAACGCATGTTTTTTATAACAAATCAAAGGTGATTTTGAAAAATCGACGTCATTTGCCAACGGACACGCCCACTTTCCATGCAACCCAAAAATTGAAAACGCAATTAATAAAATTATGTTTAACGTACAGAGATAAAATTTGGTACGTTTGTATTTAATAACAAAACGAAGATGGTTTTGAGAAATGGATGTCAGCCAACAGCGGACACACCCACCTACCATACGTCCCAAAAATTGAAAACTCAATAAATAAGTTTATATTTAACCTACAGAGATGAAATTTTGTATGTGTGTATTTTATAACAATTGGGCGTAATCCGTTCACAAACAAGCCCACCTCCCATACAACCCACAATAGCGAAAATACTATACAGGCATTAACATGTGAGCTACAGGAATAAAACTTGAAATTTTTATAAATTTTAGGATAAACGGACACGTCTATTTTCAATACTATTATTGTATTTTGAAAAAGTAGGTTTAGGTTATTTCAAAGTCGGGCTAGACCGACTTTAGACTTTCTTTACTTGTTTCTTGCAAGTTTAGTTTCAAGCGATTTCATATTTTTTCATATACTTTAACGAGTTTCTAAACTTGAGCAACATTCAAAGTTTATGTATCAATCTTTTATTTTCTTTTCTAGTTTTTCTAGGTTTTTTTTCCCATTCGCTGAAACATTTTGAAATAACTCTAACTTAAGTTGACATTTAGCTCGTTTCCTGCATTAAGCTTCCTTCACGTACAGACAGAGCAACAACATTTGTGTACCAAACAAACTTTGCTGAGATTTTTTCTTGGTGATATTTTTCAAGCCTTGTGTTTTTGTCATGTCAACGTTAAGCTGTTAATCCTCTTATATTTTACTTTCGTATTCTAGAAGGACTTGTACTTTTTAAACCTGTAGCTCTAGTGAAAAAGGATAAGATAGAAGTTTATATGCTGGTACTTGTTTAAAAATAGTTACTGTGCAAATATTTAAAGCTCGAATGTAATTATTTGCATCTGTTGGGTCTACACTGAAAAAAAAGCAATAAAAATTTATGGTATTGTAAAATGGTGGCATATAAAGCCAACTTGCCCGACCCTACAACAAGATTTTTTGCCTGAGGCAAGGCATGTCACTTATGTTTTGGGCTTAAATGCTTGAAAGTTTCTTCCATCTTAGCAGTTCTGTTAACTGCTGAAGAAAGTTGCAGAAACTTTTAAGCCACCAACACTTTAACAAGCTTGTATTTTCATTGCTTTAAGGAACAAGACAAACAAAAAATAAAAGAAGAAAATAACATTCTTTTACAACATTCTTTATAACAAATTACGTTTATTAAGAGCCTTTTTGTTAAAGTATGTATCGGCAGATTAACATTCTTTCATAATATTTTTTTGCTACAGCCATAAAAATATAGTATTTAAACTAATATGATAGCGGAATAAGCAGAGAAAATCTTTCAAGTATTCTTTTGTTATAAGTTTTTTTAGTTGTTCTTTTGAAGCTGTCACATGCAGAATATGTTGATCTTGTAGGTATCATGAATAACAATATTATCATAAATAAATAAATAGCCTTCAGAATATTAACCTAGCAAGAATGAAGTACATAATTTATTCATTAAACTCTGTTCAGAGAGTGAAAATGCAGCCTTAGCTTCCGGCATTAACACACATACGAATGGAAGTGATAATAGCTATTAAGGAATTCTTGTAATGGGAGACATAAAAAAATTGCTTTGGAGTGTATTCAGGTTAAGTTGAATAACGTATAGATGTGTTTAAATTAGTATTTATCAACGTGGGGCGGTTTGTGTGCCCAGGCACAATTTTAATATTTTATTGGCAACCCACAAATAGCAATTAAATTAAATTTTAATTTTGTTAAATCATTGCAAACGCCTTGAAATATGCACTTTAATAATTTTGAAATGAATAAAATGACATTCTAAAAAAAATGAGATAAAAACAAAACTCAAAAATGAAACTTTATACAAATAAGTTTAACCATACTTGACACAAATGCACTGAGAAAAAGAGTTAATTTTTCTATAAATATTTGGTTATAGAAAATAAATAATATATTTGAGTTATTGAGTTATTTGAGTGGTGATAATTAGAGATAATGGAAATAATTTTACTATATATCGATGGTTAAGCTCACTAAAGTGATAAGTGTGAACTTTTGTCAAAAATAGGTTTACTGCATTTTCCAAATCATCAATATAATATCTACCTTGTGTAAATTTCTTGAAAATGCATAAACAATGCTGCTTAGTATGCAGTTGAAATTAGTGTTTTGTACTGATATGTATTGAAATTTAAAAACAAAATCAACGTTTTTGAACATTTTAAATTTTTCACTTATCACTTTTTTGCGCTTAACCATCGATATATTATAATTTATTTATTCTTTACTTTTATTATTTATTACTTCATTTTTATTTGTGTTTTTTGTTATTAGAATTTCATATAAGCAAATACTCAAAGAAAAATAGCATACCGTCAAAATTTATTTTATTTCCTGTGAATCGAACCCGGATGTATCGCATACTAGTTGATTGCTTTAACATTGTGATGTACTGGCTAATGGATGAACAAAAGGCAAACTAATTAAAAGCGACCGAATGTTTCAATAGCATCAACTGATATTTAGTTACCATAATCAAACCATATTTTGATTAAACAGTCATTATATTTACTGAAAACTAGAGTTTATTGTGCACAATGAAAACACAATTTACAATTTATATGAAATTTAAAATATTGATCTTTATCACTGTGATTCGAACACCGGACTCGTCGCTTAAGAGTTGAATACTCTAACGTCGTGAAGTACCTCTACCGGATCATGTGTGAGCGAAATGCAAGCAAAACACAAGGAATCGATTATTTAAGGTTTCAATTTTGGTAATTATGAACAAACCGTGTTTTGTCTGATAACTTATTATGTTTGCAGAAAATTCGATTCGATTGGCGTTACACTTGAATGCATATATTTACAAATATATCGAAAATATTCATTGAAACCATAGCTGTTAAATTTCGATTACGATTAGTAATAAATTAGATTATTTTTCAAAAAGAATTATAATCATTATATAATCCTTAGGTAAAAATTAGTAGTTGATTAGTAATTGATTACGATTACAAATAATCAAATTATAATCACGATTACTTTAAATTACGAATATAATCATAAAGAATCAAAAGTAATCAACAAAAATAATCAGATTAGTTTTAAAGATTATTTTTGATTCTTTTTGATTATTTCAAGAATTTGAGCCTAAGAATCGAAAATTCTTAAAATTATCAAAAATAATCAAAAGTAATCTTTAAAAATAATCGAATTTTTTTTTTGTGGATTACATTTGATTCTTTCAGATTATTTCCGTAATTTCATATAATCGTAAATATAATTTGATTATTTGTAATCGAAATCGCTTGATTACTGAGCCAAACATAAAAGAATCGTATTTAGGCCCGTTAACTGATATCAATTTTAAACAAAGTTTAGCTTAACAAAGTTTAAAATTCCTTAACCTCAGTTTAAATTTTAACGCTGATACCTCATCTCAAAAAATCTAAGTTTAACTTGGTGAGGCAAGTTTAAATTTAAACACAGAAATTCTAGGTTTAAAAAATTTAAACTTAGATTTTGTCAAAAATTCTCTGAGAACATTGGAAATATTCTCAATTATAAACAAAAAATATAAAATAAAAAATTGTTTGCACATTTAACAGCTATGATTGAAACTAACAAATTTAGTATTGGGCAAGAAAGTAAACCTCAAACCGCCTGCATTTAATAAAATTACAGGAATTTGCAATGGAAAAACTTAAATTACAGAACTACATCGAAAACAGTGTCAAATAAACGACTAAAATCCAAATAATAAAAACAAAATATTGTTTTGCACTTCTAGGAGCCAAGATATATCTTTAACTTCACACGTTCATACCTTTTTGTTCCGATTTGAATTGTTTCCTTGTGCAACACAGGTGAAATGAACGTATGCACTGAGGCAAAAACAGGCTGCTTTAATATTTATTTTGTCCAATGGTGTGGTACCTAAATTAACGGAATATATTCGATATAGAGCGAAATAAAATAAAAAAATTTGTTCTCTCGTTACTCCTATAGGAAAATTTACCATATTATATGGATGGAATGTTTATAAACATAACCCTTCAAATAAATTTCTGCTTTGACTCAAAAAATCCACGTTTACACCGAAACTAAAACATGTTTTGTAGCTATTGTGTTATATCACAAAATGTGACTGTTTACACTGCCTTTTTCACCTTTAAGTTTAACGTTTCTATTTTAACTTAACTAAACTCTTTTTTCCATTTTTTTCTACCCCAAAAACTAAGCTTTGGGGCGTTGCCACATTTGTTTTTTGTCCATGGTGTGTTTTGACCACGTTTTGAAAATTTGGTGTAAACATACTAGGGTTATTCACACCGAACTCGTTAGTTTGTTAGTTGTTGCTTGTTATTTTTTTACATGCACTTTGTTTTTGTAAAATTATCGAACTATCGAGTAACAAAGTAACAACTGAGCAACCCTGATAAAGTTTTCGTTAGTTGGGCAAACCAAAATCAGATGGTATTCAATAGCATTTACCAGGCTAACGAGTTTAAACATAAGGGTATGTTCACAGTCTCTCCAATATGAGCTTACTTTACCACCTCTGTCCCAGCCCCAAAAATGATCCAAAAAAAAAAAGTATATATACCATTCGAAAGGGCTCAATTTGCACCTTCCGAATATAAGCATTTTAGAATTTGCACCCTCGTACTTTTTGCAAAAAAAAATGTCAAAGTTTGCAATATTGAAATGCTCATATCTCGGTAACTAATTGCTATTTCGATGTGCACCTTGCGTCAATAATTTGCAACTTTAATCCTCTAATTTGCACCATTGAGAAAAGTGCGAAAAATACATCGATTTTTCTGAAAATGCAAAAAAATGTTTTAATTCGATAGCTCGTTCTGCGCATGCGTCGTATCAGTGACTCGCGGGCACCGCGCATTCCACTAGAGGCTTTGTTGTGATGGGGTTTATCTATTTATAGTTTATAATACTATCTCTGTTTTTAAGTATTGATAAAAAAGTATAGACTAATAGTATTAATCTTATGATAGTATTAATCTTATGATAAACAAAAATGTTGTGACAAATCAATACAGCACAATAACAAGTTTTACTGTGATCATTTGGCCTCAAGTATCAACTTTAGTAAATGCATCAGTGATGAACTTTATATGTACATTATATATACTGATTTTGATGTAGTCATATCTAGATCAGCCAGACATTGCCACTAAAAAGTCCCTAGCGCGCACCGTGCACGAGAGTCGTATAACTATATGTTTTCTGGATAGCGCATGCGCAGTATTGATTTACGTATTTTTACATTATTTACGAAGAACCGATTGATTTTCTACTATTTTAACGAAGGTGCAAATTATAATAACAAAATTGCAAATTTTTGGGCCAAGTTGCACTTTGAAATTTGCATTTTTAAGCGAGATATGACAGTTTAAAAATTGCGTCATATACTCCATTTTCAATCTAATTTATTTCAAAAACTATAAGGGTGCAAATTAAAAAATTTACACATTCTGAAGGTGCAAATTAAGCCCTTTCAAATGGTCTATACACTTTATTCTTTTCGATAATTTTTGGGGCTGGGACAGAGGTGGTGCTTACTTTGTCGTTCTATCATGCTATAATACTAGATTGCTTTGACAATCAGCTGTTTGAAGCTTGAGATTCGTGCTCAGACATTTTTTCAAGTAAATTTCGAGTAATAGAGAGCGACAAAAAGTGGAATTTTGCTTGTTCTTTTTCTCTATCGTGCTGGGAAAAATGTTGAAAGAAAGAAACTCTTTAGAGTAACTTCAAGTTACTTGAAGAGTACGGAAACATTCCTACTATGTTCACACCGAATTTCCAAATTAAGTAAATTAAGTAATGAGTAATTGCGAAGTTGTACAAGACTGTTCACACTGAGCTTAGATAATTTCGTTTGACGTTTGATTTTTTTTTTGTCAACTCATCGGCAACACTTAACAGTTGCCGTCTTAAATTTGAACTTAAAAATATAAAAATTCTTACTGAAATTACGCAAAAGCTCAAAATTAAGTAATTTGGCTCAGTGTAAACATGGTACAAGACTTAAATTTGAAAATCCCACAAAAAATGTCCGAATCAAATCCGGAATTTAAAATGGTTTTGAAATATTTAAATATATAAAGGTCTCTGGGACAGATCCAATAATGTCTACCTGCTATGACCCGAAAATATATAGATATATATAAAAACGAATGTGCCATGTCTCACAAAAACTTGTCAAAGACTCGACAAATTTGAATGATTTTATTATTGTTTTGTTCGCCCCCAATGCTGAGGTGTTTGTGTCATATATATATTTTGTCGTATATTGCCATTTTTTTAAGCTTTTTATCATATAAAACTAAAATTTGATACGAGCGAGAGATGAAATTATTTGTTTGAAAATGTTTAGACTAGCAGAACTCTGAAATGGAATGACCGCTTTTAAAATTGATTTTTCTTAAGTGTGCTACACTTTTTATATTAAGTTCTAATGAAGTCGGAATTTCTTAATTCTATTTAGTTGAGAAATTAATTGAAAATAATTTATTCATGTATTTCGTAGTTCATATTCGCTGACTTCAGTTTGATTTTTAAATGACAACAAACGTTGTTGGACAATTTTATTTTTATTCCACATGCTTAAGAAGTTTTAAGTGTCTCAAGTGGAATGTCAAGTTTCAATATTTTGAAAATGCATTTGGAACCTATTTTTTAGTCTTCTCTTCAACTAAAGGAATTCAAGTTTTATCATACTTCTTTTAGAGCGAATCAACCAAATCAAATTACATATAATTGAAAATATTTTTGAAAAATATCCCCATACAAATCGCGTTCTAACCCGTTATTCTATGTCAAAAATGCATTCGAAAATGGACTCTTGAATGCATATATTTTACAAAAATGGAATAAACATATGGTAAATTATAAAAAATTTGCGAACAGAAAAATTTATTTAATTAAAAATTTAAACGGAAGACCAAATTAAGACATTCTTGGGTATAAAAACTAGACAATTTTTTCATAGGTGTTCATTTTGGTAAAAAATGCAAAGATTTATATTCCAAGCAGATTACAAAAATTGACAGAAAAATTTTAAATTTCGAAACTTACAAAATATACTCTGGTGCACCGGCTTCCAAGCACTGTATAATCTGTTTTATAAGCAGAATCGACAACAATAATCAACTGAAAAAATTCGATACTCAAAAAGTTGTTTGACTAAAACCTCCCTACTTATAACATACTTCATACACTCTATAACTATAATCGGTTAATGTTAATTCAATATTCAGTTAATATATTTTTACTTTAACCTCATAAAATATTTATTGATTCCTCGGTATCTGCTCTAAGGCAGTCGTTGATAAGTAAAACTCACCTTTTACACAATCTCTTTAAAACAAGAATAACTATTTATGTAGAACAACATTAAATATATTTTTAATTAAGGTGTACCAACAATTATATTGGCATAAAGAAATTGCAAAATATTTTATTTCTCTATTTTGCATTTCAATAGATTTTTAATAAATGACCCCATTTCATGTTTGTTGTTTTGTTTTGTTTTTTTTTTTCATTTAAGCAAACGAAATCAGCCGGCATCGTTGTGTCAACAACAATATTATCATCATCATAGTCATCATCAACATTACCAACACTGCTGTTGCTCATCATTGTGTCATCAGCAAAAAAAAAGGAGACCCGCATCGTCGTCAGACTCAACAGACACTGCTTCATTATGTCAGCAGCAACAACAACTATTGATTATGATTATTTAATGAAATTCCTAGCACTCGGTGATTCTGGTGTGGGTAAAACTAGCTTCCTTTATCAATACACAGATGGCGGTTTTCATTCTAGATTTATATCAACGGTTGGCATTGATTTCCGGGAGAAGCGTTTGGTAAGTTTCGAAAAAATATGCAAATAAATCAAAAACAGATTTCTTTGTTTTAGTTCAGGTTGAATAGGTACAGATTCGGCAGACGGATTTAAAGGCATTTTGAGCAAACAATATATTTAGTTTCAAATACAATTTTAATATTTGCAATTGATAACACAGTGCAGTAATAACACTGTAAAAATGTTTAATATCTTGAAATTAATTGTGCTCTAGACCGGATAAAAAAAAAAACAGTTGACGTGCCTGTATCTGAAATAAGAGATTAGACAGAGGATATAAAAAAAAATAAGTTTTTATTTTTTACAGTGTATAAGAAATACTAAAATTTGTTAATGCCTGAAGCCTAGCACTCTGTTCACTTTCATGAGAAATTTCACTCAAATCTCTACAAAAAACAATAGCAACACAACATGTTCGTCAAAGTAGTACTCTGTTCCGCTATGAAATATACTCGCAACATTTCTCTTGCAACATTTTTTCACGACAATTTAGTTGAACTGCCTATTTATTTTGATGTGAACAGTGGCATTTATTGTACATTTTTTTTTTTATATATTTTTTTTATATTTATTTTTCTCTATTTTGAAAAGTAAATTATGACTTTCTAAAATTATACAATTTCAGTCATGATATAATAACATTACCAGGTAGTATTGACAAGTGTTGATTCTTATATGATTGTTATATGCGTTGGCCACATTCAGCTACGTCAACTGTTGTGACAGCGACACATCGGGGAGCGCTGTTATCGGTATTGAAGTTTCAGAAAAGTTGTCAAGTTGATGAAATGTCAAGCTTTGCATCAAATACCTATGGAAATTTTACCGAAAAATAAAAAATTTTCTATTTTTAAATGCATTTTAATGCACAACTTCATATTTATGTGCATCAAGTTTTGACTTAACAGTTGCCAACTGTTGAGTACGCGTACGCTGAATGTGACCAGTGAAAGTTAATTATATGCAATGACCGATTGTGAGCGCTCTCTTCTTCGTTATATTTTTTGACAGAAGTTCGTTTCCAACAGAAACGTCAACACTACGTCGTAGTTATTATGTCATGAATTTCAAAAAACAAAACATTTGTCAGAATTTTCACCCAACAAAAACATGAATGTTGCCAGAGAAATTTCACGCAAACGAACAGAGTACCGGTCTTTAGGAAAGAAAAAAAAAGATATTGAATTAAACGCATTTTGCAGGTTAAAAATTGTAAACAAATATAATTTGAGAGACCCTCTTGTCTTAAAAAAAATTAAGATCTTGTTGTAATACTCACAACGGCATATTTGCTTATGGAGGTTCTCATTAAATTTTTTTCGACCAGGACTTAAACACATTCTTGCTAAAGAGGAATACACTGTAAAAAGACATTTTTGTTATTTGCTCGACCTAAACTCTAATTTCAGACATCGGCACGTCAAGTTTTATTTCGATCCGGTCTAGTGTGGACCGTTATATATGAACTATATTTCTCTTAACTGTTAAGTTGATCCACACTGTGGATTTCAAGTTGAATAAGAGTGGTCTTTATGAACTTTGGTAAATTTAATTTTTTTAATTGCTTTTCATTTTCTATAAAAAATTAAATTTCTAATTTGCCTTAACTATTAAATCTGTCTTTTCTATTCCTCCCTAGATCTACACCTCACGTGGTCGCAATCATCGCATACACCTGCAACTCTGGGATACTGCGGGTCAAGAGCGTTTTCGCAGTCTTACCACCGCCTTCTATCGCGATGCCATGGGTTTCCTGCTAATCTTCGATCTTACCAACGAAAAATCATTTTTAGAAATTACAAACTGGCTGGAACAGCTGCGTATGCATGCTTATTGCGAAAGTCCAGATGTGGTGTTGTGTGGCAATAAATGTGATCTGGAGCAGTTTCGCGTTGTGAGTGCTCAGCAAGTGCGTTCGCTGGCGGATCGCTATAATTTGCCGTATGTGGAGACAAGTGCCTGTACGGGTCTAAATATACGTCAAGCAGTGGAGCTTTTGGTGGGTCGAGTAATGGAACGCATGGAGCAGGCTTTGGTCAATGCCGAGCTTTCAAAAGTTTTGGGTCAATCACGTTGTTTGCCGTTGCCGAATATGCCAAATGCATTTAATGATAGCTTCCGCCTGGGCATGTCTCCGGAAACGGCTGCTCGAAATGACGATCCGGCCAGAAAGAATTGTAATTGTTAAGTCATATAAAGTGCGCAGAGTTTAAAAATTAAAACTCATACAAGATTTTTAAGCTGTTTGGTACAATAACTAGCAAAATGTTTTTTAAAAAAAAAGTATCTTATAGATGCATGTTTTGATGTATATATGTAAACTTTACTTTGTTGATAGGAAAAACTTAAAGAAATCAAAAAAAAAAAACAAACAAAACCAAAATGAGGAGTTCATAAAAATGTCTATTAATAAATTTGTTAAATGTTTAAAACATTGTCTTTTTACTACTTCATTTCGGAATTTCAAACTTAAAAAAGTAGTCTTAGAAAAAATATATTTAGAGCTATAACTAAACTTATAATACTAAACGTTGTATTGGTTGCCGCATTTCGACTATCAATCCAGTCACGATAAACACTTACATCCACATAGACGCCGGGGTAACCGGGTAATGCGCAGTCATAGCCCCAAGAGACGATGCCAACGAGTGTGTTATTATATACGAGTGGACCGCCTGAATCACCTTTGCATGAGTCCGTACCACCTAGCATACTACCGGCACACACCATGCCCGGCAATAAGTTATAGGATTTTTGGCACAGACTGCGCGGAATGACTGTAACATTGGCAGTGAGGAGATTAGTCGATAGAGTGCCCTGTAAGATGAACATTTTTAAGATTCAGTATTAAAATTTTCTCAGTTTAAATGTTAGTTCTAAAGACTTAACAAAAGATTATTAAGATTAAGAATATAATAGTCGGACTTATTAAGCTAGAAAGAGTAACATCCTGGATTTATATAGGTTCATTGCATGCATAGAAAAGTTTCTTAATATATCTACTTATAAATAATTTATACTTAAATAAATTTCTGAAGCCTTACCTTCTCCGTTTTGCCCCATCCTGTGACCTGACACACCGTTCCAGATTTCACTGTGCTATTGGTCATCGCTATGGGCGCAATTGTTAAATGGGTTTTATTTACTGGTAGACCGGTTTTTAAAAACATCACAGCAACATCATCACGCATTGTGGCCATGTTAAAAGTACCAAATGGTTCAAATGAAGTGACATCAGAGACGATGGTACCATTGACGCGTCGATTTTTATCCATTGTACCCATGACTATGCTAAATTCTTGAGCTTTGCGATAACGTTTTTTCTCCTCACTGTTATTAAGGCAATCAATTATAGTTAAGACTGTTCTTTAAATATAATACTATAAATCACTCACTTGTATACACAATGGGCGGCTGTTAGTACTTTTCTGGGTCCAATAAGCGATCCTCCACAGACGTGTCCATTGCCGAATTTACTTTCACGACTCTTCAGACGTATGGAGACCTGATGTTTGGTATTTGTAATGTCGGCACGAGTACCGTTTATAATACGTGGGCTGGGGCTAAAATCCTGAAGTTGCGCAGATGCTGTGAACAAAGTATTGCTTTTTAATTAATAATTGGGAAAAGAGGCAAAGCTATTTTTCTAACTATAAAGTTGCTTTTTGCAAATATCTCTATAATATTGCTACGAATAAAGTACCTTTTGCATGTTATAAACTAAACTTTAACCATTTAACCGCAATATATGGAGCAATCTGGGGACATTAAATATTTGAAATTTTTTCGGGGAGAATCTTACACTGAGGGAAATATGTGTTAAAATTAAATGAAATTGTGTTCATTTTAAACGAATTTGTTTTTGAAATAGAGCTTGAAACAAATTCATTTAAATTAAACACAACTGTTCTTAAAGTTAAATTTAAAACAAGGGTTTTTGTTTTTAAAACAATGTTTTTAAATAAGAAAACAAATTTAAAACAAAAATTTTTAAATTTAAAACAACTGTTTTAAAGCATAATTTTTTCGATGCCATTTTTTAATTTTTTCCGAGTTTTTGATGACAGATTCGTAATCAGCGACACTTGGGACCCTCCGAATACCGAATCTCAACTCCTTTCAATGAAGTTTGCATTTTAAATATTTCAATATTGAAAAACTGAATTAGTTTTTATTTTATTTTATGTTCGATATTTTTCAAACCAATGAAAATTCAAAATTAAAAAAAAGTTTCAAAGAAATAATGAATGAAACAAAATTGAAAGGAGTGTATAGTTGAAATTTGAACACTATTGTTTTAAATTTTGTTTTGTAGAAACGCAAAGGCCTTAAATTTATATTTTAAAAATTTTTGTTTAATTTTAAAGTATGTTTTTTTTCTCAGTGTATGCATTCAATATGAGAACAAATAATGTAAAAATTTGTGAAAGTATTCTTGAACTTGACAAGTCCCAATCAACTGTCAGGAAATGCTTTTCTTTCGTACATTTAGAAATTTTAAAGTGAATGGTGCTCTTTGCACTAACCAAAGAGAGCAAGGTTAACCTTTCACCGAAAAATTCATTGAAATCATGGTTTAGGTTTATGTAATCTATCATGTGAGCAGTCACGACATCGTTTATGAACTGAAGATCGATCAGAAAACATTTAAATCATAAGCATAAAGCTTTTTTCAAAAAGAAGGACCATGCTTGGTAACCCGGATTGAAATTTAGACTTCGCCGAAGACCGATTCAAAAGATAGAGGGACTAATATTTCATATGAAACTAAATAGAGTACTAGGCTTTATGAATTCTTTTGAGACGCCAAAAAACTCGATATTTTATCATTTGCGGAAAGGTATTATTTTTTAAACACCTATAAAATATGCATTTGCGTCATGATATTCACTTGCATTTAAGCTTATTGGAAAAATATTGAGCTCCCTCTAACTTTTGAGTCGGTGTACGGCTGAATTTTTTGTTCTCCAAATGATTTTACTCAAAACGCTTCGATAGATTCACTAAAAATTACCTGGATCGCAATTACCACATAAGTGAAACAACTGTGCGCAACATTGTGAAAAAGTTTTACCAAACTGGATTCGTACTTGATATTCCGAAGTCAACCAGAGCGTGAACATCACGCAGTGCTGAGCATTTTGCAGCCGTAAGTGCAAGTGTCATCAAGTCCCTCAATATGTCTATTCGTCATCGTTGGCAACAATTGGCCATTTCCGCGATCTCCAGCATCGAATTTTGCACTCGGTCTTGAAGTAACACTGATATGAAGTCCAATTGACACAGCAGTTGTTGCCTCGTGACCATACATAACACTACATTCGCTGATTGGGTTGAACCTCGGCGGCTATGTTAAAAATCAAAATTACCGTTTCTGGGGCTCGCAAAATCCATAAATGATCGTGGCGAAGCCAATGCATCCACCGTGAGTAACTGGGTGATGTTTATGGGTCGAAGACATCATCAGGCCGTTTTTTTTCGCAGATGAGAACGGAAACACCAAAAATGTCAACTCTGAACGATACCACACTATGCTGGAGGACTATTTTGTGCCGTGGGTTGAAGCTCACGGTCTGGACGACATGTGGTTTCAGCAGAATGGCGCTACATCACACACCTCGTAATTTCTCGTCGCGGTGATGTTAATTGGGCACCCAGATCATGTGATATGACGCCATAAAAAGTTACACCATAGGATTACACGAAGAGGATTTGTGGGATTACACGAAGGATAAAGTCTATGTGAATAATCCGAACACGATTCTAGACTTGAAAAGCAATATTATATCGGTTATTAAGGCCATTACAGAGGCCATACTGCAAAATGTCATCGAAAATGTGACCAAAATACAGAGATATCTAAGGAATAGTCGCTGTGAACAAATCCACGGAATAATTTTTCACTCATAAACCTCTTGTATGACCTTTTGAACGAAATAAAATATTTGGAAAAATTCCGAACCAGTTGCGTTTTATTCAAAATCAAAGTACAAAAAAACACAAAAAAAATATATTTGACCAAATTTCCATCAGCGATTCGCTTTTGAAACGGTACTAAATCGAGGTAGTTTTTACTCGTATGCTAACAGATGATGAAAAGTGGACTACATACGATAATGTCGATTGAAAATTGCTCCCAAAACGATTACTAAGTAGAGAAAGAAGGCAATGCTGTGTTTGGTGGGAATAAAACAATATCATCCAGTACAAGCTAATATCGCTTGCCTTAACGATTGATTCAAATGTCTATTGCCACCAATTAATACGGTTGAAATAAGAAATTTAACAATATGTACGGGCTGTGGCCATGGGTTGTCATGATGAAAGCCATAAAATGCATGACCTTAGGTTGTCATGATGAAAGCCATACAATGCATGGGTTTCACTATGAGAATCCAATGTCCAAGTCCAAAACATGAAGAATTGGACTTGGTTGTCATGTAGTTTCAACAAGATGGTGCCAGATGCCTAACGCCACGCTATACTATGGACCTATTGAAAGGTGAGTTTGGTGAGAAATTCATATAACGTTTTGAAGCAGTCCAGTAGCCGCAAAAAATCATATGACTTGATCCACTAGACTATTTTGTGTGGGGCTATGTGAAGTCCTTCGTGTACAGAGACAAGCTAGATACAATTGCAGCCCCGGATGACAACATTACAGCTGCCATTAAACAAAGGGGTAAAATAAACGAAAAGTGTACTTTAATTAAAAAAAATGAAATGCAAATATCCTTTTAATTTATGGTAACCAGTTAAAATAGATAATATTTTACATCTTAAGTCGAAAGTATGTATTGTATTGTATAAGTCGAAAGAAAAAAGCATTTTTGACTCTCCGCTTCCGCGCTACATTCCTTATAAGTTACCCGATCGAGCGTTGTTGCTTTCGCACAGTGAAAAAAAATCGAATAAAGCCTATATTTAAGAGTGAAATTTTATGAAAAATTTGTAAAAAAAAATTTGTAGCTTGGAACCTTTAACTTCAGGTAATTTTCAAAGTTAATTTAAAAAAAAAGTTGACTAAAAATTTTTTAAAATGTTATCGTTATCTTTTAAACATTTTGTGCAGAGGTTAGCTTGTTCATAGCTGCCATTATGAATTTCAAAATTTTGACTTCAGATTCGTGACCGGTGCCATTTTTGTCTCGATAAGTAGCCCCTGTCAATTGATCTAAAAATTAAGCTATGTCACCCTACTGTGCATTGGTGAGATAACGGCCGAAATGTTGGAAAAAGTATGCCGAAATTGGAGTTTAGGGATGGAACACCTCAGGTGTAGCCGCGGGAAGCATTTACATTACAGAGTAAACAAATTCTCTTCCATGTCTTAACAAGCTATTACCATCAATGAGTCATGGACTGGAATGATGGTCTCGAATAACATATAATCGATTATCAACAATACAAATTGATATTTAAAGAGTGTACACCGACACTCACACTTATTTCTTATCTTGACATTGACATAATTTGTATAAAAAATATCGGGGATTTTTTAATACGAGATAGATATGAAATGTTCGAGTAAATTTCGAACATCTCAAAAAAGATATAATTCCTGCATTACCAAGAAAATCATGATAAAGTCATGATACATATCTTTTAATTAATTATGTATATGAATAATATATATTAATTTTGTTATATTAAATTTTTGCAGAAAATGTTGGAAATTTATTAAAATTTTGGTTAAATATAATATTGCGGAATTCCATTTTGAATTGATCTTTAAATGTCTTTTAATATCAATTCGCATTAATTTCACTTATGGCACATTATTGGATTGGAACAGTACGTTTAAAACCTAAAAACAAAATTGTTATTTTTCAATTCTTCAATGGAGTTCATCGTTTTTGTATTGATTGTCTTCACTTAATACCAAAAGCACTAAAACACTTCGAAAATCGTTGACTTGGTTAGAACACAATTTCATAAGAAGAAAACTGATGAATGACTAATATTTTGATGCGGAAAATCAATCACTTTAAACTTGAATACCAATCAAATAAGTATAGGTTTATAACGTAATTATGATTAAAACACTTTTCTTACATATTTCAGTTATAGCTATTATCACTAAAAGTAATGTGACGCGTTTCATTATTGAGCAATTTGGAATTAATTTTTAAGTTGCGTATTTTTCCTCAACTATCGATTGATTGATTTTGCGTGCGTTAGTTAGACTGTTTAACTGGCGATCGGTACTAAAGAGTTAGCATTAAAATATACTCTGTGCCAATACATTCAAGTGTAAATTATTTTATCTTTGTGGTATTGATAACGATTTCATTTTTTTTCCAAAAAATAAAAATGAACTTTGTTGTATCAAAACATTATCTAATCAGCGCTGATAGCTCATAGCCAGCAAGGACCATGATTTTCAATCCACTTCAGACGCGGATATATAAATTTTGTTAAGCATTTAAGGCTAGTGGCGATGATGAGCAATTTTTAACTAATCAAGCTAACTCTATTTGACTGCGATAATAAAAAAATTAACTTTATTGCAAAAATATGTAATATAGCTGGCATAGCAAATGATTGTGATATTTTGCTAAAAAGAGTTAGTTTTGTTTTTCTACGAACCAATATTGATTGATTTATTAACTATGTACCTAATTACAATAATTTGTATAAAGTACAAAAAGTGTTTGTTGTATATAATATGAAAAAAAAAAACAAAAAATCATGGACGGACTATAAAGAATACAGTTGCAATATTAAATTTATATAAAGTACAAAAACTTTCTCTTGTATATAACAAATAAAGATTCCGATTGGACGGTTTTTTTTAAGATTCATACATTTTAGGCTTAAATTTGTTTCAAAACAGGATTAGAGAAATATTTGAACTACTGTTGTGAAGGCACTTTACTACAACTAACCATAGATTGTACATTATTTGAGGACGGTTCTATACAGTAAACCTTATTCGAGCTTGGAAATTTATACTTTTCTAATATAGTTTGATAACATAAAAATAGTTAATATATGTTATATGCGTGCATTGGTCAATTCTTAGCTTAAAACTATTAATATTATGAAGAAAGTTAAAAATTTTATTCGTTTGAATATAAAATTGAATGATTTGCTTTGTAGCTGCTGATGACTGGCATGCTTTTTGCGGTTTTATGTGGTTTATATGTAACCCTGAAGACTACGCGATTGGCTTTGGTGATGTCTGGATGGTTGATAGCCGGGTTCTTGCATTTCCATTTGCATAACTAGATTTTTCTGCTCGCCACGCAGTTCATAAGCTGCCTTGGACTCACGTTGTAATATCATAGCTGCTATGCCGAGAATCATGAAAGCTACAACAGCCAGGGCATAAGACCAGCCGAGCACATTGAATTTAGGATACATCAGCCAATCACGGCGATAGGCACAGCCGCCAAAGATGGCCACCGCCAGAAACATAAATAATGCTGCAAGTGTTATAAATTAAATTTACATAAAAGCTTATTTTAACAAAATTTTTACTTACACGAGATGGCTGTGCACAAAAATGAGATGCGCACGAGTATCCATTCGTATTGCAGCACACCTTTCAGCGGCAGACGTATGATGACCAACGCGAGTATCGATAGGCAGATGAACGTCAAAAGGAATGCCATGGTGACAAAAGCCTGAACGGCCATTAACCAACCCGGCAGCAGCCACTCCCTTATCACATAGTATTCCTGTAAGACACAAAACAAAATAAAGCATTAACTATGCAGCCTCGCCTTAATCTTAAACTGTATTCATAACTAACATGACTGAAGACGTTGTGGCAGCCATTGAACTGTCTCGGAAACTGATAATAAGGATAGACAAAGTTCTTGAAGCAATACTGCCAAATGCCCATGTTCTTAAAGCTGCTACGTGTCTCCTCGTACGAATGCAGCCAATAGGGCGAACAGAAAGACATCATGAGAATGAAGAAACCCATAAAGGTAATGACGGCACCAAAGACCACACCATCTTTGCACATGCAAATAAAAACACGGAAAAATATTAAAATTTAATTTGTAGCAAACGAAATATTAGTACAAGAAATAAATAAAAACAAGGTGCGGTGCGTCAGTGCGTTGACGCAGACTTCGCTACACTCACTTGTGGCTCTTGGATAGTCGTTCTTTTCAGGTCCATCTGCCTGATCGTTCGATTGTTGTTTCGCTAGATTACGCATCGTTTTCTTCTACTTTATTTTCTTTTAGTAATTTCCACTAATAAATTGTAAAATTTTTAAAATATTCAACCAAAAAATTAAATGAATCAAAGCAAATTTTATTCTGTTGACAAACTAATAATACCAGCAACACCACCCTAATAAAGCTGCAAACACACTGACAAATGCTGACAGTTGAGCGCACTGCTGAACCCAACAACACAATGTATAATAAAGTGTGCATGAAGCACACGTAATGCATCGATGCAACTATGTTGTACAACATGGTTTTAGCTTGTGGCATTTTTTTCATTTTACTTCTTATGTAATTACTTTTTAATACCACATATGTTTTGAGGATTATATCAAAAAGTTACATATCAAATATATATTGAAGAAACTGGTTATTGGTTACAACAACAGAGTTCATTGTATCGAGAAGGAACCGAACAGTCCAGCACATGGTCGTTCAAAACCAATTGTCAGTTGTATAAAACTGTATGCATTACACCGAATGCCATATGGTAAGTGTTACCAACCCATCGAAGCCATTCGATTTTACATGCTTGACTGCGTCATTGCCGATTTACAGTTTATTCAGGTTCAGATTCTATCGTATTCGGTATTTGCCGTTACAGAAGATTGCACAATCGACTGATTAACATGCCTGTTGACAAGAGTTATCCTTCATTTGATCTCAATGCTGATATTGATGGAGAAAGAAAGCCAAAACCTCATTAATACTAGGGTGTTCAAGATGCTGCTGGCTTCCAATTGACGGCACCACTACTCTTCAAATTCAACACATTTTTGACGGTTAAAATGCTTCCTTTCTCCCATATTCTCCAGATTTGGGCCTGCAGCGACTATTCTCTGTTCCCAAACTTAAAAAGTTGACTCCAGGGATGGAGATTTGTGACGAATTGGCAGATCGAATTGGAAACTAAAGCATATATTGGAGATCTTGAGAAATCTTTTTATTCAAAGCGCATCGCAATGTTAGAAAACCGTTAGAATAAGTTTATCGAGCTGAAAGTTGGCTATGTGCTAGAATTAACAATAATTTTTACAAATTCCTTATACTATGTTCACACTGAGGTCAAATTAGGTAATTTCGTGAGATAATTTCGAAATTGTACAAAAGTGTTCACACTGGGCTTAGATAATTTCGTTTGACGTTTGATTTATTGTTTTGTCAATTCATTATTGGCCACATTCAGCATATTCAACAGTTGCCAACTTAAATGTTCAATTAAAAATAGAAAATTCTTACTCAAAGTAACTTTGATAAACTATTTCGTACATAACCGTACATCTCATCAATTTTACAACTTTAATTCATTGAAAACATTGCTCACCCAAGTTTCACAATTCCCATACAATTTGTTGATTTGGAAATTACCTCAAACAATTTAATTTCGTTTAAATTACTCACGAAATTAGGCAAAAATGCACTTGCAACCCTGAAATCTGAATATAGTGTGGACTAAACACAGCCTTTTTGTGACGTATTAACAATCTTGTTATTCATTTCAGCTGAGCCGTCAAAATTATACGTGACATAAAATCATACATAATGGCCACATTCAGATCTGCTGTTTTGACCCTTCGGTTAGCAACCCATTTAGTGAAACATAGGTGAGCGATGTTTTCAATAAATTAAACTTGCACAATTGATAAGATTTACGGCTATGTGCGAAATAATTTTGCAAGCTTACTTTGAGTAAGAATTTTCTATCATAAATTTAACATTTAACTGTTGAGCAACTGTTGAGAGTGCTGAATGTGGCCAGTAACGAATTGCCAAAAAAATAAATCAAACGTCAAACGAAATTATCCAAGCCTAGTGTGAACACTTTTGTACAATTTCGACATTATCTCACGAAATTAGCTAATTTTATCTCAGTGTGAACATAGTATTAGATAATTTCAGTAGAAATTACACAAAAGCTCGAAATTACCTAATTTGATCTCAGTGTGAACATAATATTATTGAACTGTCGAAAGGGGATTTCATATTAAAAAATATAGGGTTTTTATCGATTTTTTTTACAAAGTTCTTCCCCTATATTTGCTATAGCGCCAACATTTGGCTGTATTGTTGATTTGATTGGATTGAGAACGCTAAGGGTACAATAGTTTAAAATGCATTCTTCCGAACATCTTCTGCATAGAGCATCCTTGAGAGCTTCGCTTCCATTATAAAATAGCTTAACATATCGGCAATCAGTTCTTGCGGCTTTATTGTTTTCAAGCCGAGCTCTAGTTGTCAAGATTTTCTTATAATCGTGCATAGAATTCTCAATGCTGTCAGCGTCACCATTCGAAAGCTTATACTCTGAATATCTAACACTAGAGCCTTTTACAAGAAACTCCAGCTTTAAAACCATCACCCAGGCGTATTTTAATTTGAAAAAATGTTCGACCTCGTTTTTGTCGTTATGCATCTAAATTTTCTCATCTTTCTATTTCTGTATCGTTACCACCGAAATATTTTGCCTGTATTTATGCAAAAAGGACTCAATTCCTCTATATGTTAATTCCAAGTGACAATATAAATATTGAAACACATTCGTACCAACTATCCGTATACTTGGTTTATCCATAATGGTTACATAAATAAGTAAGCTATGAAAAAATTCTAATAAAATTGTCTGGACCATTCCGACAATCCAATATATAATCACAGAAACTTCGCTAATAGCTTTACTTTTTCATATCTAATTATAAAATAAAACACATCGTGAAAAATACTGATTTATATGTATTTTCATCTAACTCAGAACTTACATTTAAGTTTTGAACACGGAACAAACATTTTTGTCTAAAAGTGATCGGAATATGGCACAAGGGTGTACAAAGGAGTAGGGTAATTTACATTTCCTACTTACAAAAGATGAAATAACGCGTGTAATTATAAAAAATTAACTAAACCAAATTAATTAAAATCTAAAATTAGTTTACATTAATACTAGGTGCTTATTGAATTATTGAACTATGTTTAATACCAATTCGAATTTCTTATTTCTTGATTGTTATCTGTAATTCATCGATCTTATGGTGTTCCAAATGTTTCATGTATGCCAGAAAACAGGTCCAAATTAAGCTACAAACACTAATAAATGGAACTCGATTACGTTCTGGAATCAGTGTAAAGTTTATGGTCGCCACCAAAGGCCAAACTGAAACGGCCACCTGTGGAATCATACATATTAAGTTAAATATTTAATCTTTATACTAAATTTGTAGTTAATTTTTCTACGGGGATTCATTTTGATAAAGTTTTTAAAAATTGTATCCATATGATGATAATTTTTTAAGAATTACAACACCATTTCTAATTGGAATTAAGAATAATGAATTGCAATTCGGAAAAAATCCATAGAAATTCGGTAAACATACATTGAAATTTATAAAGTTTATTTAAAATTCAGAAAAGAACAATTTTCAATCAGAAATTTTATTCGAAATTCAAAAATTGCATTTGAAATCCAGAAAATGCCAATTGAAATACATAAACTAATTCTGAAATTCGAAATAAAGTAATTGGAATTCAGAAAACATTAAATCTAGTTCAAAAAGGATCAACTGAAATTTAGAAAACATCAAATAAGTAACTGAAATTCAATTTGGAATTCAGATGACGTCAATTAAGATTCAGAAACTTTAAAACGATGAATTAAAAATCAGAATTTTCGCTTGAATTTCAGAAAATATCAGTTGATATTTAAAAATATTTCCAAGAATTCCATTTCTGAATTCCAAATGGAATATCTGAATTTCAATTGATATTTTCGAATTTTAATTCTGAAATTCTATTGATATATACTTCTATATTCAATTCATTTGGACTAAATTCCAAAAAGAAACTCTGAAATTCATTTTATGTATTTTGAATTTTAGTTGAAGTTTTCTAAACTGCAATTGGTATTTTCTGAATTACAATTAATATTTTATAAATACAAATGAAATTCTGAAATCAAATCATCTACTCAGAATTTCAGATTATCTTTTCGGAATTTCAAATGAAATTTCTAATTTTTAATTGATCCTTTTTTTATTTCAAACAATATTCTGCAATTCATTTGACCTTTTCTGATTTCAATGATGTTTTCTTAACTACATTTGATGTTTTTTTAATTCAAATTTCATATGAGACAACTTTTTTCTGTATTCCAAATGAAAATCTTTTCTTTTTAGTGTTTCGAATGAAATTTCTGAATTTCAATTGATATTTTCTGTATTTCCAATGGAATTTCTGAATTTTAATTAATCTTTTCACAACTTTATTTGATATTTTCTTAATTCACAACAAATTTGAAATTTCAAACAGAAATTCTGAAATTAGTTTTATCTTTTCTTTATTTGAATTCATGTTTTCTATACTACATTTGATGTTTTCTTAATTCAAATTGATCTTTTCTGAATTTCAAATGGAATTTCTGAATTTCAATTGATATTGATTCTTGTATTTCAAGTATAATTTCTGTATTTTAATTAATCTTTTCTCTACTAGATTTTATATTTTTTTATTTCAATTGATAATTTCTATAATTCAAATAGAATTTCGTTATTTTAAGTAATCTTTCCACCTGGTTGTCCCCTGATCAAAAAACATGCAACCAAATTGATCACGTTTTGATTGACGGAAGGCACTCTTCCAGTGTACTAGACGTACGCACGATCCGTGGTGCTAACATAGACTCGGATCATTATCTTGTCGCAGCCAAGATCCGCACACGTCTGTGCGCAGCTAAGAATGCTCGCAATCCTACACAAAGAAAGCTAGACGTCGACAAGCTGCAGTCAAAACGGACGGCCGAAGCCTTCGCTACTCGACTCTCACTCCTGCTTCAAGAAAGCACTCCTCCGATCGACGATATATGCGGACAGTGGACGCACATATCCCACTCTATGCGTACGGCTGCCGAAGAGGTGATAGGCTACCACCGCCCTCGCCGAAACCAGTGGCACGACCAGGAGTGTCGCAACGCCACTGCAGAGAAGGACGCCGCCTACAAAGCCACCCTGCAGTCGGTTGTGACGCGTGCTGTTAAGGAGCGATACCGAGAGAAGAGGAGGGAAGAGAGACGCATTTTCAGGCGAAAAAAACGAGAGGCGGAAATGCGTGAATGCGAGAAAATTGAGATGCATGGCGCCAGGAATGAGACTCGAAAATTTTTCGAAAAAATAAGACGCCTGGCCGATGGTTTTAAGACCGGAGCCTCTTCCTGCAAGGACGAAAATGGGAATCTAGTGACAGATATCCAGAGTACACTGATGTTATGGAGGGAGCACTTCTCTAGACTTTTAAATGGCGAGATGATATCCCGGAAACCCCAATTATGGATGACAGCGTTGAAGTTCCGCTGCCCGACTATAATGAGGTCTTAACAGCTATAGCTCGGCTTAAAAACAACAAAGCCGCAGGAGCCGATGGTCTACCGGCTGAGCTGTTTAAGACCGGTGGCGAAGCTCTGTTTAAATGCATTCACAGACTTCTATGCAGAATATGGTCGGAAGAATGCATTCCAGATGATTGGAACCTCAGTGTGCTCTGCCCAATCCACAAAAAAGGCGATCCCACCATTTGCTCCAACTACCGTGGGATTAGCCTTCTTAATATCGCATATAAGGTCCTGTCGAGCGTATTGTGTGAAAGACTGAAGCCCATCGTTAACCAACTGATTGGACCTTATCAGTGTGGCTTCAGACCTGGAAAGTCCACCATCGACCAGATCTTCACGCTCCGACAAATCTTGGAAAAGACCCTCGAAAAACAAATCGATACACACCATCTTTTTGTCGATTTCAAAGCCGCCTTCGACAGTCCAATAAGGAGTCACCTATATGCCATCATGTCTGAATTTGGTATTCCTGCGAAGCTAATACGTCTTTGCAGGATGACACTGAACAACACCAGCAGTGCAGTGAAAATCGGGAAGGACCTCTCCCTTCCTTTCGATACCAAGCGAGGTTTCAGACAAGGTGATTCCTTATCGTGCGACTTTTTTAATATAGTCATGGAGAAGATCATCCGAGCTGCTGACCTGAGACGCAGCGGCACAATTTTCTATAAGAGTGTTATGCTGCTGGCGTATGCTGATGATATTGACATCATTGGTCAAAATACGCGCGAAGTCAGTGCAGCATTCTCCAGGCTAGAAAAAGAGTCGAGTCGAATGGGTCTTGCAGTGAACGCAGATAAAACGAAGTATCTTGTGTCAACAAACAAACAGTCCCAGCGTCTTGGAAACCACGTCACTGTTGACAACACCTCCTTTGAGGTAGTGAAGGACTTTGTTTACCTGGGATCCAGTATAAACTCCTCCAACGATATCAGTATTGAGATTAAACGAAGGATAACTCTTGCCAACAGGTGTTACTTTGGGCTCAGTAGGCAATTGAGAAGCAGAGCTCTCTCTCGACGAACAAAACTGACGCTCTATAAGTCAATAATCATGCCCGTCCTACTATACGCATCACAAACCTGGACGTTGAGCAGCTCTGATGAAAGGACTTTGGGAGCGTTCGAGAGAAAAATCCTTCGCAAGATCTATGGTCCAATCTGCGTCAATGGCGAGTACCGAATACGATGGAACCATGAGCTGTATGAGCTATATGCCGACATCGATATAGTCAAGCGTATTAAAATTGAGCGGCTTCGCTGGCTAGGTCATGTCGAGAGAATGAACGACGAAGCTCCAGCGAAAAAGATATTGGATTCGGTACCCAGCGGTGGCCAACGCAGACGAGGAAGACCGCATCTCCGTTGGAAAGACCAGGCATTGGATAACCTGACAACGCTTGGAGTTTCCAACTGGCGCCAGCAAGCGCACAACAAAAGAGGCTGGCGAAAATTCTTAGACCAGGCCAAAACCGACCAACGGTTGTAAGCGCCATCTAAGAAGAAGAAGAAGTAATCTTTCCTCAACTAGATTTTATGTTTTTTGTTTTCAATTGATACTTTCTGAATTTGAAATTAAATTTCTGAATTTCAATTGATATTTTTTTAATAATACGGAAATTCTGAAATTAATGCGATACTTTCTGAATTTTAATTGATGTTTTCCGAAATTAATTAGATGTTTTCAAAATTTCAATTGATCTTTTCTGAACTAAAATTTTCAAATTTCAACTGATACTTTCTTCATTTCAATTAGAATTTCAGATTTCCAAGTGTTTTCTTTCTGAATTTTAAATGCAATTTCGGAACTAAAATCCATTATTTTTGAAAAACAGTTGAACTTGATAGGTATAGTTTAAAAAATTTCTAAAAATATGACTTTTCATACCTTATAGGTGGGTAAAAATTTCTTTCTAACTTCTTCCTTAGCTTCTTCCACTGTCTTGCCCTCCAGCAGACTCATAATGAAGTAGAAGCAGGTCATGGCTGCTGGTGTATATGTGACAGTCTCCACGGCTGCCTTCATAATGCCCGTTCGCAGCGAAGTTTGTGGCCACATTAGGCTGGAAATTTTAATCCAACCATACAGGGTGGGCGCTACAAATAGGCCGCCATACAAGCTGAAGCGTAAAGCGCGCCACCAATCGAAGTTGTCTTTAATGGTTTTAGAGTAGAATAAGTTTTAAAATATTTTTCTTACTTTGTTCTAAAAACTTACCCCATTTTCTGCCCTCAAAACTTTGTTGTATTAAACTGCTTGTGGGCCAAATTAAGCTATATGAGACCATGCCACGTACCAATGGATATTTGGTGGCAAAAGCTTTAATGCTTTGCATTAAAGACGTCATTTAATTAACTTATATATTAATAATAAACGAATTGACACAGGGAAGTGCTAATTTTTTGGTATTAAAACATTCAACGTCCTTGAAATTGAACTTGCTTGTGACTTTAACTGTAACTGTAACTATTTGTACTTCTGATAAGACTTGCATATACCATTTACCCCTATCTTGAAGTTTAGTATAAATTAAAGCTTGTTCATAATGAAATATTGAATTCAACTTAACTATAACGTATAATTATGCAAATTTATCAAGGTTCTATTCTTTCAAAGGTTATCAAAATTGAGCACAGTGGGTGTTTTCTTACCCACATTCTCGAGGTTTCAAACCTTTTAGTTGAAGTATAAAAGTAAAGTTTTGTTGCAACAAGCTACATAAAGCTTTTGTGCTTGTTTAAGTTTAGTGCCAAGAGAAGTTTTGAATTTTGGTGAAAATAATGTGGCTTAAAATTGTATTGATTTCTGCTGTGGTGAATTTGTTGGCATATAAAAATGTTCTTGCAGGCTTTCAAGGTCGCATTGTGAACGGTACCGATGTGATTGCTGGAGAATTTCCATTCATAGTAAGTTTGAAATTTTATTTTAAAAAGGTTTTGATCCTGTCGGTTGAGAACATGGTATAATAACTCCAAGGTAGTATTGACAAGTGTTGATTTTCTCATCTACAAATAAATGAGTACCTGTCAAAAACAGCTGTTCGTTGTTATATGCGTTGGCCAGATTCAGCAGTGTCAATTGTTGTGATAGCGACATATCGGGGAGCGCTGTTATCGGTATTGAAGTGTCAGAAAAGTTGTTAATGAAATGTCAAGCTTTGTATCAAATACCAAAGGAAATTTTACCGACAAATAAAAAATTTCCTATTTTTAAATGCATTACAACAAATGTAACAGTTGTCAACTGTTGAGTACGCTGAATGTGACCAGTGAAAATGAATTGTATGCAATGGCAGATTGTGAGCGCTCTCTTTTTTGTTATATTTTTTGACAGAAGGTCTTTTCCCACAGAACCGTCAATATTACTTTGGAGTTATTATACCATGGGTTGAAAAAAAAAAAATATTAATTTAAAAAAATATCGATTCTGAAAGTTGTGATGTTGAAAAACGAGATTTCGAGATTTTTAAAAATAAGATTTAATTGTAGAAAATTCTAATAAGATCATTTTTAAAAATAACATGAGTTTCAGACATATAATTTTAAGGATAAAAATAAGGATATATAAAGAAACTTTTATAAATTTTAAGAAAATTTTGGTAAAAGTGAAGCTAAAGCCTTGATGGACACCTTATTTCCGATTAGGTATCACTGCGTCGCATTGCCTCGGGACGTCATTCCTGCGGCGCTTCTTTAATAAATAGCGCCTGGGTGCTAACTGCGGGTCACTGTGTCGCTCGTGCCAAGCCTACTATGCTGAACATACAATTTGGCAGCACTGAAATTAACCCTAACATCACCATTGACAATCTCGTAAATGTTTCGAAAATATTTGTACACGAAGGATATGCACCAAATAATCAATATGAACATGACATTGCTCTACTCAAGCTTGCTGAGCCTATCTCCTTCACTGACGACGTGCAAGCGGTGCGTTTACCAGAATCGCGACAAACCACGCCCGGAAATGAGACAGCCATTCTAATTGGCTGGGGCTTAAATGCGGTTAGTTTGCTTTAATTTCCAAGTTATAACAATCACTTTTACTATATGTATAAATTGTAGACTGGCGGTGCTTTACAAAGCGAGCTACAGAAGGTCACCCTACAAACATTTAGTGATGCAGAGTGCAGCGAACGCCATGAAACTCAGCTGCATGAGACCAATATCTGCGCTGGTGTTCCAGAGGGTGGCAAGGGGCAATGTAGCGGCGATTCCGGCGGTCCACTTTTGGTAAATGGCACTCAGGTTGGCATTGTGTCGTGGAGTCGCAAGCCTTGTACCGTTCCGCCTTATCCAGGTGTTTTCACCGAGGTTTCTGCTTATATTGATTGGATATTGAAAACCATTGGCGATAATGGTGAAGATGAAAGTCCCGAATCCATCGAGGAGTTGTTGAGTGGAAATTTAATAATTGTCGATCGTAGAAATTCGCTTCTTTCCAAACAACCTCTTGTTAAATTTTAGATGAAATGTAAAATACAACGAAAGTTGTATTCAAATAACATTAAAAGCTGAAATAGCACACGAAAAAAATATTTTTTATTATTATTTGAAGAGCTTAGATGCGTTTATTTAATTCAGGATTGAAAATATTGTAGTTTTTAAAGAAAGTTTATTGATTTGCCGAAAACATAACTGTGAATTATAACACATCATCAAAGGTTGCTTAAAAGCTTTCTTGCAAACATTTGGAAGGGGATTGCAAGAGAAGTTGATTTGGCAATGCACAAGTGATTTGCCAAGGATTCTTTGGAAGATGGATCGCTTTTCGATTGCCGTGGCGATAAAAGCGTTATTCTCGAAAAATTCTCTGAATATTTTTTCACTCTTTCCGATGATCGTTGGAAGATGGATCGCTTTTCAATTATTAAGCGAATATTAAGCAGGCTCTGTAAAATCGTTTAATCTAATCAAAGGTTAAAACATTAAACATTCATTTAATTGGGACAGGAAAACATCTCGACGAATCGCTAAAGACCACTTCTGTGTTAAGACCCCTCTCAGCGATCCGTTGGCGAATTTCTCCAGTGAATCGCTTTTATGGGGCAGCTGCTTACATTCGGCGATACCCGGATGACTCTCAAAAGAGCTTGCCAGCGATTGCTTCATCTTCCAAGCGATTCAGGCAATTCTGAGGGTCGAATAGACTTATTACGATATGACAGACAAGTCTGGAGTAGAGTGGCCGTAACCTTGCATGCTTAGTGTATGGCGTGTGCTAGACAATGAATCTCGGAACCAAAATCAATGATTCCGGGTTCAAATTCAGATCTGACAGAACGTTTTTTCAAAGAAATACAATTCTCTGATCGGCCGTCACCTCTCTGAAGGCAATGGCAAATCTCAGAGCCATGTGAAGCTTCTGTAAAACATAAAGCTTCTGTAGGTGATCATAAAGACTTCGGTCAAAGTCCTTTCAAGGCCTGACATGGCCATCTTGTTTTTTTGTAAATCGAAAAACTGTATAACTCTGTGAATTTATCAATTGTTTTCACTGGAGCGTCGTTTTATGTTTAATTTTTTTTTATTTTAATTTACTTGACTATGTCGATTTCGGTAGATCATCCCCCAATCGAATTTGGTACTCGCCATTGACGTAGATTGGACCAAAAATCTAACGAAGGATCTTTCACTCGGACACTCTAAAGTTTCGATTTTTATCAAAACGGCTCAACTTCCAGGTTTGTGCTACATATAGTAGGATGGGCTGATTGAGTTTTGTTGTCGAGAGAGATTTCTGTAGAGATAGAGAGAGCCCACCCAAAGTGTTTTCCTCAGAACTGCTCAAGGACCAGGTTTGTTCAGCATAGAGCAGGAAAGCCATGATAATTGCCTGATAGAGATTGAGTTTTGTTCGCAGGGAGAGGACTCTGATTTTAAATTGCCTGCTGAGTCAAAAACAACACCTGAACTGAAAATTGAACTGGAACTTACGAAGAGTCTTTCCTAGAACACTCCCAAAGCCCTTTCTTCAGAACTGATTAACGTCCAGGTTTGTGCGGCATAAAGCAGAATGGTCATGATGTTTATGACTTATAGAGCAAGAGTTTCTTCGTCGGGAGAGAACTTAGCTGCTCAATTGCTTACTGAGCCCAAAGTAATACCTGTTGACAAGAGTTATCCTTCGTTTGGTTTCAATATTTATATGATTGGAGGAGTCAATGCTCGATCCCAGGTAAACAAAGTCCTTCACAACATTAAAAGAGGTGTTGAAACTAACAATGACGTGGTTTCCAAGATGCTGGGGCTGATTGTTTGTTTACACAAGATACTTCGATTTATCTGACTTCACTGCATAAACTGCATTCGATTCGACTCTTTTTCTAGTCTGAAGAATGCTGCACTGACTTCGTGCGTATTATGGCCAATACTCACTCTTATAGAGTATTGTACCTCTTAAAGAGATTGAATGATCTTCTCTATTACTAGATTAAAGAAGTCCCACAACCACAACAAGAAATAACCTTGATTAAAATCTTGATTGGTAACGAACGGAATAAGAGGTCCTTCCCGATTTGCACTGCTGCATTTTCCGTTTTGCTCAGAGTCATTCTGCTGAGACGATTTAGCTTTACAGGAATACCCAATCCAGATACTTTGGAATATAGGTGATTCCTTGGAATTTCGAAGGTGGCTTCGTAATCGTCAAAAAGATGATGTGTGTCGAATTGTTTCTCTAGGGTCTTTTCAAATATCAGCCGTAGTGTAAATATCTAATCGACGGTAGACCCAAGTCTGAAGGCACACTGGTAAAGTCCAATCAGTTGATTGACGATGGGCTTTTATGGACTTTTTCACATAATACGCTCGGCAGAACCTTATATACGATATTTAGAAGGCTTATTCTACGGAAGTTGACGCAAATGGTGGTATCACCTTTCTTGTGAATTGACCAAATTCCACTGATGTTCAAATCGTTTGCATCAATCGAAATGCATTATTTCTGCAATATACTGTATAGAACCTGGTGAATGTTTTTAAACAGAACCTCGCCTCCGTTGTTGAATAGTGGCATTCGTAAAGTCAAACATCTTGGATAGACATGACATGTTGGACAACAAGTAGTACCATATGTAAGCTAAAACGACGGTCGGTCCGACATGTTGGATTAATAACAAACAGTTTTTTGATTTTTCTGCCGGTCCGTCCGACATGGTGGACATGTAAACGCATGTTTATCCTACATTTTTCATTTTAAAAAAATATCAGCGAGTTACAAACGTTTATTTATTTCTTAAACAAAAGCTTAACTTTTTTAAAAGAAACAGATTTTCTTTTCCTTTCCATCTCTTCCTCTTCCTCCAAAAATTGGTCAATTATTAGATGTTTGGCCATCACGACGAAGTGTTCTGCTTGACAGTTTGCAACTAATGATTTCCTCTCACATGTTGGATCGTTCGAAAGCTTAATAAATTTTTTTCGTTAGTTTTCCAATCGACTTTGTCGTCCAATATGTTTGACTATGCGAAAGCCCCAATAGCTACCAATATACCTAATAGCTACCAGAAGGCAGACCATCGGTTTCCCGTGGCTTTGTTGCTTTTAAGATGAGCTATAGCTGTTAAGAATTCATTATAGTTGGGCAGCGGAACCAAAACGCTGTCATCCATAATTGGTGTTTACGGGATATCATCTCTATTGACAGAATTGTTTTTACCGTCATCATTTTATAGTCTAGAGATGTGCTACCTCCACAATATCAGTGAACTCTGGATATATGTGACAGGAAGAGATTTTAGTTGTAAAACCATCGGCCAGGCGTCTTAATTGGTTTAATAGAAACTCCAGGCCTTATTCCTATGTCATGCATCCCAAATTTCTAGCACTCATGCTTTTAAGAGTCTCGTTATTTCACCTGAAAAGTCGTCTTTCTTTTCTTCTCTTCTCTTCTCTTCTCTCGTTATAGCTCCATGGATGCTGCAGGATGGGTTTGTCTTCTGTTCTTGCTATTGGTTTAAATATTAAATTTATTTTTCTATTCTAGGTATCACTGCGCCATGCCTACAATGGTGCCCATTTTTGTGCTGGTACTATAATCGGCCAAAACTGGGTACTGACCGCAGCGCATTGCTTAACTTATATCAAAAAGCCAAGCGAATTGTTTGTACAATATGGCAGCATTGAACTTAAACCCATTAACACAAGAAGAGTTAATGTTACCGCTATACTAAAGCACGAAGGTTATAATCCAACAATAACAATACACGATATAGCGCTGCTAAAGCTCCAGCTGCCATTAAGCTATGCACAAGATGTTAAAGCTGTCAAGCTGCCTGAAACGGAAATTCAAGTGTTTGTTAGCAATGAACGGGTAAAATTGCTGGGTTGGGGCTTAAATAAGGTAAAAGATTTTTAAAGAATGATTTAATATTTAAAACACACCCGCGTACTTTCAGACTTTCGGCAGTTTACAAGTGATTTTGCAACAGGTCGAACTGCAGTTGTTGAGCTTAACGGAATGTCGTAGGCAGTTGAGTTCCTTTATACATGACTCAAATCTTTGCGCAGCTATGCCTAAAGTGACAGATACAGTCAAGGGTCAATGTAGCGGGGATTCGGGTGGACCACTTTTGCTGCAAGACACACAAATTGGCATAGTTTCCTGGAGCTTAAAACCTTGTGCCACCAAAGCCGGTGTTTTTACAAATGTAGCTTTTTATTTAAAATGGCTATATGAAAAGCAAAGTTTATACAATTAATGATAACGGCATTTTTTTCTATATTTTATCAAACAAATAAATGCAACAATAATTGAACTAAACTATAAACTACAATTTTGTAAATTTGCTACTATTTAAAATCGTTTTGTTTACAACAGTTAAATAAAACTTTGTTTCGTCTTATATCATAACAACCAGCCCAATGTCTCCAATCCAGTTGGCAGACAGTTAGCTTATAACAATCAGTTTGTCGTTTGCATTATTTGAAGTGGCGCTTCGGGGACAAGTTGCTGTTGTTCTTCAAGCTCTTTTTTCTTCATATAAGCTAAATATGTGGTCCATAACAGGCTGCAAATACTGACGTATACAACGCGATTGCGTTCAGGCACTACGGAAAAGTTTATTGTCTGCAGTATGGGCCAAACACAGATGCCGACCTATGAAACAATAGCGGGAACGGAAATGTATTTAAATTTGAAAATAAATGGTTTTTGTTAAACTTACTTTATAGGTGGGCAAAAATTTAAGCTGCGTCTCTTTGATTGCCTCATCCAATGTCTTGAGCTCTAACAAACTCATGCCCATAAAAAAACTGGCACAAGCAAAGGGTCCATAAGACAACTGCTCTACGAAAGCCTACTAACCAACAAATTAAAGTTTAAGTTTGTTTAATTTTTAATGGAAATTTGGAATAAATTAATTTCTCATTAAAGCTTACTTTGAGCAGTCCTATGCGTAAATTTGTTTGAGGCCATATGGCGCTGGTCAAGCGCACCCAACCGTAGAGTGTAGGTGCCACATACAAACTGCCAAATATGCCAAAACGCAGCGCTCTCATCCAATCGTAGGTTTCTAGAGAAGAAAAAATAATTATATATTATTGAAATACTACACAATTTAATACATTCTTTACTTACTTAAATTTCTACCCTCCATTGTCTGTTGTATCAGACTGCCGGTTGGCCATATTAACGCATAAGAAACCATGCCTTTGGCTAACGGATGTGCGCTCGCAAAAAAACGCCATTTTGTAGTTAAAGAACTTGCCATTTACCACTTTTTGTTCGGTAGGCACACTTTATACAAGCTACACACTTTTAAATTATTTAATAATGTATTTAAATTTATTTGATGGGAATAAACAACATTGGAAATTCATGTATAAAAAATTTTATATACAAGAAAATGGCCGAATACGCTACTAAAAATGTTTTCTTTTTAAATTTTATTAGATTAGATTTTATAATAACTTTCATTCAAATTTAAGTACATATTTCTTTAAAAACGTTTTTCTTAAAATTAGTATTTTTTCAATGTGGACGCGATTATTCCGAAACTATTCAACAATCTTTATGAAAAAGTCCTCATTATATTCTTTGCGAAAGCTTCTTTTTGAGATTTTTCGGATTTAAGCTAACGAATTTTGTTAAAAAATTTCTCAAGATGTTGGTAGGGGCGGGGTAACTTATTCTTTACTAAATCTTTCTTATTTTTGTATTTTTGGTAAACCTGTGATGAGAAATCATGTCTACCACAAGTAATCTTTTTTCAAAGTCGTCTCCGAAAATGTATAAACTAATGGTTTCCTCACGAAAATTCACAAGACTGTGAAATTAAGAATTTTATAAATTTAAATTATAAATTTCAGAAATTAAGAATTTTTAATTTTGTGGAAATTTAGTTCTCGCTATTTAAAATACCTGGTAATTATATCATGATATATAGGTACCATGATACAATAATAGAAGGTAGCATTCATGATACAATTATATGGTAGACTTAAATATGTATCTTATTTTGCACTAACAAAGCTGTGAGTGCTATAAATGTCAAACGAAAAAGCGGCAACAACAATATGATAATCTTAAATTCAAACAGCTGACGCGTCATGACGTTTCTGTTTAAAACATCCTTCTATCAAAAAATACAATAAAGACGAGATCGCTCACCAATCCGCCATCGCATATGGGTATTTCCGCAGAAAAGTCTACCGCGACCAAAAAATTAAAAGTTAACCGACATTATTTTTTTACTTGTATGATTTAAGAGAAATATTCAAAATTAATTTAATTAAAGAGTTCAAATTTTGTCCATGTTGCGTTGGCAAGATACCGGGCTACCAAGTTAAAGTTAATGTTTTGGTCAATTTTGTTTATTTCGATGAGTATTTTCTCTTTCCAATTTCCATTTATTAGAGTAATTGTGCAATTGCACTCTTATGCAAAACTTTTGCTACAACAACAACTAACCGCAAAATAAATGCAAAAGAGCAAACAAATATCAATCAACGGTAAAATTTTGATTTGCTTTTAATGATATTCTGAGGTAACGTCACGCCAGACAAAAAAGCATTTTGTGCTATTTTTTCTACGTTGACGGTCAAAACTGCGTGAAGTTTTGCATTTGAATAAATTTTAATAAAGTTAAGTAAATTTTATAAAAAAAATCGTTAAAAAGAAAAACCGTTAATTTTATATTAAATTTGAAAAGTGCGTAGTGTCACGCCACATTGCCCAAAGTTTACCTGATTTCGTTACAGAATTTGGTTCCAGGTATTTAAGTTGAATGTTTTTCCAACTTCTCATGGTCGATGGGGTAGGAGTTCAAAAATATAATATACTAGCGGATGTTACCCGCATTTACTCGGGGTTGTGCCTTGAGCACAGAAAAAGGACGAAATTTAAAACTGCATTTTAACATTTTTTAGATTATCAATTAAATTTCTTAAATTATCGTTTTTTGGGGTTTTTCCCCTTCCCTCCGTCAAAAGTATATAGTCGAATATCCGTAAAACAGTACCTGCCGGTCATATTAAAAAAAAAAATTACATCTTCAACGTCTAGATCTGACATCTGGGTTCTGAGGACAATGGTCACGCAGTTTGAAAAAGTCATTTCGAGAACAATTCGTTTAAAGGTTTTCTTAGCATGTATTTATATGGATTTTTATCTCAAAAAAAAAATTCTCATTTTATAAAACATCCTTTTGGGATCGATTCGATTTTTGGATCGCCTTTGTTCAACTTCAGGTTTTGGTCGATACTGTTCGGTTTATTGTATATATTTATATAGCTTCTGCTCGTATTCGTTAAACTTCTTTTTCTTCATTAGTCTTTGGTTCTTGACTTCGTTTGCCTTGATTTCTTGATTTTTGTCGAAAGAACTTTTAGAATCATAGGATCTATTTCAGTAACAGATACAAATGTTTACGAAGTTTCATCAAAATCGGTTCATCCATTTTGACGTGAATGAGCCAGACATTAGTTGATTAGTTGACATTAGTTAATTGAATAAAGCGCCCTCCTACGAAAATTTTTGAAATTTAAGTAGCCTCAATTCCGTTGCAGGGGTAAGTTTTTTGACGTACCAAATTTAAGTGAAATCGGTCAAGTCATTTGAGAGTTATTAAGTATTAAAAATTCACTATTTAAAGCGCCCTCTTGCGGAATTTTTGGAATTTTTATAGCGTATGTTATATCTTGGGCGCAGTTGGACATTCATATCAAATTTCATTGAAATAGGTCCAGGTATTTAGGAATTATTATAGAGTGCCACGCCCACATATCTCCACCCATTTTTTTACACCCCCTATGAGCTTCCTCTCTATGAAACGTACGTGGTGTCCAAATTTCAGCACAATCGGATATACGGTGCGTGAGCCTATACGGAACAGACAGATAGACAGACAGACAGACAAACAGACAAACTTTTGATTTTTTATATTAGATAATAGCTTAACTTTATGTTTTATTTACGTCAAATATTTTTTAAACAAATTTTAACTTAAAATGTTCCGATGGAAATCTAAGTAACGTTAAGCCAGTAACGTCACGCCAGATGATTAAGCCTAATAAAAAAAACCGAAAAAAGATTTTTTTAATTTGATAAACAGCAAAATAAACTCATTTTATTTTAAATTCTTCCAAATAAAGTTTTGTTTAAAAAGTCTTGCCCAATTCGCAGAGTTTGCACATAAGTACTCAGAAAAAGAACACCTATCTTTCTGTGACAAAAAATTTCTCTATTATCGATGATAACAATTTTATCTTTTTCAAATAAAATGTTCTTCAATAAGAAAATGATTCAATAATTTATAAGGTTATCCCGATATTTGACATCTTCTCACGAAAATGGAGATAGATACACTTATTTGAAAAGAAGAGCATTTTTAATGACACGTAGTCCCACAGCTGCTTGAATATCTTACTATTTCGTAGTACAATATTTTAAATCTTATTAAATCTTATTTCATCAACTTGACAACTTTTCTGATTCTTCCGTTAGCTGTATTATATATTCCGTAACAAATGACACAGCTGAATGTGACCAACACATATTCCATACTGTTGACAGGAGCTAGTGTGCTCTCATGACAAAATAAGCTGTTGTCAATGCTACCTGCATATTTGCATCATAAGCTGCACTGGAAAAAAAAAACAAAGGAAGAAACAAGAAATGAAGGTCATTCCTGACCACTTTCAGCGTATTTGGATTGTTTTTTTTATGAAGTTTTTGCGATCTATCGCTTTTCACACACATTAAAAGAATAATAAAAACGTTTTGGAGCCTATGATTTTGCCATTTTTTCATTTGTTTATAGTTAGTTAAGGCTTTTAATTCCTGAGTGGGAGATAAAAATGGCGGCGAGATAGTTTAACCCCAAGGTTCATTTACAAGATATTATAAATAACGCGACTAACAATTGTCATGAATTATTAGCAAGCTTTCAATCGATTATGAGCACAAATAATTGCAAACAAAAATGATAAAAAGCCAAAATATAATAATATTGTCAAAGGCCGAAAATCAAATTTTTATGATATGTATGTTTGTATATGAAGCCTTACATTTTATATATCATACTATCATAATTAGTAAATGAATAGTTTTCTCAGCAAAAGCTTTGAAAGCTTTTTCGACACGTTTCCGGAACTTCCAAATAACAAAATTACTCAACCTTATGACAGACATGGTCGGCTGTTTGTCGCTGTATCAACAAAACTTTTCACAAGCTTTAAAAAAACTTCCGCACAAAGTGCACTAAAATCTTTTGCTATTTAAAAATAAACCCACGCACAAATAAACGTTCTGCAGTCAAACGCAAGAAAAATAAAAAAAAAAAATTAAATAAAAACGAAATTCAAGTTCAAGGACGTTGAATTGTCATACTAGAAACGATCTTAAAAATTGTTAGATATTGATTGAAACACAATTTATACTATCTTGTATAACTTTTTAAAATTACTTTAAGTTCAATTACTGCAGCACTGTTAAAAAATATAAAAGAGCACTAATGTTCGTAACGTTTTTGATACGTTTAAATTAAATAATTATTTAATATATTGACCGATTACACTTATTGTCTCAAAAGTTGCACGTAAACTAAATTACAAAATTGTTTAAAATAATTCTATTGCATGCAACATGCACAGAGCTTTATAGTTCTATGACACTTTCGTTTAGATTTCGACATAGGGAGAGAGCTTTGCACAAGTACGCAAGGATCTCGCCTCAAAAATATATTTAAGTTAATAGAAATGATCAAAAAATTGCTTGAATAGTTCTTAAATAAGAGCTGTTAATGAATATAAATTAATATTTATAATTATAAATACATGAATAATATTTTTGACAAGCCTTCTGAATTGATAATATTTTCGAAGAGTGCTCAGTGAAATAAAAGTATATATTTTGAATTGCTATTAAATTTGTTCGGTTAGAAAAGTACTTTTCATGAACTCGCAAATAAATAATTTGCGAAAAAATAAACGGAAGTTAATAATACAACTTATATAAAAGCAAAAAAAAAAACTACTACAAAAAACTACTTTGTTAACAACAGTACAATAAAAGGTGACGCAGTATTTGTGGTCTTCTGGTCAACAATTTAACATTTTTTTAAATAATGCCGCGATTTAACCGTCAGAGAAAGAATCACAAAGTATCAGATAGAAAGTATCAAAAAGATACCGCGCTCCATTTTTTGTAACTTTCAACATTTAAGAAAAATTCTTTTCAGTTGGCACTTAATGTGGAATTAATTTTATTTTGCAGAATTGTACTCATAAACTTCTCAAAACTCAGAGAATTTAATCATAGAAGCAGGGTTGCCACAGCCTAAAATTTTCTTTTACCAAAATTCCCAAAAATATTTCACATTTAAGAAAAAAATTTCACATCCACAAAAAAAATATCAAATATGTGTGATCAATCAAAAAAACGAAATATTTTTACTTTTTTGACATCCAATAAAATTGTAATAACAAAAGCTATGTTTGATGACTCCTCTAGATTTAGATTCCTTACTACAGATCAGTAAAAACTGTTTATTGAGATTATTTTTCTCTTTTTTTATCTCCTCTTACTTGATATTGCTCTTTGTTTTTTGAAGCTGCTCTAAGTTACGTTTTCAGCTCTTTTGTACGCTTATATTTTTTGTGGTGTAAGTAAGAGTAACATTTAAATAAATCAAGTATTTTGGTTTTTGTTGAAAAATTCGAAAAATTGAAAGAGCATTGAATAGTTTCTTTCCTTACCTATTTCAACAGTTTAATGAAAACTAGTAGTTTTTCTGGCTTATTTCTTAATTTGTTTGCTTTTGGCACTGAGTATTTGTCATCGAACACAACTAATATTGTTGTATACCATTATTCATGTATTCAGGTTTCAAATATTTTAAAACATGTAGCAGATATTATGGTAAGCCGAGAAATTTCCAATTACTTTTCTTAACAGTGTTTGGAACTTAAAATTCAACTTCTGAAAAGCGCTTTATTTTTGTTGCGATGATATTGAAGAAAACGAGATATATTGAGTTTGAGTTTTACGGTCTTTGGTACTCCCCCATTTGTATATTTTAAATACCTGTTTTCAGTGTCACTGTCTGAAGAATTTGAATCTTGTTTTTGCGCATGACACGTAACCGCGACTCTAATCCTTTAACCCTAAAATGTAATTAAATTATTAAGTATTACGATGTAACAAATTTAAAAACGTTCTTTTCAATATGATGAAGGCCAATAATTTGAATACGTTTGAAAACTAATTTGAGTTCGATAGTGCCCGAAATTCGACCTTTTCACTTTCATTCTCTCGATACAAAATTAATGTGAAAAACAAATTTTCTTCATAAAATTTGGCAAAAAAATTTTTTCAAAAAATAGTCGGTGCACTCGTTCTCCGCACTTTGATTCATTTAAAAGAAATTAATCAAAATCGGTTAGAAACACGTGAGAAAATGGTTTTTACTATTTTGCCTACGCCTATTTTTTATATATAGATAAAAAAAAGAGACGATCATTTAAGGGCGGTAAGTTTTTTAACCATTTTTTATATGAATGCTCAACATCTCTAGAATATTGTGTCCAAATTTGAAGTCAATCCGAGTAAAACTAACGGAGGTACAAATTTTTAAGTAAGTGTACCTCGAACGTAGAAACGTACGTGTACAAAACTTTAAAGCAGTTTTCCCACAAGTTGTGTTTTCAAAGTCCGTGTTCACTGCCAGGCTTTTAGAAACTACTTGACCGATTCATTTCGAACTTGGTACACATTTTCTACATACAAAATACTTTCCTCCAACGTTGACTAAATTTTAATGGTTTTTGATTTCAAATAATGTCCGACCGAGACATAGTGAACACCGCAAATTGCTATTTTTCCAAGACGCTTTGGGAAAAGCTCTGTCACCAGCTTGTTTTTCAATATTTCCGGAAGAAAAAGAGTATTGTTAAAAGTACACTCAATAATGTACAAAAGATTTTAATAAATTTGCTCAATCCATACTCTTAAAAAAATTCACAAAAAAAGTGTTTTTTACGCTGAAAACCTTACTAAGCTTTTGGGAAATTTTCAAAAAAATGTTTTTCGTTTTCACCAGAAATTTTACCAAAATGAAACTTAATTTCACATTTTCACATCGAAAAAAAAATTTACCAGTTTTGGTAAATTTTTCACATTCTGGCAACGCTGCATAGAAGTCTTATGTTGAGTTAGGGAAGAGACCAATGAAACAGCTGTCTAGTCTGCTGAAGGTTTGTCCTGAAATAAATTTTTTTTTGTTAATGGGTTAAAATCTTTAGTATAGCAGTTGTCTTTGAGTTCCTTCATGGGTTTAATTCCTAACATATACTTGAACACATGGTGAGGAAACACTACTCTTAAGCCCCAAATAACCTTCAGTCTTTTATACAGCGATTTATCTCGGTCTCTTAGAGCCATTTAACTATCATAAAATTTGAGAGATAAACAAACCAGACAGCTTAGCGGAAAACTTACTCAAAGCACTAAAAAAACGAACAAAACAGCTGATACATAATTTATATAATAACATAAACAAAAAAGTTATGCAAAAATTAAAAAAATTATGTAATAGTTTTTTTTTCAACACGGCCATTCATAATTTGCACAAAAAAAGCTTTAAACAAACTTATTGCGTGACGTCATTGATAGTCATGCTCTTATTGGCACGCGCTCAAATCATAAAATCAAGAACTTATAACATAATATTGAGAAATATAAACAATAGAAAAAGTGTTGAGGAAATGATGCAGGGGAAAATCCGAAAACGCTACCAACGCAAGTTAACAATGAAAGTATGACGTATTAAGACGACTTTGAACTTCAAGTATGACAACAACTAAAAAAGAGTGAGTAGTATAATTTAGCAAAAACCTAGCAAGAGCAAGAGCAAGAGCCAGAGCAAGCCAGTGTGTTGCCAGATTTATGCTGATGATTTTGAAAAAAATACTCTTATAACATGATGTTATCTCTTGAAGGCACTGTCCAAGTGCGCGAAGATCATACGGAGTGAAGTATTTCTTACACCGCCTTAAAAACCCAAGTCCGTTTTTTTCCGATACACCGATCGAAGATAAGATGGGATGGATATACCCAGAACGTCAATAGCTGCTGACATCACAATATCCACACCGTTCATATTAAGGTGTGCTAAGGGACAATTTACTCGTTTGTGGGTTAAAAGACAGCATTAAGTATTGCTTGCATTGAACTATACTCTATTAGGAAGACCCCATAGGAGGTTTTTCCAGGTCGTCAATGAGTGTGCATGCAAAGAGCACGGGAGTTTTTCGATGAGTTAACTTCAGCTACGTTGAAGATAATGTCTTAAAAGTTTTATTTATTTCTGTCACCAGCTGTTCTAGAAGACTGCTTATTATGATAGATGACGAACTAGTATCTTTCAGCACATCACGACTTTAATACCTACGTCCTTTACGCGCCTCATTAATAACCCCCCCCCCCCCAAGGAGGCGTTGTTTTATCTCTTCTTTGGTACCTAGTTGTAGATATGTAGTATCCGAGTTCAACTCAAAGGAATTGAGGTAGATGTGATTGGATATGTCTATGACGTAGCAGTCATTGAACGAAGGAGCTTTCAAATTATGATGTTTGACGTGTTACACGCAGCATTGATCACGGAATAGAGATGATGTTTAAACGAAGGCCCCTCCATAATCCCAAATATACAGTTATTGTGCCTTTATGCCTTTCACAAAATGTAGTATGCTTAACCTTACCTGCCTCCTACTCTTTGGGGAGAAAGTAGATTTCTCCAACTCAGCAAAGTATCTTGGAGTGGTTCTGGACACCAAATAGTTCTGGAACTTTCACATAGACCGTATTATTAGCGTAGTCTCTTTGTGGATCGGTAGAATAATTTGCGGTAAGCACTGTGGAAGGAGACTAAGGATGATGTACAGTCGCTATGATGTAAAAAAAAATCCTAGAAGGTTTAAGCGGTTACAACGAGTTCAGAGAGCTGTAAGGACAAACATGCTGCATTAGGTTCACCCCAATAGCCAGTCTCAATGTCATTACAAGTATAACACCAATTCACTTACACAATCAGATGGAGGCCAAGCTCAGCCTGCACAGACTTTTCCATCTGGATAACATTGCCGACAACAGTTCCTTAACTCTTTCCGGGCTGGTGGTATGAAAACTATACCACTTATTTAAACATGTTTTCTACAATTTGTGTGCATGGTATGTTTCAAATACCAATTTTGTAGGTAAATTCAAGTTTATATCTATAAAAAAAAGCTTCAAGTGTTAGAAAAAAATAAATATATATGTTTTTTTAAGTTAAAAAGTGTTCTCCAGCTGAGTGTAAACATTGGTTCCCGCCATTTAGTACATTTCATCGACAAAGGTGCGTACAACTTCGGATTTCGACAATTTTAATAAATTAGATGTGCTCTACTTGCAATGTGCCACTTTGTCTCAGCAAAACTGTTCCTGTTCCAATCAATTTCATAAGTTAAACTTGTAAATTGTGCATAGTGGTATAATTATTGTACCACATCCTTGCGCAAAGTCCTACAAGGATAAATTTTTTTTACATTTTTCCAATAATTAACAAAAATAAATAAAAGCAAATAAAAATTTTGTGTAATTTTTACCGATTATTTAAAGTGTCTCGGAAAGAGTAAAAGGATCATCTTTCTCTACTTAATAACTTAAAGCGGGAGAGAAATCTGCATGCCTTTAGATGACAAGCTTTCCAAAAGTTACAATAACAACAATCTCATCGTGTTTATCTCTTCTCCCCTAGCTCTTCCCTCTATTGGGAAACTAACTCCCTCTTAAAATTACCTTGTCAGGAACATGGCCAGTTCTAAAATACCGGAAGGTACAAGAGTATAAGATTTTTGGAGAACACTCCGACGATAGCGACTTCTTCAGCGTCTGTCAGTATATCACATTCTTTCAAGCAGAAATCCTCTCCATAAGCAAATGTGTCAGACTGAACAGTCTGATTAATGTTAAAGGTAAAAGGATATTTGTCGTATCTGATATTAGATAAGCTAATTTTTGAGAGTGTTAGTGTTCTCAATTACCTGATTGAGTTCTGCACAGAACAACATCATAATCCTATACTGGATTACTCTCTGCTGTGTCTTTGACGGGATGAAGCATAACCATTTACAGGACACGTTAAAACAATCTCCTTTCGCAAATCTCAAGATTCTTTGAAGAACTCTTTAAGAAAGATTTGTACTAAGCTAATACTTTTGGAACTTTCACCTAGGAAACAATCTTTTCAATCTTTTCAACCGATTCATTCTGTAAACAATGCCTAGAGGATTAAGAAACCTACAGTCAAATTCTTATTGAATGTCCACGTTTACTTATCTCACGTTTTGCAAATCTTAGCGTCGAAAATATCCTACGTTTTCTAAAAAAATCTAAATTAATTGAACTGCTTTAAAAAAAAAGGTATGACACAAAATGCATCACTAGAAAGCCGCAGTGTCAAATCTGTAATAGCTTGCCGCAAATGTTATCTATCTATCAATACGCTATAGTCTTATCAGATGACAAAGTAATTAGCAGCAAAGTAACAAGTATTAAGTGTTTATTAAGCCTATGGAAGACTAGAAGAATATGTCAAAGTAAAAATTAATAAATTTTACAGTAAAAGATTTCACAAATTAATGTAAAAGTCTTAACAAGGTGAATGTTAAATAAGCTTTAGCCATACAAAAAACCTATCTTTATATTAGGTTGCTTCAAAATTAACTTTTTTCGAATTATTTAGGTCATACAGTAAAAGTCGAAAATATGTGATGCAAAAATAATATACTAAAGAGATAACTAAGAATTATCAATTTTCCAGCTATCGCACGGGCGATGAAAAATTAATGAAAATTGCATAATTTTTGCAAGTAAGAATGTACAAAAAATGAGTTTTGGAATGTTTTTTTACAAAAAAATTTTGAACAATTCTTAAAGAATTTTATTGCAACGATAATTGCAAGAAATTGGGGTAAAAAAAATAAAGTAAAAAATAATAAAGTACATATATATACAACATAACTATAGTATGATTCTTCTTTATTTTTTTATGGACACTCAAATGAGACTAAAATCAAAGCTATTGGTCTACCGTATTAAAGTTATGACCGATTTTATCAAACTAATTTTTCACAACGCGTCATTTTGTTTAAGACAAGGACATAAGAAACATTTTCTCAAAAAAAAAAATGCTTTAAATTGATATAAAACAAAACAGCAAGAGAAGCAATCTTAAATTTTTTAACCCATTCAAGCTAACGATAGAGTCTCTTGACAAATAACATGAACACTTAACTAATTTTAACCCAAACGACGCGTTGTGTAAATTCATTGAACTATAGATAGAACCATGATAGAATAACAAGGTAGGCGCATATTGGAGAGAAAGTGAGCTAGATGTCAAAGTCAGCTGTTCGAATTTAAGTTTTTCTAGTTGTTGTTGCCATGATACAAGAACTCAGGTAGACTTATTAGAGTTGAGTTCCTAGAAATCAACCTTCCATTGCTGTCAAGTTCAGCGTCAATATTGCCACATCTTGAATTTTGTGGGAACAATATTTTTTTTGGAATTTTTTGTATGGGGCAAAAGGGATAAAACTGATATAATAATATACAGAGCAACTTTAGTTTTAGTTTGATAATAAACGCATCTTGATTTTAAAATTCAGGTCATAAAAAATGTTGACACATACAACTTAATAATAAAGGAGTTAAAAAAACAGAAAACAGTCAACTAGAAAAAAACAAAAAGTTTTTTATAGCAATATTTTCATTAATTTATTATTAACCTTCTCCTCTTTTCTTCTTGCGTGGAGAAATTATCTCGAAAACATCCTTAAAAAAATCACTCATCTCTAATCTACTACTTGATTTGTTCGCAACAGCTTAACTTATTTCTTTCATTACCTCTTTCTAATTAGTTTTTCTATTATAATTCTTAATTCTATTATAATTGTACATTCTATTCATTATTAAGGTCTACATATACGTATTTTACTGAAAAATTGGATTATGGCTTAAAGATATGGCAGCATCGTATTTTGACAGCATAGGTATGCCAATTTTTGCTGTCATTCTAATAAGTCTACCTGAGTCCTTATATCATGGTTGTTGCTGGCTTTATTGTTTGACGTTTATAGCACTCACAGATTTGTTAGTGTAAAATTAGACATTTGAGCAGCCGTAAAAATATGAGACTACCTTATTATTCTGTCATGGATAGAACTATTTCGTTTAATAAAAGCCAAAAGAGAATAAGTCCTTGGAATTCTGCGAGTATTATATTCAATGTCATTTTAATTACGTATTGACATTTTAAGTTTCTCGTCTAAATCGATTTTAAAAGTTAATCCTTGCGTGCACACTCTTTATTATTTCTCTTGGTTGCTTAAACAGCTGCTTTTGACAGATGTTGGTTTTCAAATGTTACCTTATTATTGTAACATGGTACTATGTCACGGATGCAGACATTATAATTTCTACAGGCCTTTTTTCTTTAATCAAAATTTTCCCAATCTGGTAACGCTGATAATTTTTTATCAACGCTCAAAAGAGCGCAAATTTGTATGAGCGCCAACATGTGACAAAAAAAGTTTACATCAAAGTGGCTGTGGTTAGATGATGGCAAGGGCAGGCGCTGAGCGTTAATAATTGTATTAAAATAATTATGTACTGCGAATTGATAAGTTAATAAGAAATTGTATTAATTTATTGATTGTTATAGGTTACAAAGAAAACAAAATCTGACATATGTAATACCCACAAGTCAAGTAGATTCTATTCAGTAAGAAAAAAATCTCTTGATACGTAATTGTATTAATTTGTAAAAACCAGATTTATGACAATTAATTTATTTATAATACATGTAATTTTAACAAAAATTATCACTTTTTATACAACCACTTGCACACTTTCTATAAAAACCGTAAGAATTTCCAAGGTTGTTTTATCCATAATTTTTTTTATATTGTTCTTACATGTTATTTTTATACACTTACGGAACTAAAAACGACAGTTTTTCAATTGCAAATTTTTATTATATTTTTAAAAAACGAACTTGCTAAAATGTTTGAAGAATAGTGATTCAGCGTTACAAGCACATTGTAAAAATAATAAAGCGTTACGCGGCCAATTTAATGAAGCGTTTAAACTTGTTCGTTGTTTTTCTCAGACTGCATATATTGCGCGTTCAACATTGGCTGCTATGAGCAGATTTGCTTTGAAAAAGTTCGTGCTCAGCAAAAAGTTATTTTGTGTAAATTTTTATTTTGTGTTTATTTTATAAACACAGCGAATTGCTCGGAACATATGTTCTGACAGCTTTCGTTTAGAAGGAGAATATAAAGCATGACGTCATTAAGCTCTTTAGTCAGAAACGAAATAATAAAGCTTTTTGAATAGCGTTGCCACATAACAGAAACAATCAACAGATAAAAGATTTGAAAACTTTGAGATAATTTTTACAATTTTTTCTTATTTCCAACAGAATGTAAATTTTGAATTGACACAAACTTAGTTTTTTGATTGAAAAAAACTTTTCTTTGCAGAGAAAGTTTGATGAAAAATGTATGAACGGAACACATTAACAACGACAACTACGTAACGTCATCCGTCAAATTTTTTTCTTAACATGTATTTATTATGGTGGTTGGTTTAGTAAATATATCTCAACGTAATTGTGGCTCATGTTGATGTCATCGGAATATAATCATAGTCCTATTTTAGACACTGCGATATTGCAAGAAAACAAAGAGCGGCCAAAAGAGCTGTCAAATAATTTGTATTGATTTTGACAGCGATGCCTCTAAAAGAGTGCAAAAAGATAGCCATGCAGATACCAGGTTTATTCTGCCATGGATGGGTGCACGGCAAATCCAGAAAAAGTAAACCTAAGCCCGGAAAAATAAAAATGCTTTAAGGTAAATAGAAATACATGGAATGTTAAGAGTATTGCTTGTGTTTTCATACGGAAAAAGCATTTTGAAAAAAACATATTGTATCCTTAAATTTTTACTCATTTTATTATATGTATTTTTAATCTGTAGCAAGTTAAAAAAATTGTAAGATTTTTATGTTTTGTAATTTGGTATTTTGCAATTGAAATACCAAAGCACAGTTATATAATATTCACAATTGAAACATTTTCTATTGAAAAACGGATATTACAATTTTTTAAAAATCATTTTCTATCAAAATATATAATTTAAAAAAAGTGATTCAAGAATGAAACGTGAGTGACAATTTTTATTGATAAGTTGAATTATTTTGAAAATTTGTTGGCTGGAACATTTTATGTCTCGGATTTACTTTCTATATAAAATTAGTGAATTTTATATATTTTTTAAATCAAGCAGACACAATTATTTTTCATTAAAAATGCATTTGAAGGAGTGAAACGTGAGTGACATTTAATTTTTTTTTTATTTGTTTTTGTATTAGAAATGAAAGAAGGTAACGAAAACAACAAGAAAAAGTGAAAGCCGACCCTAAAAGAACTTATGAAAAGAATAAGGAGAAAAATTAGAGTTAAGTCCGGATTCATATAAGAAAACAAACATTGCAAAGATTAAAAATATCTCATTAAATCATTATTTTAAGCCGTTGGCATCGACGGAATTGCTAATAGGCAAAACATATTATCATATTTGGCACGGTCTTTGATTTTTAATCAGCGTAAATATCAACGACTTAGGCTAAGTGATATACATACATTTTTAGTTGCAGAACCGGATTATGGATTATTTAGTTTTTATTTTATGGATTAGTTTTAAATTTATTATGCTTTACATCCTCTTTCAATAAATTTTTTTTTTCTTTTTATACCCCCACGCGTACTGCGTAAGGGGTATATTAATTTTGTCACGACGTGTGTAACGCCCATAAGGAGGCATGGTAGGTATAGAAAAGTATATATATTCTTGCTCAGCATCACCACCTGAGTTGATTTAGCCATGTCCGTCTGTCTGTCTGTCCGTCTGTCTGTCTGTGGACACGATTACAGCCGTAATTTTGAAGCTATCGTGCTGAAATTCGATATTTAAGCTTTTCTTTAAAAAACTAAGATCAAGTTCGAGAATGGGCTAAATCGGATAAAAACCACGCCTACCACCCATACGACCCCAATGATGAAAACTCCATAAAGAAGCGAATATTTACGCTACAAAACTTAAATTCGGTATTTGTATAGTCTATGACAAAACTCAGGTGTGTTAAAAAAATGGGCGTCATCCACACACTAACACGCCCACCTCCCATACAACCCCAATATTGAAACCTATATATAGAGGCTTGTGTCGAAGCTATAAAAATAAAATTAAATATTTATTATTTTAATATAAAAATTAAGACGTGAGAGAAAAATGGGCGTAATACACCCACGAACACGCCCACCTCTCATACAACCCCAAAATTTAAAACTATATAAATAGGCTTCTGCCGAAGCTACAAAATTAAAATTAGATATTTATTCTTTTTATAATAAAATTCAGATGTGTTAGAAAAATGGGCGTCATCCATTGATGAACACACCCACCTTACATACAACCCATAATATTGAAAACTCTATTTATATGCTTATATTTAAGCTACAGACCTGAAATTGGGTACTTGTGTATATTATATCAAAATTGAGGCGTGTTAGAAAAATTGGCATCAACCACTCAAAAACACGCCCACCTCCCATACAGCCCTTAACTAAAAACTTAATAAAAAGGCTTGTCTTTACTTTGCAGGAAAACAATTTGATATGAATTAGACTAAGATTAGATTTAGATGAATTAGACATCATCAAAATAGTAAAATGTTTTAAATCTCATACGAAAAGAGCTGCAATTTAAGATTTTGTACCATTGCGAATCGCCCGTGGGGGTATTTTAACTTCGGCTAAGTCGAAGATATACCTTACTAGTTTGTATAAAGAATATTAAGAAAAACTTTTTGTTTACAAAATATGCTTAATAAAGTTCATCAGATTAACCAAGATGCAAAAAAAAGACAATTAAAATTATCTTGAAACGTGAGTGACACCGACGTGAAACGTGAGTGACAAAATCAGTATATGAAAAAGTCTTAAAATTCTGAGAAAAAAATAAATTTTTTTTTGCAGCTAAAATTTCTACTCAATTTCGTAACGGAAAATTATTTTATTCTTTAAATAAACTCAAACAATTCGCAGATTTAAGGAATTTGTAAGAATAAGTCGAAAAATGCAAATCGTCCCAAAACGTGAGTGACACACCATTTAATGATGGTTTTTTTCGAAATGTGTACATATATATTAAACTTTTTGCATGAACTTATAATAGTGAGCCTTCAAAAACCTGTTTATATGCTAAGTAAGATCATACACTGACCTCTATTAGACTCACTTCTACTTACTATAGAAAGCTTTATTTCTCAAAACTACCACCGAAATAAGGAATACCTTATGGCTTACAATGACACAGTACAAATTTTATTCTTCTGTCTCACACACAAAAAATAACATCTCAAATTAACATCTCAACAACTGCTCAAGACAAACAAACTCAATCATAAACGTTCTTGACTGACCCGCAGAATTGTTCCATATTGCTGACTAAATATCAGGTTTTGATACTGCTTCGCTAAATGGTGACAACGCAGCGGCTCATGAGGATAGTCACTATGGCATTGGATCAACTCTTTGCGAGCCTCCTTCAGCTCGGCTGCACAGTGTTCGGCCCATAGGATAGGATTGCCGATGAGCTCCTGTAGTTTTGCCAGCGTTTTCAAAAACTCCTTCTGCTCATACTCGGAAGTTTTAATTTGCAGTGCACTGGGCACTAAAACTTCCACCTGCGTCGGACTACTGGAGCTTTTCGGCATCAGCGGTTGTGTTGTTGGCGGAGGCCCCTGAACAATTTTACGCTTCGCATCTTCAAGACGTTTTATTACCTGTGAACTAACTTGAATGTCTGTTACCGCTGAGCGGGAACCTCCATGCAAAGCCATATTATTGGGCGTAGAATTTGCCGCTCCCATTTCAGTTTGTATGATGAAGAATGTTATATGTTGAGAAATTTTGAATTTTTTTTTTTAAATGTTAACGTCTCGATTTTGAAACTGAAAACAAAAAATTCGCTGATAATTTTTAAAATTTCAATTAATTTTTAAAAATTTTTTTGTTGATTTTTTTTTATATTGTTTTTTTCAAGAACGTTTTTATAAAGGTACACTAGTGAAATCAAAATTTGAGAAAAATCGAATTGGTGAGGTGTAGTAGACAAAGTGTTTGAGAATAAATTTCATGTTATACGGAAGAAGAAATTCGGGAAAAATATTTTACTAACTGATAACTCTACATTTAAAAATGGCATGGTTTACAAATTTTAAGAAAAAATCTAAAATTGGGCAAAGTTTGAGACCAGATAATATATGTATATTTAATGTACCCAACCACAGTTTAAGCACTTGGCAAAGTTAAAGACCAGATAATTAATATATTTTGTGTACCGTACCAGAGTTTGTAACGCGCTTTTCTCAAAATTCATTTAATATGCTTGTGCCTAAAATATCTCTTAAACTATCAATTTTTACTATTTATACTTTAGATAAAATCTTGCCAAAGATAATGGCTAGGAATCTCAATGTTTGCTAATTGGGTAAGTTCAAAATTGACATAACAAACAGACATGATTTTAAAGGAAGCATGGGAGAAACATGCTACTCAATTTACCTTCTAAAATACCAGCTCCCAAAAAAAAAACTGGATAATAGCAGGGGTTATAGATTTGACCTAACTAACTTTTTTTACCACATAGAATCTTCCTAATTCAATTGACTTTAAACTTATATGAAATGAAATTCAAGTATATATTTTTATGTCTAGGTAAAAGTAAGAAATTTTTATTTTAAATAGGATAGAAAAATTCGAAAAAATTATTTTTTCTTACAAAAAGTGGTATATTTTCTATATCTTTAAAGATTCCAACGGGGTAATAATCCTAAAAGATGTAGTTTGTTAGTCTACATGATGGTTTTAACATTATTTTAAAAAAATGCCCCCACAAGATTTTACCTTCCACTTCCGCCGGCTACCGAAATTATACTAAAGCTGTAAATAATATCCCCACTAACCGAGTCTAGTATTTATGGTGGGACATAACATTCGCGGCAGAGATAACAAACCTTTTTCAAGAATTCATAACTCAGTCAAAAACAAACATTTTTCCAAAATTTTTTTTAAATTATTGTAGAGAATTGAACAAAATCAAAAAAATTTATTTTTCACTCCAACATGGCTTTAAACATAGTACAACAAATAAGGTAGCCGCAGGGCTGAGAACCGAAAGTCAGAACTGTCAAAAAAATACTGAACGAAATAGAGTAACAAAACGAGACATCAAATTATTTGTATTGAATTTGACAATTCTGACTCTGAGCGAGAGAGGATTGATAGCCCTGCAGCTACCTTGTTTATTGTACTATGGCTTTAAAGAGCTCTAAACTGGCGGCAGAGAAAAGAACGGCACCTCGTGGTTGCAGCGCTGGGAGTCGCAAAAATTTTCCGATCTGGAAAAAATGACTTTTAAATCTTAACAAAATTGGTAATCGACAGGAGCTTCCTTGTATTTAAATTTTTTTTCAATTTTTGGTGATGTTCCAAATTTGAAAGTGTGTTTTTTAAAAAAAAATATTGACTTAAATTCATTAAAAATTGAAAAAAAATTTAAAAATAGCTCGTGTCATACTATAGCGAATCAAAACTAGTAAGGTATATCTTCGACTTGGCCGAAGTTAAAATACCCCCACGGCCGATTCTTATGGGTAGAAGAATCTTAAATTGGAGAGCTTTTTGTAAGAGATTTTGAAAGATTTTATTATTTTTATGTGTCTAAAATACATACATATCAAATTGTTTTCTTGCAGCTTAAATATAAGCCTTTTTATAAAGTTTTAAATTTTGAGGTTGTATGGGAGGTGGGCGTCTTAGATTGTGTATGACGCCCATTTTTCTAACATACCTCAGTTTTTACATAGAATACACAAATACCGAGTTTCTGTCTTGTAACTTTAATATTAGCCTCTTTATAGATTTTTAAATTTTGGGGTTGTATGGGAGGTGGGCGTGTTAATGGGTGGATGACGCCCAATTTTATAACACACCTCAGTTTTGACATTAAATACACAAATACCGAGTTTCCATCTTGTTACTTTAATATTAGCCTCTTTATAGATTTTTAAATTTTGGGGTTGTATGGGAGGTGGGCGTGTTAATAGGTGGATGACGCCCATTTTTCTAACACATCTCAGTTTTGACATAGAACACACATATACCAAATTTCAGTATTGTAGCTTTAATATTAGCTTCTTTGTAGAGTTTTCAATTTTGGGGTTGTATGGGAGGTAGGCGTGGTTTTCATCCGATTTAGCCCATTCTCGAACTTGACCTTAGTTTTTTTAAAAAAAGCTTAAATATCGAATTTCATTATGATAGCTTCAAATTTACGGCTGTAATCGTGTCGACAGACAGACGGACAGACGGACAGACGGACAGACGGACAGACGGACAGACAGACGGACATGGCTAAATCAACTCAGGTGGTGATGCTGAGCAAGAATATATATACTTTTCCATACCTACCACGCCTCCTTTTGGGTGTTACACACATCGTGACAAAATTAATATACCCCTTACGCAGTACGCGTGGGGGTATAAAAATAGTATGAAAAACATGGTTTCGAAATAAACGCGTTCAAATTTTGTGAACAAAGAAAAATGCACAGAATAATAAAAATGCGCTCTCACTTATCCGGCTGTAACTTTTGAACCCGTAAGAATTTTTCCATGAAATTTCATTTCTTAGAATTTAATGAATATTTACTAAAATACAAAATTATAAAAATCGATTTAAAAAGAGTCCAATGTCATGTGCCCCCATAAAGCCTCTTTTAGCTAGAGATGGCACCAGTAGCCAGGTTTTCAAAAGTTTAAAGGATGAAAATTAGCATCAGTACAAAAATTTAACAAAAATCCCTACGCTATTTCTCTGCTTCAACTGCACATGGTCACCCCATAAAGTTGCTGGCAACATGTTGCGTGCGCCACCAGCATTAACCAAGCAAAGAATTCAGTTGCTAGATTCAGTTGAATTATAGACAGCGACTAGTTTAGCTGTGTGTGCGCGTGTTTCAAGATTTTTATCAATATAAATCGAATAGATAGCGAAAACGAAGAGTAGAAAAATAAAGTAAATAAAAACAAAAAATATCTCAAACGAGTGGATAAATAAAGCCGCTACTACGAATTAATAAAAAACTAGTAAGGTATATCTTCGACTTGGCCGAAGTTAAAATACCCCCACGGCCGATTCTTAAGGGTGGAAGAATATTAAATGGGAGAGCTTTTTGTATGAGATTTTGAGAAATATTATTATTTTTATGTGTCTAAAAAACATACATATCAAATTGTTTTCCTGCAGCTTAAATATAAGCCTTTTTATAAAGTTTTAAATTTTGAGGTTGTATGGGAGGTGGGCGTGTTAGATTTTGTATGACGCCCATTTTTCTAGCATATCTCAGTTTCGACATAGAATACACAAATACCGAGTTTCTGTCTTGTAGCTTTAATATTAGCCTCTTTATAGATTTTTCAATTTTGGGGTTGTATGGGAGGTGGGCGTGTTAATGGGTGGATGACGCCCAATTTTATAACACACCTCAGTTTTGACATTAATTACACAAAAACCGAGTTTCTATCTTGTATCTTTAATATTAGCCTCTTTATAGATTGTTAAATTTTGGGGTTGTATGGGAGGTGGGCGTGTTAGTGGGTGGATGACGCCCATTTTTCTAACACACCTCAGTTTTGACATTTAATACACAAATACCGAGTTTCCGTCTTATAACTTTAATATTAGCCTCTTTATAGATTTTTCAATTTTGGGGTTGTATGGGAGGTGGGCGTGTTAGTAAGTGGATGACGCCCATTTTTTTAAAACATCTCAGTTTTGATATAGAATACACATATACTAAATTTCAGTATTGTAGCTTAAATATTAGCTTCTTTGTAGAGTTTTCAATTTTTGAGTTGTATGGGAGGTAGGCGTGGTTTTCATCCGATTTAGCCCATTCTCGAACTTGATCTTAGTTTTTTTAAAAAAAGCTTAAATATCGAATTTCATTACGATAGCTTCAAAACTGCGGCTGTAATCGTGTCGACAGACAGACGGACAGACGGACAGACGGACAGACGGACAGACGGACAGACGGACAGACGGACAGACGGACAGACGGACAGACAGACGGACATGGCTAAATCAACTCAGGTGGTGATGCTGAGCAAGAATATATATACTTTTCCATACCTACCACGCCTCCTTTTGGGCGTTACACACGTCGTGACAAAATTAATATACCCCTTACGCAGTACGCGTGGGGGTATAAAAATAAATAAAAATATCTGATATAAAAATAATTACAACGAAGTGTAAAAAGAGTTCTAATTTATTTAAAAAGGTGTCGCGAACAAATTATAATACAACGTTATGCCATGCAGATTAATTAAATGAATTAATTAAAATAAGCAAAAATTAAGAATAAATTAAAATCAAAAACAAAACAAAAAAAAAACTACCTTGAAAAAAAAGGTGAATAAAAAGCATTAAAAAAACACCGCAACAAAACGAATTTAACGAGAATGAAAAAATAAAATACAAATAATTAAAGTGAGCGATAAGAAAACATGTTATTATAAAGCTGTTGATGTGTTTGTTGTTGTAGTTTTGTTGTTGTTGTAGTTTTTTGTTGTTGTTGTTGTCGTTAGTTCTACGGCTGTAAGTTATAGGCCAAGAATGTGAATGACTTGCCACGTGAGGAATTTCCGTGCCGAATGTTAACAAAAAGATACAAATAGTACATGCAGTTCAACTCAACAGCTGAGTATTAACTATAGATACATTTGCTATAGATACATTTTGCAGATACAAATTGAGTGCACCTATATGCAAAATAATAAAAAAATTTAATTGAAACATTTATGATTTTCCACGAAAAACAAGTGTTTTCCAAGCATCTCACAGATAGTGTATCGCTTGAGATACACGAGAATCTGTGAACGAGAGAACGAACGTGTTTGCCAACTACCTGTTGATATGAATGTTGTTGTTGTTATTGTGTGTTGCTGTGCATACCTTTTTTGTTGCGCTTAGCTGAAGGTTAATTGCGCCAAGTTGAAATCTTGTCTGTGTCGGCTCTTGTTGTTTGCTGCGCATATCTTGCAGATACCGACGACTGCAGCCAAGCAACTCGCTTAGCTCAGCAGTTTTTTTTTGTGTGTTTATAAATATTTTCTATCTATGCAAAATAACTCAAAAACCAAAACGCACGCGTTCAGCTGCTTCAATGCCAAGCTTTCTGCTGTGCTTTACAGTCAGTCAGCCAACCAGCCAGAAACCATCAACAGCTTAACATGATATCCAAAAGATACTAAAGTGAAACTAAAGTATCTGCTAAACGACCGGTTTTCAACATTTTAAGCCAACCACACAGCAAGAACGCAACGAAGTACCGGAGAAAGAAGTGTGTAGCAGCGGTACAAAACAGCAAAGGCCGCGCGGCATCAACAAAAAAAAAAGAAAAAGATAGTGTCTACGAGTGTAAACAAAGTGTAGAAAGAAGCTGATGATGTTGTTTATGTTTTAGTTTTAGTTTTTGGTTTATTTTTATACATATTTTATTAAACGAAGAAGCGGTAGTTTTTGAAAAAAAAGTAGAAATAATCTGTGCTTCTTAGTGCAAAATGCCGGCCCCCCGCACTGCTATGAGCAGTTATAACACGCTTGTTAGTCAGCGTCAAGTGACAACAAGCTGCTGTTTATTTTTCTTCAGCTGTATTTCCTGCCTGCTGCTCTGTCTTCAGTTGCCGTCACTGGTCACAGGATTTAATCTGGAGAATCGTTTGCCCATCGTCAAGTATGGCCAGAATGAGGATTCATATTTTGGCTATTCAATAGCGACGCATACAATCGGCGAATACAATTGGCCAAACAATACTAAATGGTGAGTGATTGCAAAAAATAAAAAAAAATTTTTTGATGACGACTAGAAACATCATTTAAATGTGCAAAATAGGCTAGTGTTGACATTTTCGATTAAAAAAATGAATGTGCTGCAATGTGGCCGACTTGTGCTATTATGTGCTGAATTAAAAGAAAAATATATTGCGATATGATATTTTTGTGTTTTTTTTGTTATTGTGCTGTGATGTGCTTAACTTGTGCTATACAATTTAAAAAAAAAAATTTGAAGAATTTATATATTATACTTTCACTTTTAATTTTTCCTTCCAAAATTTCGAAATTGTGCTATAATGTGCTCAAAATGTGCTATATTTACTTTGAATTTTAAATAAATTTTCAACAAATTCAAGAGAAAATTTAAGAGTGCTTTAATGGAAGCCTTATAAAATACTTAAATATTGTTTAAAAATTAACAATACCTTTACGAAGGCATATTAATAGGAGCACAATACATTTCATTTGTGACAAATTGCAGCACAATTTGAGCACATTATAGCACAATTCACTAATAAAAAAAAATTTGTATGGAGAATATTTTTTAAGCTTTTAAACTTTGCAAGAAATATGAACACAACCACAGCAAAATTTTTAATACAAACTTGACATACATTCTTAGATACAATGCGTCCAGAAGAAATTCCAAAAAACCAATTGTGCTTCTCCTCAGCCTTATCGAAAAGTTCTTTCAGGAGGTATTCTCATAAACTTCTAAAAGATTATTTCAATATCTTCCAAGAATACTTCCATGACATGGCTTGTGCAAAGCCATTTTGTCTTATGTCTTCGGAATCATGAAATGCCTTCTTAAAGTTTTCCTGGAAAATACCTGCTTGACTCCTTTCATTGAAGGCCTCAAAGAAATCTTGCATTAAAAAAATTCCAAATGAAAGTAGAAGGGACGGAATTCACGACTTCCCTTCTACTTTACCTTATTTTGGAAGCAGTTTTTTTGCTGCGACTCCGTGTAGGGCAGCATGGATATGAAAGCAAGGATTGAGATAATTTTTGATAACATGCTTAGCACAAACCTGTATATTTATATATTGAAGAACTCACGTTTATTATTCAGACTAGAAGAAAAGTTCTGAACATAACCCTAGTCTCAGACTTCATTTTCAATAAAATAGGTGAGTGGAAGGTGTCAGAAGAACACTCCTACTCCGACCATCGCTATATTAAGTATGTCCTATTTGATACGTATCCTATCAATCAAACAATCAATCAATCTTCTCAATTAACATTAGAAAAACAAACTGGGAAGCTTACAATAAGGCCTCAGCACAGAATTTACCATCAGGTCCGTTAGAAAAACCAAAATAGGCAACTGATCTGGTTGATCTCGTCGATGTTCTCACCAAAGCAATGAATTGCTCGTTTGTATCCTCACGTTCAAAGTGGACACCGAAGAGAAAACCTAAACCCAAATGGTGGTCTTCTGAACTGAATGGCTTGAGAACTAACTGCAGAAGGCTCTTCAACAAAGCAAAGAGCTTGAGGGCTGAACATGACTGAACTGCCTATAAGATAGTTCTAAAAAATTGTAAAGCAGAAAAAGTGAAAGCTAAATTATGCTCCGAATAGTTTCAATAGTTTCAAGCCCTACAAATCTCCGAGACCGAACAACTATCGAAATACAAGAAACTATAGCTACGATGTAGCTATCTTGGCTTTGTACTATTTTTAACGGCTGCATAAGCCTATTTTACATTCCCAATGCCTGAAAAAAACAAATTTAATTTTTTACCAAAGGCAGGGAAGGCTTTACACACAATACCTAAAGAGTTCAGGCTGATCAGCTTATCGTCCTTTCTACTAAAGACGCTTGTACGGCTCACATATCTATACCTCAGCGCCCAAGGTTTTTCGCCCCGTATTGTACACTGGCTGTACATTCGGAAATTAGACCTATACTTTTGTATGGAATTACAATTTGGTGGCCAGACACCTATTTTAATCAACTCCAAAAGATTCAAAGAATGACATGTAAATATATGCATCAGCGGAGATCTGAGAACAACACCGACTGCTGCTAGGGAGACCATATTTCATCTGCTACCACTTGACCTGGTTGCTTATCAAATGGCAGAATGTTCAGCAATTTGGCTAAGACAACTCGGAGTATGGAAATGTCAAGAAACATGCCATGCATCCCTACTGAAGTATAACTTTATTCCAATAAGGACTGACTATTGTAAGCCCTCGCTATCCTTTGAAGGAAGATATGGATCTTCCGGATCTGGAAAAAATCTTGGGAGGGGGGTAAATTATCAAAGACACACATTTTCGATTTGAGAAAATTTTGTCTTTTTACATGTATACATAAAAGTACCCTTAAGCGGTGAGCACAATTATTTTCTCCAAATAAAGTATTAAAAAGTCAAGTATTTAAAAGGTTTTGGGGGGTAATTACCCCCTTTACCCCCTTGTATCCACGCCTGTACGCATATCCCTACCAGGAAAATACTGGGAACGCGATGCACCATGGAAACGAGGGTGTCTGTATATCTACACCGAAGGGCTAAAACTAAATGACAAGGCAGGCTACGGGGGGGAGGGGGGTACTCAAAGGAGCTAGGGTTTCCCTTACCTAAAGGTTGCCCGATACCTGTAGCGTTTTCCTAGCCGAAATGATGACAATAAAGGATGTTGCGTCATGGTCTCATCAACTAACGTGGTTTCACAAAGAGAAATTTATTTATTTTATTTATTCATTTATTTATTTTATTTTATAACTCGAAAAATTTTTATTTTTTCCGACAGCCAGGTGGCGATAAAATCATTGGAACATGAGTATTTGGGCGTGAAGATTTCCAAATCATATGTGTCTGCAAAATCATATGTGTCTTTAAAGGCAGACGAGCTCGCTAGAAACGGTACCTTGGTGACATCATTGGTTCAAAACCCACCAAACTTGCCGCTAGCTACTCTCAAGCTGTTGCTCAGCAAAAATACTAAATCGAAAGCCAACACCAGATGGGCTGAATTCTCTACCTGTAAGATTTCTAGGCTTACATATTTGGCCATCTTTTGATCTCAGGCGCTCTTGAGCGCTGCCAAGACCAATCTTGGTTAGACCAATAGGTTAGACCAATCCTTTGTGGTGGCAATCATAACAGGGCACTGCCTGCTAGGCAGACATGCTCCCTTACTTAACCTTTTCGAGAACGTCTTCTGTAGAAGCTGCAGAATCTTTTCGTCGAAGTGTTGCAGAAAAATGTAAGCACATTACAGTATATGTAGCTACTATCAGAAAAGGGTTAAGATTAACGAACATTTCTTATCCATCAATTATGAAAACTTTCTTTCTAAAATTGTATTCTTAGAATTGCGGTACAATTAGAGTACATTACAGCACCTTATCAGAAAAATTTAATGGCGTTTTCGTTTCTACCAAAAAATGTTGCCCTGTCGCAGTGCAAAATGTTTTCAATGTTGCCCGCAACCCTGTAAAAGTGCATGTTTTTGTCTACTCGAAAAATGTCAACTTAAATAAACGAATGTAACCATCCTTGTCTAACGCACGCATGTCATAATATTGTCGTTTTAAAAACAGCTGATATGCAGGGCAATCATCTACCCTGAGAAAGTTTGCAGGGCAGAAAATGCGCCTTTTTTGCCCTCTGTGAGTGTGACATTTTAAGAAACGAACACAAAATTTATTCACCCGTTTGCACTTATTTTAGAATCGAACACAAAAAAAAGCAAGGGCAATGAAAAGGCAACATTTTTTGGTAGAAACGAAAACGCCATAAGATACGACAAAAAAATTTGCTTAAAATAAATGATGTATCAAAAAATTCTTTGATTATCTTCAAAACTTTGCCGCACAACTTAATTGCACTGCAGCTAAAGCAACTTATGTTAGAAAAAAGTTTAAATTCGAGAAATTTTTTTAAAACTGCAAGTGTGAAAATTTTTAAAAACTCTTAATGAGGCATTGCAGCACAACTTGAGTACATAACAGCACAAGTTTATTTTAATTGAAAAAGTTAAGATGCTGAAATATTTCTTTAAAAAATACCATACATCAAAAATGTTCTAAAATTATCATTCAAACATTAGAGCACAATTTGAGCACACACTCAGAAAAAAGTGTCTCGGAATATGATAAAAAAGGCATCATATTTAGAGAAAAATGGTATGACTTTGCTCCAGAGAATGCTATTCTCTAATTGCGATACTAAAAATTCTCTAAAAATGATAAAAAGCTTCCATGAAATAGAAAATTTTTCGTTTTTAGAGAAAAATACTTTTTTTTTTGAGAAAATATTTGTTTTTAATGAAGAAAATACTTCTCATAGTGAATTTTTTATCAAAATATAAGAAAAGTTTTTCATTTTCAATAAAATTTCTCTATAAATGAGAAATTTCTTGTGCGAGAAAAATACTTATCATTATTAGAGACATTGAAATATTTCCATTTCCTAGAAGTAAAGAAATATTTCTTCGAAAATGTGAAAATTTATTCTAATTGAAGAAAATTTTATCTGAAAAAGAGAAAATTGCTTTTATCAAAAATAGAGAAATTTTTTACCGGAGCAAGGTATGTGTTTTTTTCTCAGTGCACTGCAGCACAAGCAAGTACCATCAGAAAAATTTTAAAAATCAGTAAAGTTTATTGAAAAATGTGGTAAAGATGTAAATTTTTCAAAAATGCTCTATGTCAGATTTAAGAGCAAAATAAGCACATTACAGCACAAGTACTTAGTATAAGAGAAAAGTTAGATTCGGAAATTTTTTCTAAAAACTTTGCAAAAATGTAAACTTTTCAAAACTGCTATTCAACACATTATAGCACAAGTTGAGCACAGTATAGCACAATTCACAAAAAATAATTTAACCTCAAATTAAATCAAAAGCAATACCATAAGCATTCACTTTTTTCTTCTGAAGCACATAACAGCACATGGCGAGCACATTGCAGCACATATTTTATGAAAATAAATATATATAATTTTATTTATGTATATATATTAAGAATACTTATATATATTGCCACACTTAAATTAAACATCCATTTGACTTATTGCTGCTAAAAGCTTTAAAATAGTTATAGTCTTACAACAGCTTGTTTGTATTCTTTTCTTGTTTTTTTTTTTGTGTTTTTTTTTTTTCAAATCGTCTTTGAATTGAATTTTTATGGCCCATAACCGTTTTATAGCCAAAAGAACTCTTCTTAGTTTAACAACTATTTCGATAAGAACTGTAAATGAGTTATAAATTTTATGCATTCAGGTTGGATGTATTAAATTTTGTGTTAAATTTTATGACAATCTAGATTATTGTTGCTGTTGTTAATAGCTCATAGAATACTCTAACAACTTATTGATGTTAGCCTAAGGCGCCAGCTTAAATCATTTAGCTCTTAACTCAAGTAGCTGACTCATGCATTTATATGCTGACTTTTGTATATAATGAACTTTGACCTTTACGAGTATGATGAAGTATTTGAAGATGTGTTGACCACTGTCTAGTAATTATAACCTTCAACCATTTATGACATATGACCTAAATATTGCTTACTATTGAACAGATTTTTTTAAAAAAAGTTAGTTTCTCCAGTTTTCTGTAGCTCAATTCTTGTTGCATGACTTACGTTTTGACTTTTGACCTCTTTTTGTCAGGTTCGGACACACTTGGTTGACTTACCGCTTTCTCACTTTCAACCAGTTGACTTCTTAAATTGTTTGGCTGCCACATTTGAATTATTTGACTTTGTTTTCAGTTTGAACTTTAATTTGTTTTGATCGAATCATTTCGACACGCACAAATAGTGAGTGATCTATGCAAAAGTGAGCGTTAAGCATCTCAAGTTTATTAAATAAAATCAAGAGAAAAAAAAATCATGATTTCCATAACAAAAATTTCAATAATTTTTATGAAAACACACTGCAACAAAAGAAAATATTGCTTCATTTTTAAGTTCATGTAATTCTTAAGCTTAAGGTCTTTCGAGAATATGTCACTCGGTGCAGAGGTTCTTTTCATGAGTCAAACGTTTAATATTTGTTAAAAAATAAAAACCGTTTTAAAAAAAACATTCAAATGAGCTCATTCGTTTAAGCCGGCAACTCTCAATATAATCATTTATCTCATATTTAAAATAAATTTATATTATCTAGTTTTCAACTCTCATGTCGGCCATAAAAATCATCATGTATCCCATTATAATTGCGCTATTCAAGTTTATAATTTGCCCACGCTTTCTTTCTCGTAGCAGATAGACGTTCACCTGATAACATCGCAGCCACTTGAATGCTAAACGCTGAATGCTGGAAAAAAAAAACGGTTTGTCAACATTGACAAACATTTTAAGTGTTGAATTGGAATTCGTTGAATTCAAATGTAAAATATATAATTTGCTGCTTTTTTACAATATTTACGACGATATATTGATTTATATGAGTTTCTTGATTTATGAGCTATTAATTCGAAGATTCTTTTGTTAAGTTTTATATTTGTCATGTTAACAAAATGGTAAAGTGATGAAAATAAATAAAAAAGAAAAAAAAAATTATAATTTTCATTTCAATTTTAAACGCTTCTGTTATTTTTTAACCCTCGCCCACAAAAAAAATTTAACAAAATATTTTTATATCCAAAACGGTCTTAAGGGGCACATGACTTTGGCCGTTTTTTTAAATCGACTTTTTTATAATTAATATTATTAGTAAATATTCTAAAGATTCTAAGAAAAAAGGAAAGGAAAGGAAAAATTCCTACGGGTTCAAAAGTTACAGCCGGATTAGTGAGAGCGCATTTTTATTTTTCTTTGTTCACAAAGTTTGAACGCGTTATCTCGAAACCGTGTTTTTCGTACTGGTTGCGGCACTAGCGGGTTCATTTATTGACGAATTTTTTTGTTTTTGTATTTTTTTAAACTTGATTCGCTATCTATGACATGAGCTCTTTTTAATGTTTTTTTCGATTTTTATGAATTATGATTGTGAATTTTTTAAGTCAATATTTTTTTCGAAAAAACACACTTTCAAATTTGTAACATCATCAAAAATTAAAAAAAAAATTTTTAGAAAAAGCTCCGTCATACGATAACCAATTTTGTTAAGATTTAAAAAAGTAATTTTTTCAAAACGGACAATTTTTGCGACTCCCAGCGCTGCAACCACCTGGAACTGTCCAGTTTTTTTTCTCTGCCACCAGTTTGGAGCTCTATAAAACCATGTTGGAGTGAAAAATATATTTTTTCTTAATTTTTTTTCTTGTAAGTTGTTCAATTCTCTACAATAAAAAAAATTTGGAAAATTTTTTGTTTGTAACTGAGTTTTGAATTTTTAAAAAAAGGTCTGTTTTCTCTGCCTCGAATGTTATGACCTTAAATAATTTGGTGCGCACATTTAAATTTTTAGGTCATATTTCAAAAATTCATGGTTGTGAACCTAATATGACGGATGTACCCCAAAAAGAAACATGTTGTTCAAGCTTTTTTTATAACTTATGGGGTAGAGTATTTTTGAGATTTTTTTTTCAGGTTTTTTGACGGAAGTTAAGAGACGTGATAAACGAATTTTGCCTTATAATCAGGTTTTTCGGAGGTTTTTCGAAATTCAAGTATAAGTTGACCAATAACAGACATTTTGTAGGTATTTGAATCAGAATTTCGAAAAACAAATACCTTTATTTAATAACACAAAACTCGCTTAGCAGAAATGTAAACAAGCCTGAGATTTGCATTAGATCACTACAGCTGCTGAATAATTCTCATGTCGTTCATACTGAGGTGTGACTAAATACTGGTATTGGCCTAGAAGTAGGCCATGCATATCAGTATTATTCTGAATATAAGTAAGTCGACTTTCCGGATGGTTATAAAACCAACAAATAAAAAAACTTCGGTAGCAGAAAACTGCAAACAAACCTTAGTAACTATGTTACTTTCGGCTCCGTCCGAACTCAAGCGCAAGCTTTGTAGATCCAGCCAAACTCAAGCTCCTGCTTTTCGGTTCCGAACTTTCTGATTATCTCAAGCTTTGGCTTTTTGGCTTCGTCCAAAAATTCAAGCTCCGGCTTTTCTGATTCTCAGTCATACGTAAAAAATTCTGCGATTAATTAATTTATTTGATTTCTTTTTAAGACATTTTTTTTTGTCCAAGGCCTGCCTCAGAGACCTCTTGGATGGTCTCTGTAGCGGCTGGCTTTAAAATAAACTCGTTACAATACTCTAGAAAAGTAGGTATTAAATTTTTAAATAAGAAAAGATTTATCAAAAATTAATATAAAATTCAAAATAAAAAAAAAAATTCAAGCAGTTGATTTTTCTTAAGTGCAAAGTTTCGGAAAAAAACATTTCTTAATGTCAGCATTTTCATGTGTTCAGTACTTAAGGCAGAATTCTTGTCTAGGTGTACAAATTTTAGTGTTTTTATTACATTTGATGAAAAATATTGAGTGCTTTTTGACCAGCAATTTTTTTAAGATATTAATGTTTTAACAATCAAAAATTTTTAAAAATTGAAAAAATTACAGTCGGATGAAAGAACGAGCGGGCGAAGAAACAAGGGTGAAACCTGCTTGACATGATTCAAATCCTTCTGGTTATCTGTGGAAAAAAACAAAAAAGATACATAATCAGTAAGAATGTTGGTATTGTCTGAACTACGGAAATTAAAAAAAATTTAACAAAATGGCGGCTGTTTTGAAAAAATGTGATTTTTTAATGAATTTATTTAATTAATTTAATTTTAATTTATTTAATTTTTTAAAAATAGTAAAAAAACAAAATATTATAATAATTATAGTTTCAACAAAAATAGGATATATAAAGAAGGTTTACACCAAATTTCAAGTTGATCGGTTCATCACTTGAGAAATCACGTCAGACGTATTAGAAAAGGTAGTTTCGAGAAAAACCTGTTTAAAGCAGATATTTTTGTTTTTGTTTCGTTGAGGCAGAAAAATAAATTATCAAAATTATTTCGTTTTTTAAAATAACGTTAAAAAGTTCTCAAATCAAATTTCGTTTCGTTGAAAAAAAAAAATTTCTATTATTTTCTCCTATGCTAAAAAAAATTTCTTCTGATACAAAAAAAAAAACGAAATTTTTTGTTGAAATTAACGTTATTTTCAACGGTTGATGTGGCACAAAAACGAAATATTTTATATCGTTTTCTACGAAAAGAAATAAATATTTTTCGTTTTTTGAATTATTTTTAATTAAATTTTATTAATTATTAATTATAACATTATTTTTTTTTATTTTTTGATTTCGCTTCAACGAAGCAAAAAAAAATTTTTTGGTTATCGTTAAAATTAACGTTAACGTGCATGCCTGGTTTAAAGATTTTATAGATCTTATAAAAAAATTAGCTCGAAAAAAATATGCCTAGTTTTTTTTGTCGAATATTAAAAACTACCCAAAATTTGTACCCTACCCTAGACTACTACATATATATAGTAGGTACTTTATTTCTTTTCCTAATAAAAGCATTGTAACAATTTCGAAATGAAACTTTTGTGGCTTTAAGGGTTTGATGGTCTCTGTTTACGAATACTCAGCCAAATTTTAAAAAAATCACGTAAAGATATGTATACTTTCTGTATCAAACTAAAGGCATTTAAGTGAAATTTCTCTTTGGAAATACATATTTTCGGAAAATCCTACATTTCTACTGAAAGTTTATGCCTTAGTATCATATTTCATTGCAATTTTTTTAAATTAAAATTTTTTTTTTTTCTGACTTCAGATTCTGACGTTTAAGCAGTCACCAATTTTTTTTAGAATCCATAAAAACTCATTTGAATATGAACTCTTTATTTATATCTGCCTGAACGAATGTTAAATAATTTAATGGTTGTTCTTTTACGTTTTGATAATATTTTGAACATATTTTGGCATACGTGATAAAAACATTCTTTTCATATTTATACAATGTCAGACTTAAGGTTTGACAAATTCTTTTTGGAAATTTTTTACCGGTTTTTATTGATAAACAATTTTTCCTCATAGAAATACGTTTCATCGAAATCTTCCACATATATAAAAAAAAAATGTTATCATTGTTTCTTTAACTTTGATGTCATCATTATCTAATAAATCGTTCATTTTAGCTTAAAAATGCTGGTTTTGATCTAAAGTTTTGCTCCTAAGAATGGGCATTAATCTGCAACGATAAAGGGTGCAGGGAGGAAATCGAAATTTAAATATACAAATATAGTATTTGAACTGTAGAAATCTTGAAAAAAAAAATTGGCATTAAAGTTTAAAATTCGTACCATTTTTGTGACATTTTCCAGCAGTACTAAAAAGTATAAAAAATTCAAAAAGTTAATATCAAACAATTTTTAAGTATTTTGGTTGTTAAATCCTGAACCAGAATTTTCGAAATATGCTCTTCTTTATTACATATCTATCTCTATGGGCTCTTATAGCTTAGCTATGAAAACAAACTATTCAGTTAAAAAATAATGAAAACTATCAACACAAATAGTATCAAAATAAAAAAAAATATTCTTGGAATTATCATAAATTTTGAATTGAAAAAAAAATATCATTAATGCTTAAAACTTCCTTCGCATCATTCGTGTGACTCAAATGGTTTGTTTGATATGCATATTGATTAAACTTTCGGACATTTTGAACGGATTTTGAACTTTAATCCTATTATGTCAGGCTTAAGCAAACCTTGACCTTTTGCAGAATTAGCGCATTAACACACAACTGGTTTTCCCAATAGCTGCCATTGACCATAACCTGGAGCAACTGTAACAAAAAAAAAAAAAATATATCAAAAATAAAAAAAACTTTAAAAAAAGAAAAAAAAAACATGTTGAATACCACTAGAGTGCATTTAATACCTTTGTGCTTTGTAGACCAGACTGTTAATGTTTACGTTGGGTCTGTTTGTATGTTTGTCTGTCTGCCTGTTCCCATGTCGCTCGTCACGAAAGTGTTAAAAATGCATTTAAATAAGGGCATGTTTTTCAATGTATGCACAAGAGCATAACTAGCACGAAGAAAGAAGGCACAAAGTGCCACATAAATTGATCTTTTTCAGGCATAAATCTTGTTGTTCGCTTTAATTTGAAGAAAATATTTTCAATAGACAACATTTTTCAGGCACGCACTCTTGCCACTTAAAGCATCTATTAACACCTAGTTTACATTAGGCGATGGTAATAAAAAAAAATAATTTCTAAATTAAGCGAAATAAAAAGCCAGACGTAAATGATGTAAAAGACAACATATTTTTTTTTTTATTAAAGCAATTAAAGTTTAACAATTAATGTTATTGTAGTGAAATCAATAAAAAATGCAGTAAATTAGAAAAAAGTCAAAAATTTTTTCAACATTTTTTTTAAATGTTCCAAACCGTTGCACACTTTCTTCTCAAGCGGGCCGCCTTGTATGGCTATGCATGCATTTCTTACTCTATTAAAAAAAAAAATATTTCAATTTGATTTCTTTTAATTGAATTTATCAGAAATTATGTGCTGAAAGGCACATAAATAACCAGTTAAGGCGTTAATATTTTAGAGCAACTGACTGTGTGTGGTGTGTAGCCTATTGTGTAGTGTTGTTACTGGACCCTTTTGATGTGCCCTCATCATTGACGAAACGTTACGATTTGCCGACTTGCCGCACGCGTGTCTTTCAGTCTTGTTGTTCTTCTGCCGCGTGCTCTCATTTAAGCGGCTAAAGAAAACCCTTTAGCGTCACATACGTTATATTTAAGTACCCGCACAAAAGTTCCACTTTTACTACTATTAAGTTTGATTAAGAAAACCTTTAAAGCATCGTTTATTAACCTTAAGCATCTATAAAGCACTCTTAAAGTTCACAGCTGCGATGGCAGTTCATAGCTATTTCTTAGCTTCTTCTAATTTAACGACACATTTGTTTGAGTTTTATGTGTTATAGTATTTTCCAAATTAAATTCATGCATATAAATCTAAATGGTGCGTTTTTTTTCTATTTTTTATCAGCAAATCATAGAAAATCCCAAAAAACCAAAAAAGCTTTTTTTCTTCTTCTGCTGCCAACACGCCCAAACGACATACAATTGGCGCCCATAACACACATACACATACTACATACTAAGGCCTGCATATATTATGTTTGTTGCCTGCTCCTACTTTGCTGTTGCCGTTGCCGTTGCTCGAAAACTGTCTCCGCTTCCGGTTCAATATGTGTTCGGCTGTTAAAACAATTTGTTAATATTTATTAATGCGCACCAGACGTGAAACACATTCAAGCCGAAAAGTTTTTGTATGAATCTTAAAAATAGACAAACATGCAAAACACACATAATAGGGAGGGGGGAATAATAATTAATACAAACAGTCAGTCAGTCGGTTTGGCTTATGGAAAAGGCATGATTTTTGAAACTTCTATCAGCTTTAAGGAACACGCATTTTCAATGTTAGGGCATTGTTTAATTTGAGTAAACTCAAGCGACAAATACAAAACAGAAGCTACATACTATCCGAGCAATCAAAATCTAATATTAGGCAGGGATTTTTTTATAAAAAAATCAAGCGATTTAATTATATGCAGCATAAATGTGCCTTAGAAACTGGATAACGTAAGACGCGTGGCACGTGAAGTTTTAGTAGGATGAGAAAAATCATAGCTCAAAAAATATTTTAGGTAAGGGAGACATAAAATTGTACACAAAGATATTGAGAACCTAAAGAATGAGAAATTTAAAAAATGGGCATGATCGGTCAAATGCCACTCCTACCTCCCATATAACTGAAGTAGCAATGGTGATATAAGTTTGGTTTTATGCATGATATAACAATGCAATTTTGGTTTTTTTGTATTTTGCATCAAAAGATTGAAGTGTTTTAAACTTTAACGTTACATTCGAACGAAAATTTCTGCAAATATATCATATATATATTCCATGAAACCAACATATTTCCATGTGTACCTGAAAGTTAGCCATAAGACTTGCATTTATATGAACAAACTTTTTTCTAACTTTTGTTGTTTTAAAGATATAATCAGTTTAATATTGTCTTTAACGTTACAGTTTTCGAAAGGGAGTTTCATGGTATGCATTGGCAATGAAAAACTTTATTAAAAGAACTCTATCGACAAAGAGGAATCAATGAAACGACTTAAATTAAAATAATGAAAAAAATTTTACCTTGACTTCTAGGAGCTAGAATATGTGGTTACACGTTACATCTGTGGTTACCGTTATACGTTCATACGTTTTTGTTTCGGTTTGAATTTGTTTGAACGACAAAAAATTTTAAAATTGTGTACTGTTAAAATCGTTCCTTTTTTGTTTGTCTTGGGTATAAATGCTGAAGAAAAAAAATGTATATGCAAATAACTTGCTTTTATGGCAAAAACAGGGTGCAAGAGATCCAAAACTGCTTCATTTTTGAAGTATTTCTCCCCGCATTGGGCATTTTTCCGATCCTAAAAAAAAAATAATACAGAAATAGTTTTCCGAGTCGGTGTCCGGCGAAATCCAAATTTCGATCCGGCTTACTAAATACCTAATAATGCATCGCGAAATCGTTAAGCCAACAAATACTTAAACCCAGTTTATCATATTTTCTTGTGAATAAATTTATTTATTATGAAATTTATTTTTGAGTGCTACTTTTACTCTGAAATAAAACCTATTTTTTGTTTTTTTTTTGTTTAAATCAGAAAAAAAAGAAAACTTAGTTTTGAGTTTTATTTTTTTCCCTCAAATATAATACTTATTTTTGAGTTTTTTTTATTAATTAATGACACTTATTTAACTCAGAAAATAAAACTTATTTTTGAGAGTTATTTTTCGCTCTGAAATTAAAGTTTTTTTTAGTTTTTTGTTTTAATCGAAAAAAAATAAAACTTATTTTTGAGATTTATTTTTTTTTCGCTCAAATATAACACTTATTTTTGAGTTTTTTTTTTTACTCTACAATACGTATTTTTGAGTTTTTGTATCACTCTGAAATGCTTCGTATTTTTTTATTTTAATTTTTCTTTTTAGAAAATGAATCTTTTTTTTAATTATAAATTTTTTTTCGTTCAAATCTAACACTTATTTTTGAGTTTTTTTTTACTTTACAATACTTAATTTTTGATTTTTATTTTTTCGCTCTGAAATCATTTTTTACTCAGTAAATATTACTTATTTTTGAGATTTTTTTATCAATCTGAAATACAAATAGTTAAATTATATTATTAATAAAATAATATATAAAAAAATAAAATTAATTAAATAATTATTATAAATAATTAAAAATAATAATTTGAGTTTAATTTATTTTTTCAGAAAATAAAACTTATTTTTGAGTTTTATTTTTTCGCTCTAAAATATAACTGAATATTTGAGTTTTATTTTTTTCAGGAAATAAAACTTATTTTTGAAATAAAACTTATTTTTGAGTTTATTAAAAACTTATACATATTTCAGAGCGAATAAATAAAACCCTAAAACTATTTGTTATTTATGAGCGAAAATATTGAACTAACAACAACAGTAACATTTTGTGGTGACCGTGGCATGTAGGTTAAGTGTGTGGCTTAGCATGCTCGGAGCCCGGGTTCGATCCCCAGCCGCGGCGAAAAGTTTTTTCAATAAAAAATTTTTCTGATCGGTCACCACCTCTCTGCAGACAATGGCAAACCTCAGAGAGTAAATAATGCCATGTAAAGCTTCTTGAGAACATGAACTTTAGCTGTTCGGAGTCGGCTTAAAACATGTAGGTTCAGTTCTCGGTTAATTGTGTGCAAACATTTCATAACACACACAACACAATTGATCATAAGAAGCTCGGTCAAAGTCCTATCAAGGGCTGAAATGGCCAATTTGTGTTTTTTTTTTAACAACAACAGTTATCTTATGATTTTTGTAAAACTTAAAAAATAAAAATCTAAATATTTTTTAACAGTAAATGTAACAATTTGGTACACGTGATATTCTTCTCTAGTGCCTTTAACGTAATAACACATACCTTACTCCGATAAAAAATTATTCTATTTTCGATAATAGCAAGTTTTTCTTATTCAAATAAAATTTTCTTCAATTAGAATAAATTTCCACATTTTCGAAGAAATATTACTTCACTTGTGGAAAATGGAAATATTTAATGTCTTTAATAATGTTAAGTATTTTTCTCGCACAAAAAAATTGTCATTTATGGAGAACAATTTATTGAAATTAATATTTGTTCCTATATATTGATAAAAAATTCACTATGCGAAGTATTTTCTTCAATAAAAATAAACCTTTTCTTAAAAATAAAAAAGTTTCTTCCCTAAAAACGATATATTTTGTATATTTCTGTTTTTAATGGATTTTTTTCATGGATTCATGGATTCATCATTTTTAGCGAATTTTTAGGATCACTTTTAGAGAAAAGCATTCTCTGGCGCAGAGTCTACACCATTTTTCTCTAAATATGATGCATTTTTTATCATATTCCGAGAAACTTTTTTCTGAGTGCATCTTCATGATTGCGATTCATGCAGATCATGTCACAATTCACAATTATTGTGTACTTATTTGGTTTGGTTCTAAAAAACATTCAGGGCAATGGCCTCAACGTCTCTACAAATCATCTAAAAATTAATAACTTTTCTCCCTGTTCAACGGCGTGCCTGAATGAAGTGAGTGTGACTTATCGAATACTTAAAATGTTAGCCTCCTACCAAATATCTATCTTATCCCAAACCAATATATTTTCAAGTTCGACTGTGAAGATACGGTAAACATTTTTTCTTGACATCATACTCAAAAGTAGTGCACATAGAAGGTTTAGATAATTTCGACCAATATCTACTAAGGTAAAAATATCGCACAATTTTTGCGTTCACTTTAGTTTTAATTGAATTTTGTGTTTTAATGTTTTTTTCTCAAGGTTAATGACAGCAAGTTAAACTTATCTTAACATTTACAAACTTTTTAAAAAAAATACACTAACAACGTGCCTATAATTTGGCTCATAATATATTGAACTTTAATACCGGCCGAACTATCTTAACCTTGTTCATACTTTGTTGTTTACAATCTAGTCACTAGTTTTTGATATATTTTTTGTATACTTATATTTTGTGATAAAGTTAGCAGTTGAGGTATTTTACCGATAGTTGGCATTTCATATCATTTCAGTTATTATCAGCATAACTCATTGAGTGGCATTGCCAGCCTGAAAATTTTGACGTATTAATAAGAAATCTATATGGAGCAAACATTAATTTTATCAAGAAGTAAATAAATGCAGCACATAAATAAATAACTGCAAAGAATTATTTTTTGCTGACCCTTTTTCAATTTTTTATTTTTTTATTCTTATATTTCATATATTGACGTAACCATATCAAGCAAGGCAAACATGAAGGCCATGCTGTCAGATATTTGCAAGCTGTCAATTATTTACTCGCTATTTACTTCGCTTATCTATCTTTCGGCTGCTATCTGCAAATTATGTTTTAATTTGAATGAATTTTTTAAATTTGACACCTAAGCAAATAGCTTACCAAAAAGTAAAGAAAAAAAATAAGAAAAAAATATAAACTGCAACATAAGCTGTCATTTCCGCTGCATGCAGTATATTTTTTTTTTTTTGATTTTAATTAAGTTATTAAATATTTGCCTTTTGCAAATATTGTGCAAGCCGAAAACTCGTGTTGTTTGTCGTTGTTATTGACAATTATTAATTTTTATTTGTACGCTTTTATTTTTTGCTGTATTTATATTTAATAATTTTTTTTACTCTTTCAATTTGTACGTTTTTATCGCGCGTTTTTTTATATTTTAAGTTGTTTGTGTAGAAAATAAACAAGTTTTATGTCGCATTCGGAAAAAAGGAATATCTTTTTATATTTTTTGTGTCAAGTATGGTTTCAATTAGCTGTTGGCTGTTGGTTGTGAACTGCTGCTGGCACTTTTGTTGATTTTTGCATTTTAACGGTTTTCATTCTTTAATCTGTTTATGGTGCAGCGCAAATTTGGAATTCGCAGAATTTTATCTTTATTTGTGCTAAATTGTAAATTATTGTGGTATGAAAATCAATTTCATGCGGATTTTTAATAAAAATTGCCACTTTTTTTAAAAATTTTTTTTATTATTATTACTTCCGATATTATTTTGAATTATAATATGTATATGAATGCTTTTGCGGACTTACAGACAACCGATATCAATTGATAGAGTCAATGATATATACTAAATAACATCGCCTCAAAGTCATCGCCTACAAACGTTATATATATTTTTTTTTATGTAAAATTGTGGGTCACAATTCCCCTCATACAAACTATTTTTGAAAATCCGCTTTTCAAAATTAACTTTTTTGAAGTTCTACTTAACAAAATTTCACCACTCAAAAATCTCCTTTTCGAAATTCTCCTTCATAAAATTCCACATTTTAAAAACCTCCTTTCCAAAATTCTACCTTCACTAAAATCCTTGTTTTTAAAATTCCCCACCACAAATGTCCCCTTATCAAAATTCCTTTTTTCAAAATTCACCTTTTTAAAATTTTACTTTTCAAAATTGGTTCTTCAAAAACCTCTCATTTTCAAAACTTCCCATTCACAAAATTCCTCTTTACAAAATTCTGCCTTACAAATCCTTTACAAAATGTACGAAAAAATCTTTCAAATACTATGTTGAGATGAGACTAGAGATAGGCGCTTGAGAGATTTTGACTCACGATCATGCAAGCTAACGATTTGATATCTTCTAATCACTGACCCTCACTATTAATAATAATTTTTGACTCACGATTACGCACACTCACGATGTGAATTCTTGTAATCACGCACGCTCACGATTAAACGTTATTTTTTGGCTCACGATAACGATGGCATTTTTAATCACGTGTCCACTCGAATACGTTTTATAGGAAAAAGAATACACATAAGTTTTCATAAAAGTTTATTTAGTGCTTTTAAAATAACAAACGTAAATTTAATTCATATCTTATTTATTAAAATTATTTGAATGCATTAATTAGATTCGAGCAAAATGATTATTCTTTAGATGGATGGAAATATCAGGCCTTGCAGTTGAATTAAAACTTTTGAAACATTAAAAATCCATTAAATATGTTAAACTAGCCGTAACACGAATACATTTACGTCGCGTACGAGGAAAATTCAATCACGCACGCTCACGAATATTTCGTGATTTTTTGATCGGTTCACTCACGATCACGACGTGATTTGTGTCGACATGCGCCCATATCTAGTTGACACTAATAAAACGCGAAAGCTTTTTCACGGGTTGCGGACAAAATTCCTTTCATACAGAATTATTTTTATAAAATTCACTTTTTCAAATTTTCCTTATTCAAAATTCACCTGTTTTAAAATTCCTCTTTACAAAAGAAGTCCCCTTTTCAAAGTTCCCCTTTAATAAGAATAAAATATGGACGCTTATAAAACGATTGAGCGTTTATACATTTTACTAGGAGAATTTTGTAATAGGGGAATTCTGTAATGTGAACTTTTTTAAAGGATAATTTTGTAAAATTTCACATTTTAAAATCCTCCCTAGCCGAATTCCCCATTCACAAATATATTCTTTTTTCAAAATTGCCCTTCACAAAATTCACTTTTTTTAAATTCTCCTTTACCAAATTCCCTCTTCACGAAAATCTTTCTTTTCAAATTTCCTCTTCAAAAAATTCCATTTTACAAAATTTTACAAAAAAGAAAAACAAAAATGAAAAAAATATGTTGACAATGATTAAATTCGCAAGCCTTTTCAAGCTTTGGGGTCAAAATACCCCTTATACCAAAAAAATTATTTTACCAAATTCCCCTTTTCATAATTCACCTTTTTTATAATTCTTCTTTAAAAATGCACCCTTCCCAAAAATCCTCTATTTCACATTCCCCTTCCAAAAAATTCCCCTTTATAAAATTTTTTTACAAAAATAATCTTTACAAAACTCTAAAAAATAACAAATAAAAATAATACATCGACACATAAAAACGAGCGATTTTACACTTTTAAAGCATTTTACTAGAAGAGTTTTGTAAAAGGGAAATTCTGTAAAGCGGAATTTTGTGATGGGGAATTTTCTAAAACTCCACTCTTCATAATGCAACTTATTTAAATACGCCTAAACAAAATTTCTCTTTCACAAAAATCCTCGCTTTTAACATTTCTCTAAAAAAATCAATTCCCTTTTCCAAAATTTTACTTTTCATTATTCAACTTTTTTACTCCTTCACAAAATGCCCTCTACACAAAAATCGTCTTTAAAAATTTCCCTTTACAAAATTAAGAAAAAAATAATTAAAAGATAATGTTTAAGGAGAATTTCATTAAAGGTGTATTTTGTAATGTAGAATTTTGTAATGAGGAATTTCGTCATAATTCAACTTTTTTAACATTTCTCTACAAAAATTCCCTTTTACAAAATTTTACTTTTCAAAATTCACCTTATTAAGAATTATTTTTTTACCCCTGCACAAAAATCCCCCTTTAAAAATTCCTCTTTACAAAATTGAGGAAAAAAACATTAAAAAAATATGTTTAAGGAGAATTTCATAAAAGGGGAATTGTGTAAAGTGGAAATTTGTCAAACTTTTCAAAATGCAACTTTTTTAAAATTCCAAAATTTCACTTTTTAAAATTTTCCTTGACAAAATTCACCCATAACAAAAATCTCCCTGTTTAAAATTCCCCTGTACAAAATAAACCTTCTTAAAATTCTTCGTAAAAAGAATTTAAACTAAACGAGCGAGCTTTTTCAAGGTTTGGAATGCAAATTCTACTTTTACAAAATTATTTTACAAAATTTCTCTCCTTAAAATTCCGCTTCAAATTTTACCTTTTTTTTATTTTCCTTACAAAATTCCTGTTGACTAAAATCATCCATTTCAAAACTCTACTTCACATAACTTCACTTTACAAAATTGACCTTTACAAAATATGTCGAAAAAAATATTGAAAATAATGTATCGGCATCTCTAAAACGCTTGAGCTTCCACAAATTTTTTTACATTTTAATGTGAGAATTTCGTACAATGGGAGTTCTGTAAAGTGGAATTTTGAAAAAGCGAATTTTCTCGAAGGTAAATATTGTGAAGGCAAATTTAAAAGATAAATTATGAAAAGGTTGAATTTTGAATTTCGAACCGCTTACCTATTTCACTTTTTATGCATTTTACAAAGATTCTCCAATTTCATAAAAAGGGAATTTTGTAAAGTGAAATTTTGTTTAGGTAAATTCTGTTAAAGAGAAAATTTTAAAGGTTGAATTTTGTAAATGATGATTTTCTAAGGTGAATTTTGTTTAGCAAAATTTTGTAAGGGAGGGAATTTCAACCCTCTGACTTCTTTCACATTTTTTAACATTTCATAAGGAGAATTTCGTAAGAAAGGAATTATGTTAAGTGGAAATATGTAAAGTGGAATTTTTAAATTAGAATTTTTTTAAAGAGGAATTTTTAAAGTTTAATTTGTAAAAGGTGCATTTTGAAAAGGTTTAATTTTTCCGATATTTTCTGAAGTTGAATTTCGATACGGGTAAGTTTGCAAAAGAATAATTTCAACATGTTTATTTTTTCACTTTTTATATACTTTACAAGAAAAATTACGTAGAAAGGAAATTTTGTAAAGTGGAATTTTAAGACGTGGAATTTTTTAAAGGAAAACTTTGTTAAAATGGAATTTTGTAAAGGTTAAGTTAAAAAAGTTGAATTAAGTGAACAGTGAGTTTTGAACAGGGCAATTTTTTGAATGGATATATTTTGAAGGGGATATTTTGGTAAACAAATTTTGACGAGCATGGAAAAATTCGTAAAAGAAACATTTGTAAAAGTGGAATTTTTTTAAAAGGAAGTTTTTAAAATAAAAACAAGAAGGAGAATTTCATAAAGATGAATTTAAAAAAAAATTGATATTTGCAAGGTGACATTTTCTATGGGTGAATTTCGATACGGTGAATTTTGTAAAGTGTAATTTCCAACCACTTCACTTTGTATAAATTTTGATTAAGTGAAATTTTTTAAAGGGGAATTTTAAAAAAGCGTGAATTTTGCAAAGGGTAATTTTCTGAAAGTGAATTTTCATATGGAAAATTTTAAAAAGAGGACAGGGACGAAGAAGCTGGCGAATTAAATTGTGATCCAAACATTAATAAAAGAGCGGAAGAATAAAAAAAGTTGTTGAATGAAATTTGTTTAGAATATTTATTTAAGAATTATAATTTTGTTGAGAATATTTTTGTTTCTCTAATAAAAAGAACAATGTTCTTCCAGCTCAAAATTCAACCTTTTACAAAATTTTTATATAATTAATAATGCTTATTTTAATTCATATCTAAAGTTTAATGCAACAAAAACAAAGTGTTCTATTAACCATTTCAAAATCTAAGTACCTACTTAATATTCAAAAGAGTTCCAAAAACTTCCGAAAAATATAGAAATGACATCATTTTATGTTCCTGCCACGAGCCTGCGTACAGCACATGCAGAATAATTATGTTAAGAGCACCTAAAATAGAGGCAACAAAGAATAAAAAATGCCTTAAAATAAAAATAAAAAAAAAAAAAAAAACAAAAAAAACCCATCAAGTGCGCCTACTTTAAAAGGCAATAGGGCCTCAAGTGAACCATCAATATCAACAAAAACAGCAAAAACAACAACAATCTTGAAATTACATAATCATTGTCTGTTATTTTTATTAGACGCTTTTTGTGTGTTGTTGACTTCATCCGTGTTAACAAAATTTTTGCGACGAAGGAATAGCAAACAGCTTAAAAAAGTTTAGATGTGGAATAGTTTATGGTGCATAAAATTGCTTTTAAGCTAGAAACTAATTTCGGCTTAGCAGTAGGTAAAACATTTTTAAATGTTGGGGCAATAAAAATAATTTGAAAAATCTTTCAGCTTGCAGAGAGAAATTTAACAGCTGTATTAGAGAAATAACTGTACGGATAATAAAATTTCTTAGTAAAATAAATAAATAAGAAACCATAAAAGTATTTCAAGCTATATAAGACATAAAAAACCTTTCTTCACTCTTGAGAATTGACCAAAAAATAAGAGGTAAGCCATAGATGCCAATCAGCTGCTCAACTCGAAGTAAGCCTAACTAACCACAATCCAACAAGTGCGCCTTGAAAATTAAAAATTAAATTTCTTAGATTCATTTCGGATATTAAACGTTAATTTGCGACCAAGAATGAATCTTAAAAATGAACCGTTAACAACACATTATTTAGGTATATTTAAGTAATGAAAAGTTTTGAGTTCTCAGACAGATTAATATCCGCTGTACAAAGAAATTTACAAATGTTTTAACCACTGTCAATTGTCGCGTTCAAAAGCTTTCTAAGAGTCTCTCTATATTGTTATGTTTGGATTTCTATTTTTGGGTAACTTTGCAAAATGTATAAAAGAGTAATCATGAGAAACCACTATTAGACAGTTGGGAGACTTCTCAAACGATCTTGTTATTATATTTAACTTGACCAGTGTTGAGCATGAAAAAACTTCATATCGGAACAAAACGTTTAATCTTGTAACGTTTAAGACCACACATCGTGGCTCTTAGAAGTGGAAGACAACTTTTTCTTTGAATTGATCCTTCTTTTTCAATATAATTCTTAAATTCAGGTTTTTTTTTGCTAATTTCGCTAATTTTATGAAAATACAGACCCTTTTAATCTCATTTCTATGAAATCTAACGTTAAAAACCACATAAAACTTATATCTTGAAAATAATAAATGTTAGAATTAAAGTTTTTACATGCAAATTTTTATGAAAACACTGACTTTGAATCTCATTTCTATGAAGTGAAACGTTAAAAACCACAAAACTTATATCTTCAAAACAATAAATGTTAGAAAAAAAGTTCTTAAACATAAAATACAAGTCTTGACGCCTTCTTTAAGGTACGTGCACACACAAAATTGGTGGGTTTCGTGGAATACTTTTGCTATATTTGCAGAAACATACGTTCGAGTGTAACGGTAAAGAGTGAAATTGGCATGTCCAAGTGCGGATGACACCTATTTTTTGTAAATGTTTTATATTTTATGGAAAATAAAAATTTTTCATTTCATGCAAGACCGTCACAACTCAAAATATAGAATTTTAGAGATGACCATGAAGAAATTTTCGCTTTGAGAATCACATTTACAAAATTAAAAATCAAAGCTGTAAATTATATCATTAAATAGACAGTCGTACCATTTTTAATTTTGAAAACATAATTTCACTTCAATTGTTCGAGATATGCATTGTATCTTTTGTTTTGTTTGGTTTGTTTGCAACCTGCAACCTAGAATCGGAGCAGGTTCCGAGCAAAATTGGTGAAGTTGCTCCCTTCTATTTTTTAAGGATTTCAGGTGCAACGCCTATTTACGCAAGTCTGCCTTGGTTCGAAAATGGGATGACCATTTACATTTGTAATTTCATTCGAAATTCTTAGAAGATCAATTAAAAGTCAAAACTCACAATTGAAATTCAGAAAACAATAATTGAAATTTTGAATGAAAATCATAAAAAATCAATTTAAAATAAGCAAAGAACGATTTCAGTTCACGAAACATTAAATAAATTTCAGAAATTGTATTTGCAATTCAGAAAAATTGAAATTCTGAGGTTTGTAAGAAAATCCAGAAAAAAAAACCTTTAAAATCCTGAAAATGTCAATTGAAATGCAGAAATTCCATTTCAAATTCAGAAAAGCTCAAAAGAATTTGAAAGAATCAAAATAATTTATATTTTGAAATTTTATTTGAAATTCATAAAAAGTTCATTTCAAATCAAAAAAGATCAATTGGAATTCAGAAAACAGCAACAGTTGTAATATAAAAATTCTGTTTTAAATTCAGAAAAATATTTTATAATTCAGAAATTTTATTGGAAATAAAAAAAAAAATCATTCGAAATTCAGAAAACATCAAATTAAGTTCAGAACATACTTATTTTAATTTAAATTTCTGAATTTCGAATAAAATTTCTGAATTCTAATTTTTTTTTTTTAATTTCAAATAAAATTTTCGAATTTTTCCTGTACATCAAAAAGAAGTTTCGAATTTTACAAAAAATTTTGGAAAGAATTTCTAAATTTTTAATAAAATTTCCGTATTCCATTGATGTTTTATAAGTTTCCAAAAAAAAATGGTGAATTTTTTTTTTAAATTTCAAAAAGGTTTTTTTAATGTTAAACGATTTTTTCCGAACTTCAATTCATAATTTGTGAATTTCAAAAAAAATTTCAGAAGTTTCAAATTTTTGAAAGATCTTATTCAAATGTTGATCTTTTCTGAAATCCTTTTGATTTTTTCAGAATTTGAAAGAAGTTTTTTTAAAATGGAAGTGTTTTTTTCTGAATTTCAAATGTAATTTCTGAATTTTTATTGACTTTTTCTGAAATAAAAATTTTGTGTTGATTAATATTTATCATAATTATAATAAACATTTTTTTTTTTAAGGGTGGACATGACATTGGCCGTTTTCTTAAATTGACTTTTTTTTATAATTTTTAATTTTAATTATTAATTTTATTTAAGTTAATATTCTTAAAATTCTAAGAAAAAAAACTTTCATGGAAAAATTCCTACGGGTTCAAAAGTTACAGCTTGATTAGTGAGAGCGCATTTTTATTTTTCTTTGCATTTTTCTTTGTTCACAAACTTTGAACGCGTTTATCTCGAAACCATGTTTTTCAAACAGGTTGCGGCACTAGCGGGTTCTTTTTTTTACGAAATTTATTTTTTTTTATTTTTTAAACTTGATTCGCTGTTTTTTTTTTTAAATTTCTTTTTTCGATTTTTTATGAATTATTAAAATCAATATTTTTTTCGAAAAAACACACTTTCAACTTTGGAACATCACCAAAACTTGAAAAAAAATTTTAAAAAAAGCTCCTGTCATACGATAACCAATTTTGTTAAGATTTAAAAACGTAATTTTTTTTCCAGATCGGACAATTTTTGCGACTCCAAGCGCTGCAACCACAACGCCTCGTTTTTTTCAGCCCCATAATCGGGAATTAATCCCGTGATTTTGAGTAGCCGTAACACCGGTATTCTGAAATAGTTTTGGAATGGAACTCCCCAATCAATACACAATTGTTGGGACCAAATCTGTCAACTTTTTGGTAAAAGCTATACCATACATGAGGCAATATAAGCTTAAATTAGATTTTATTATTTAAAATAAAAATATTCAAAACACCGTTTTTGGTATTCACTCAAAATTAGGATTCGACTAATTAACTATATAAATTAACCAAAAAAGTCATGCCTTAAATAAAATGGCAAGAGTGCTAGGTTAGCCATAAAAATAAACTAAATAGATATAGTCAAGTCACGAGTGTTATTTTAAAGATAAACAACTAAGAAACTTGACAAAATACTGTCTTGCACAGCACCATCGTTAACCCTGCAAAGACTGTAAAACTAATTTTTGTAAAAAAAATGTCGAAAAATAAAATCTATGTAAAGATATTTATAGCCAACTGAGCTGCAGCATCACTAAATGAGTTAAAGATTTATGACCATGTAATATGACTTAATTAATATAAATACTAATAATGAGTTATTGTTTAGCACAAGTTGTTGTTTTTTTTTTATGCTTTTTTGTTTTTTTTTTTGTTAATTTTTTAATATTATTCATAACGACTTGTCACAGTGATTCACTCTAATGTTGTTTCTGTAGTTAATTTAGTTGTTTAAAAAACGTGTTGTGGTTTGTTTGTTTACTCTGTGGCTTGTGTTTATTTTTTCAATATAATTTTTTTTCCCCCCGTTAATACAAAGTTTTATTTTTTTTTTTTGTGAATATAATTAATTGCAAATCATTCAATACCGCTTGGCATTTATTAATCTGGCTGGTGTTGAGAATATTGAAGGTTAGCCATAAAACTTTTTTAACTAATGTTTGCTGGCTATTATGTGCTTTTAAGATGCTTAAAATTTGATAAGCAGAAAATCCTTACATAAAAAATTAACTAAATTATTTAGGGAGGGGGAAATAATTAAATATTCAGATGAATTTGCTTAGTTAGCGTTGGAACAAGTTTTAAGCAAACAATTTGTTGCTAAAATGTTTCAAGTTGTTGGCATTTTATTTGGAAATTCTTAATTTTATGCAAAAAATCAATTAAATGACTAAATATTTTTTTCTAAAAAATGCTAAACTTTTACTGTTATTCAAATTGCTGTTGATAAGTAACAGTCTTAAAAATATTTCAATAGATTTTATGGCTTTTTATTCATAGAACTCAAACATGACTCACTAATTGAGTTATTGAAATTGGTTTACAGCTCATGTGACTCTTTTTTGTTTTTCTGACTGACTGAATCACTTGTCTTAAAGTAAAAATTCCTGCTAGTTATTGTTGAATCATTTTGTAATCTATGCAAAAAGATTCTATGCAAACTTATTTTGCCTTCCACTCTTATCTCTACAAATTTTAGTTTTTGGCAGTCGTTTCAGTGTTTTGTTTTTTTATGCACATTTTCAAATGCGCTGTCATAAATGTTTTCTGGAGCATTGCTCAATAAAACTTTCCAAATAGTCATTACTGTGAAAGTTTTTTTTTACCCTCCCTCGCTAGCCTCGTCTAGACGGAAATGAATATCATATAAAACTGAAATCTATTCGAGTGCCAACATAAATATTTATGCTATTCGTATGATTGCGCAAACAATTCAATGTTTTATTCTTGCTCATAAATACATATCAATGTATTCTCATGTATATCTGTTAAAAATCTTACAAGTATTTTTCAGTAAACAAAGATATAAAAACTTTGTTTTTTTTTGTTGACATGAGCAGGAAGTAGGAAATGGCTTTCGGCCAGGTTAACTCAAGTAGGGTTAAAATGTACAATAAGTGAGAGAAAATTGCTTTATGTCTTTTAAGGGGAAAAATTGGCTAGAAGTTGTAAGTCATGCCTTTTTTTTTTATCCAAGTGATATTTAATTTATGTTAAAATAAAAAAAAATTGCTAGTTTTTAAATGGTCTTTGGGTTAATGGTAAGTAAACCATTATAACTAGTATGTTCTATTTTAGTTATAAACAATAGTATAGGCTGAACTGCATTCTTGAATTTGAAATTTATTTTCGAAAATAGTTATTATCTCTGAATTTTAGGTACATTTCAATTTGGTAAGATGGTAAGATTTCAGGTTTTTCATCCCTACAGAAAGTTTTGTTATGATTTACGTTATTTTCCAGAATTTAGTATTAAATTGACAAATCAAATTATCATCAAAATTCTTAATTAACTCTTCTTTAATACTTTATTTATTGTTACATTATGTTGTTCTGAAAAAGTCTTTATTTTTCAGTTGTCATGTACGTTTATGAGTTATTTGTTTTTGGTTATTTGTTTAAAAAACTGTTCCGAGAAAAACGGCCTTAAAGTTTTCAGGGTGAGATTTTTTTGCTATAGCAACACTCGTGGAAATCTTCTTAGTTAAAAAAATAATCGGACCATCGACTTCTGAGCAAATTTTTAAGATGTTGTACTTATATTTTATGAAAGAAACATTTCATAAACCTACCTTAATATATTTTTTAAGTAAAAATTTAAAAATAATTTTTGTTTGACCCAACAATTTATATAATTGCAGAAAATATCGAAAAAAATGTTTCCCAAAATATCTGCAATTCTTTTTTTCACATTGAGTCATTTTGAATATCTAGATCCCTCATATATAGAATATTGAAAGGATATAAGATATATTAATAAATTCATTTACATCTGAAATCATTATGAGCTTGCTGGGATTCGAACACAGACTTCTTTGCATTTCGGTCAAATATGAGATCCACTAAGCCATGTGTAAAATACTTATTGAAGTTTTGAATTGTGTCAATTCATTCTAGAGATATCCTAATTCAGATGCATCGGAAGCACTTCTCGCAAAACAAAAACCACAAGATCGCTCATAAAAATGTAAGACTTGACTCTACACAATCACTTTAGAAGTATCATCGAAGGAGAGTAAGACTTTTGCTCATAAGTTCCGCAAGACTTCTCGTGTCAGCTTCGCGTATTGTAATGTATTTACTAGGCTATACTCTCAAGACCTCGATAAATAACTTCGCAAGAACTTTAAACTAAGCAAGCTCTCTCGTCAAAAATATTTCGGTAAAAGTACTTTCAAATTATTAACGAGAGAGAACATTTCAAACCTTTATTAATAAGTTTCTTAGAACTGATATCGAAGTCAAAACCTCTAAGAATCTTACAAATGAAACCTGTTAAAAGTTAAACTTTTAGTTGAAACGGTTTTTATGGGGAGATAATCATAAGCTTTTCTATCGTATGTACCCTTCCTAATGTACATAGGATATATGAACTTTGGCCACTATATGCATAACACGCTTCTATTGCATGAAATCACGCTTCTATTGCTTAATAACATGATTTTCATGCATTTTTGACTCTTATTTTATGAACTGTTCTTGTTCTCCCCGTATTTGTACATGATTTTTATACATTTTATTCACAAAAATTATGAATGATTCATGGTCACTTATATTTTTTCATGTTATTTACAAAAAAGTTCATTGATTCATGTATCTTGTACACACTTTATGTACTTTAAGCACTAGGCTTTTGAAAAATTATCTTCTACACACGTTTTATGAACTTAAACACTACACGGAGAAAAATTTCAGCTGAAAACAATCCCAAATCAATTTATTTTGTGAGTGATTCTGAGTTTAGCCATAATATTCTTGATATCCAGCCCTAATGTGATTGTTTATCAAAAAAATGAACACGCTCATTTGTGCATAATGTATGTGATTTTTGGATTATTTTTCAAAATACTTAAATGCTCACTTGGGCCCAATTTATGACATTTTAGTACTGATTATAAAAAGAACATGCTAATTTGTGCCCAATGCATGTCATTTATGGATTGTGCATAAAACAAGATAACATGCTCTCATGTGTCTAATCTAAGAAATTTTGGTATGAGACATTTTATGAATTTTAATAATACAAGGCAAAAAATGACAAAATGTAAGGGGCTCAGACATCAAAATAACCGAACAAAAAACAAAAAAAAATGACCAAATGAAAATTCAAAATTTTATTTTCATTGTCCAAATAAGATCTTAGATTCAATTCGGGCAGGAAAATATAATTTTTTAACTAATGTTCTTAATTTTTATACACTTTAATACTAACAGCAATAAAAACCAACTGAGAATTATGTCATTCGGTTGCTCATTTTTTTGATGAGCAAAAACAACAACAACAAAAATTTATTTTTATGATCAAGCCCAAAATGACACTTATTATGCACAAATTGACGTGTTTATCAAAAAAATTTTCAAGCCCAATTTCTGGCATGAACTGCGTACGTGAATAGCTTGTTTTGAGATGGTTTTGCGCTCTATAGAGCTAATTTCATTTACGAACGCTTTGAGCTTGATTTCAGCCCATTTTTTTTCTCTCCGTGTAGGCTAATGAAATAATAATGTTGTTGTGTTTTTTTCTTTTATGCATTTTATGTATTGATATCATGAATAGTTTACGGGACTCATAAATTGATTATTGGTCCAAAACTCATGAATGCAATTTATGAGGATCATGCAAAAATTCATAATGATTGTAAAATTATCATAAAAATCTTTTATCTGAAGAAATAAAGTTCATAAAAGTGTGCTCTAAAATGATATTTTAAAGTTGCACAATGAACATTTCTCAATTTATTCGAATCGAAAAATGAAAAATTTATAATATTACTCTGTGGATAAATTTTATCCAAAATGACTTAGAGTGAAATTTTTCAAGAAATCTCTAATATATAAAAATCTCCTGTCACGGTGTTAGTGTATGAACTCCTCCGCAACGGCTGGACCGATTTTAATGGATTTTTATACCCCCACGCGTACTGCGTAAGGGGTATATTAATTTTGTCACGACGTGTGTAACGCCCAAAAGGAGGCGTGGTAGGTATGGAAAAGTATATATATTCTTGCTCAGCATCACCACCTGAGTTGATTTAGCCATGTCCGTCTGTCTGTCCGTCTGTCCGTCTGTCCGTCTGTCCGTCTGTCCGTCTGTCTGTCGACACGATTACAGCCGCAGTTTTGAAGCTATCGTAATGAAATTCGATATTTAAGCTTTTTTTAAAAAAACTAAGATCAAGTTCGAGAATGGGCTAAATCGGATGAAAACCACGCCTACCTCCCATACAACTCAAAAATTGAAAACTCTACAAAGAAGCTAATATTTAAGCTACAATACTGAAATTTAGTATATGTGTATTCTATATCAAAACTGAGATGTTTTAAAAAAATGGGCGTCATCCACTTACTAACACGCCCACCTCCCATACAACCCCAAAATTGAAAAATCTATAAAGAGGCTAATATTAAAGTTATAAGACGGAAACTCGGTATTTGTGTATTAAATGTCAAAACTGAGGTGTGTTAGAAAAATGGGCGTCATCCACCCACTAACACGCCCACCTCCCATACAACCCCAAAATTTAACAATCTATAAAGAGGCTAATATTAAAGATACAAGATAGAAACTCGGTTTTTGTGTAATTAATGTCAAAACTGAGGTGTGTTATAAAATTGGGCGTCATCCACCCATTAACACGCCCACCTCCCATACAACCCCAAAATTGAAAAATCTATAAAGAGGCTAATATTAAAGCTACAAGACAGAAACTCGGTATTTGTGTATTCTATGTCGAAACTGAGATATGCTAGAAAAATGGGCGTCATACAAAATCTAACACGCCCACCTCCCATACAACCTCAAAATTTAAAACTTTATAAAAAGGCTTATATTTAAGCTGCAGGAAAACAATTTGATATGTATGTTTTTTAGACACATAAAAATAATAATATTTCTCAAAATCTCATACAAAAAGCTCTCCCATTTAATATTCTTCCACCCTTAAGAATCGGCCGTGGGGGTATTTTAACTTCGGCCAAGTCGAAGATATACCTTACTAGTTTTTTGTATATTAAGTAGGTATGAGAATAGGTTAAAAAGTATTTTTTATCTTCCTACCCACGAGGGGCGTGGCAGTTTTTCAAGGCAGTTTTTCAAATTTTCGGTTTTACTTTCGTTCAAAAATCGCACATAAATGAAAATTGGTGCGAACTTACTATTGACACGCGCCCTTCGATTGTCAAATTTGAGCAATCTTTGAAAAGGGGGCATGGCACCGCCCACACAATTAAAATTTTTGATATAGAATAGATTTCTATTGAAAAACGGGGCGTGGCTACGCTCATACAACTGGAATTTTCGATACAGAATAGCTACATTTTAACTCAGAATGAAGTTACTATTTGGTGATGTCCTGCTACTGGAAGACTAGAATGGGTATTGTACAGGGGGTGTGGCTCCACCGATATAAGACACATTTAAATTGAATTGCTTTAAAAATAATAGTCACAGATCAAATAAACTCGGTTTGGAGTAACCATTTGGTGATATCCTACTACTCGAAAATACTCGCAAACTAAAATACTTGTCTTTTATGGGTGGTGGCTCCACCCATAAAAGACAATTTTTTATTTAATAGCTTTGGAAATAATGGTCAAAGAATATTGAAACTCAGAGTGGAGTTTGTCTATTGACTAGTGTCCGACCGAACGTGAATTTTTGCCGAAGCCGAAGCCGAAGCCGTTTCTTCGGCAAAATGGAAATAATCGGCCGAAGGCCGAAGCCGAAGCCGAAGAAGAAACAAATGTTTTCAAGTAAAAAATTATAAAGTTATTCTTTGCTTTTGTTAAGGGCCGATGTTGAATGTGAAACACACCTAAACGTCAAGTTTTTTCTGCATTTCATTTGGCATTTCTCCATTTCAGACTAACTCAATTTGAACCATGGAAAGATACATAATCGAGCCACGCGTTAAAGTTATTCAAGAAATGGCAACAGTGGATGATCATTTTCGAAGAAAATCATCTTCAGTGATGAGGCACAGTTTCACCTCAGTGGATTCGTCAATAAGCAGAATTGCCGCATTTGGGCGAATGATAATCCAAGACTGATTGTCGAAAAACCATTGCACCCATAAAGGGTGACTGTTTGGTTCGGTTTATGGGCTGGCGGCATCATCGGGCCGTATTTATTCCAAAATGAGGCCGGTCAGGCAGTTACTGTGAATGTTGTTCGCTATCGTGAGATGATAACGAACTTTTTAAGGCCCGAATTAGTAGATATAAATGTGGACAATATGTGGTATCAACAGGATGGTACCACTTGCCACACCGCTAACAAAACAATGACTCTTTTGCGCTACAAATTCAATGGCCGTGTTATCTCACGTGGTGGAGATGTCAATTGGCCGCCAAGATCATGTGATTTGACACTGTTGGACTTCTTTCTTTGAGGTTATTTGAAACAAAAGGTGTACGTCGATAAGCCAGCAACAATTCAAGAGCTAAAGGATGAGATAATTCGGCACATAAGCGGCATAGAACCTCAATTATGCCTCAGCGTCATCGAAAATTTGGACCATCGGATGGAGGTGTGCCGCCGAGGTCACGGCAGCCATTTGGCCGATATTTTGTTTAATACGTAATTGAACCATACCAATATTATCATAATAAAAAGAAATGACAGTAATTTTCTGAATAATTTGTGTTTTATTCAAAATCAGCATCGGCCCTTAAAATTTAACCACCTTTAATATTCATTTCAGTACAAAAAACTTACTGAAATCATTAAGGGGACGTAACACCTTCAAACATTTTTATACCCCCACGCGTACTGCGTAAGGGGTATATTAATTTTGTCACGATGTGTGTAACACCCAAAAGGAGGCGTGGTAGGTATGGAAAAGTATATATATTCTTGCTCAGCATCACCACCTGAGTTGATTTAGCCATGTCCGTCTGTCTGTCCGTCTGTCCGTCTGTCCGTCTGTCCGTCTGTCTGTCGACACGATTACAGCCGTAAATTTGAAGCTATCATAATGAAATTCGATATTTAAGCTTTTTTTAAAAAAACTAAGGTCAAGTTCGAGAATGGGCTAAATCGGATGAAAACCACGCCTACCTCCCATACAACCCCAAAATTGAAAACTCTACAAAGAAGCTAATATTAAAGCTACAATACTGAAATTTGGTATATGTGTGTTCTATGTCAAAACTGAGATGTGTTAGAAAAATGGGCGTCATCCACCTATTAACACGCCCACCTCCCATACAACCCCAAAATTTAAAAATCTATAAAGAGGCTAATATTAAAGTAACAAGATGGAAACTCGGTATTTGTGTATTTAATGTCAAAACTGAGGTGTGTTATAAAATTGGGCGTCATCCACCCATTAACACGCCCACCTCCCATACAACCCCAAAATTTAAAAATCTATAAAGAGGCTAATATTAAAGTTACAAGACAGAAACTCGGTATTTGTGTATTCTATGTAAAAACTGAGGTATGTTAGAAAAATGGGCGTCATACACAATCTAAGACGCCCACCTCCCATACAACCTCAAAATTTAAAACTTTATAAAAAGGCTTATATTTAAGCTGCAAGAAAACAATTTGATATGTATGTATTTTAGACACATAAAAATAATAAAATCTTTCAAAATCTCTTACAAAAAGCTCTCCAATTTAAGATTCTTCTACCCATAAGAATCGGCCGTGGGGGTATTTTAACTTCGGCCAAGTCGAAGATATACCTTACTAGTTTTATTTTAATGTTTTAAAATGCGTATAAGTTGAATTGAAAATAAGATGTCATTTTGAAAAATTAAAAGTATATTTTTTTTTAAAAAAAACTACTCAAAAAAAATTTTTTTTTATTACTTTAATCAGATGTATTGCTACAGGAATTTGTTTAAAGAATCATTTATTTAAATTGAAATTTAAATATTTTGTTTTACACATGTCGATGCATGAACTACGGACAGAAAAATCGGTTCTATAGTTTTTGAGTTTTTTACATATACATTTTGTTTTTTGAGGCCATACGATAAGGATAATCTGTGCTTAACCTTAAAAACAAATCAATTTAACAAATTGTATCTGATTTTTAGAAAGTTGACTGCTTAAATTGTGACTCGCAAAAGCAACAACATGCTGTGTATTCAGCTGCAAGCCAAAAAGTCATTTAAATTTCTCATTAATTTAAAAAAAAAAAAAGAATCAGGATTGTTTGTAAAAATAAGTAAGGATAGCGCCAACAGAGAAAAAGTGTGCTGAATTCTTTAATTGCAGCTGTACATGCATAAGGTACATTTAAACATGACAAAAACAAAAAAAAAAATTAAAGAACAAGATACCCAATTGTTGTCCACAAATCAAACCAAACCAAATAGCATCCACTCAGATTAACCCTCGAGGTAAAAGAGAAGTTTTAAAAAGAAACAAAAAAAAAAAACAACAAAAAATCATGCACACAGCCAATGCATGCACTTCAAGACAATGCCACAAAAATGCACAACATGCACCTTACCAAGAAGCAGTAGAGGAAGGTGTGCAGTCGCAACGACAACAACAACAATGACAACAAACGCTGCAGGAAATAAGCGCAGGAACTAAGTGAAGGAACAATAAAAAATCACGTACATTTCCTGTGCTTAATTTTTACACGTTTCATTTAACAACTGCCCGACTTAGCGTCGTCAACGACGCTGACTTGTTTTCCCATTATCTACTACGTATAGCGTACTTTTCTCTCCCCCTCATCAATCAACTATATCACGTGCGTTGCAAATGAGTGTCGGTCGTATTTATTTCTCTCTTATTTTATACTGTATACCGTTTGTTGTTTATTCGTGCGTATTTATGTTCCATTTTAATTTTCCATTTCATGATTTTCAAGATTTTTACGATCGTACGTTAGTTCCTCTGTTGTTCCTTCTTTTGAGTATTGCGCACGTCTTATGTGCGTCTTGTTTGTGCGGCATTAATTTTCTTGCTTCGTCCTTTGAGTTTCCTTCATTTATTTCCATGTCAAGACAACATGTTTTAGCTATCTTGTTGTATTTGATCAAGTTATCCTTGGCATCCTGTAGTTACCTGTCAGATTGTCGTTTGCGATAATGTCAAGTAGGACCTTTTTTTTTGTATTTTTAAGATCCTATGTAAACAGCCAGTCAACTTTATTTATCGCACCTGCCTGCGGTAAATTTCTTTTCCTCTCCTGGTTCTGGTTCTCTTTTTTGCTCTATTCACTACTACCTGACTTTCTTTGTCTCACAGCTAATCAGCATTGACAGTTTTTCAGTGTCATGCTTGTTTTATGCCCAAGTTTGTACATTTTTGTGTTAAGCATGAAAAAAATTATTTTTGAATAAATGTTTCTCTTAAAATAAAACGACAAAATTTAAGTTTTTTACAATATGTGTTTCTACTTGTAGGTTCAAAAAACATCATTTAGCAAAATATTATGTTAAGATATATCATGTTCTCACTTATTTTTGACAGTTTCTTGGATTTTACAGTTCACCCTCTTGAGTCCTTTTCACATAAATGTTTTCAAAATAATTACTTAAAGTTTATGTTTAATGTTTTTTAGTTTTGAGTACATATCTATTTTTGGATTTAAATGAAGTTAACGATTTTGAAAATGGTTCTTAAAATTAGTTTGTTTCAAGAGAGAGAGAAATAAAAAATGTCGTATAATTTTTTTTTATTGTAACTTAATTTTTTAAAACGTTACAAAATTCTTTAATTTAACTTAACTTAAGATAGAATAAACTATTTCGAAATGATGAAAATAGTTTTTTCACGTTTCCTCAGCATGGTTTTGTGTCTGTTTTTTCCTGAATCCTTTTTCATTTAATGTAATTCAAGTTATGAAAGTTAAGTTAATGCAATTAACTGTAAATTCCTCATGAGAAATTCCTGTATTTTTTCATTATAATAACATCAAGTCATTAAAAGTTTTGGCCTTAAGGGACATCCATTTTTTAAGGGACATTTTATCTAATGTTTTATTGTATTTTGAGAAACGATTTTTTTTTTTATAAATCAATCCAAATATGTCTCAAGAATATGTACAAATTTTTTTTTTCAAAATTCTTCTTCTAACTATACGTTTTAGTCTGTTTCGCGCGCGCCGTAAAGTGTGTTTTTTTTTTTAAATTGAAACAAGTTAACATATACTACATAGTATAAGAGCCGTTGGACGGGTTGCATTAAAAAATATAATAAAGTAGCAGACATTTTCGTTACTCATAAATATCAAATAAACTTGTGTGCATACATTTAGGCTGGCCAGATTTTCGTGTTATAAATGTACTGTGATAGCAAGAATGAACAGTTTGAGTGATATTAGGTGCGGAGCATGACAGTTGCGTTTTATGAATTAAGATTTTTTAAATGTCTCTAGCTTTAGTTTCTGAGTATTTCCTCAAAAGTAACAACTCGCAGATTGGTCTGTTTATGTGAAATGGGTTTTCCATTACATGTATATGGAAAAATAAACCTAAATACAATACATTAAACATCAATTGCTTTGAAAAATATTTCTTGTTTTTAATAAAATTTGGACGTTGATATTATGTATAACATTTTAAATCATTTATATAACCTTTTCAAAATCTGATATTTCATAATGTTTGAGGTAATTTTCGACCACGCACATTTCGGGCGGTATTTTGGTATTTTAAGCGGTTTCATGTCATGACGAATATTGACTTTTCAGTGCTCTTAAATTTGAAGTTTATCTACATAGATGGTCTTTTGCATAGCCCCACAAAAATCTGGGTCAATGGCGTCAAAGTGCCAACTGACGTCGCCGACAAGTGATATGAAGCGTCTTAGAAACTTTCCTGTCGTTTAGTGTTGCCATCTTATTGAAACCATATTTCGTCCAAGTTAAAATCTTCAATGGCATGCCAAAAAACTGTTGTCATATGACCAAAGGGCTCAGCATTGACGGTAACTGTCAAACAATCTTCATCATTACGACTCTAGCCCATATAGCGCACTAGGCGGGAAATTTTAACGGGTTGAAACGTTCTCTCTTCAATAATTTGAAGAATTTAGAGCTCAAAAAAGAGATAATTTTTTATGTTTGCATAAAAAAGTAATTGTTCTGGAAGCATGACTCTTATAGCTTATTTAATTGCCCAACAACCAAAATTTTAAGAATTTTTCGTAGTCTATATAGGATTTAAGGATGTATATTAAGCCTGGTCAAATTTTTTATAGACCAAACGTATAGCAGAAACGTAATCTATGATGAATTCTGAGAAAATTTCAACAAGAAACCATAGAAGTTTAAATACATTATGACATACATTGTTGTGAGACAGTCCTATAAATGGTTCAAAATGACAGTTTTTGACGAATAATCTTTGTCGAAATGAAAAAAATAAGAAAATTCGATCAACTGCAACGACCACACGTGAAATATTGCAATGTATGAAGCTGTCTTTTTCTTATCTCTTTGGCATAATAGCCGTTATTAATTTTCTTCATCTATTTCAGAGGTGCACATAAGAGCTTCGGGGAGCCGTCGGCTTTCACAGAGAAGTCGTGTGTGCGAATCTGCCGAACTTCTTCGACGATAGCATTGAATCAGTTTGCGTTCGATCTTCACGGAGTAAGCATCTTATACGCAAATTATTATGTTGAATTTTTGTCTTGTACACACATACTTAGACAAAAATGTTGCGTTTGTGTTGGAAGCTCTGCCAACGCTGTGCATCACTGATCTATTTTGATGACTTTTTGATTGTTTTCGTTTCTTTTCTTCTTTTCGTCGGCTTTTGTGACTCATGTGACTCATAAACGTCACATTCTCTTCCGAAGTTTGTATGGTTATTTTCATCGGCTTTTGGCGTCGCTTTGATTTTTGGGCTGATAGGTCAAACTTTAGTGTGACCGTGGCATGCAGGTTAAGTGTGTGGCTTAGCATGCTTGGAGCCCGGGTTCGATCCCCAGCCGCGGCGAAAAGTTTTTTTCAATAAAAAATTTTTCTGATCGGTCACCACCTCTCTGCAGACAATGGCAAACCTCAGAGAGTAAATAATGCCATATAAAGCTTCTTGAGAACATGAGCCGTTCGGAGTCGGCATAAAACATGTAGGTCCAGTTCTCGGTCAATTGTGTGCAAACATTTAATAACACACACAACACAATTGATCATAAGAAGCTCGGTCAAAGTCCTTTCAAGGGCTGAAATGGCCAATTTGTTTAGGTCAAACTTTAGAGGACAAACCACTTTTAATGCAGAACGAAGGAAGTGATGAAATATATTCACACCAAATAAAATAAAATTACTGAAATCAGTTTGCATTTGCATCAGACATTCATACAATGCATTGATAATGCATATTCAACATTGTCAAATGAGCATTCCGTCACCATCGCATATAATATTTTAACAAAATCATTTCGATGGGTAAATTTTTTTCAATTTAAAATTCTGTAACTCAGCTGTTAGTTCCTTTAGAAAATATTCCAGATTTGTTTATACAGTCAGGAAAAAATGCTGTTTTATCAAACGAATGATGGGTTGAAATAACAGATTTCACTGTTGAAGACCATCCAACAAATTATACTTTCAATTCAACAGTCGGTTGGCTGTTGGTCTATAGAACACTAAACCTATATAAAAACGTACTGATTGAAATTTTATCATTATACCCTAAACCTGAAAGATTAGGGTGCCTTAACTTTGTGCAAACGTTTGTAACGCATAGAACGAAGCGAGTCCGGTATAGAAAAGTGTATATATTCTTTATCAGCGTCAGCACGTGAGTCGAGCTATCCATGTCCGTCCGTCAATCCGTCCGTCCGTCCGTCCGTCTGTCTGTGTGTTGTCCGTATACACAGGATAAGAAGAAGAAGTTGAGATAATTGGATGTAACTTGGTACACATGGTCACATGGATCCTGCACTATTGAATATTTTTGGAATCCGCCCACTGACACGCCTACCTCCCATACAACGCAAAAATTGAAAACTGCATAACTCAGCTCATAACTAACCTACAACAATTAATCTCCGCCAACGGACACGCCCACCTCCCATACAACCCAAAAATTGAAAACGCAATAAATAGGCCTCTTTTTAACCTACAGAGATAAAATTTGGCACGTGTGTTTCTTATGACAAAACAAAAACAGTTTGTAAAAATGGACATCATCCGCCCACGGACACGCCTACCTCCCATACAACGCAAAAATTGAAAACTGCATAAATAAGCGCATAATTAACCTACAACAATAAAATTTGGTGTGTATGTAATTTGTATTAACACCAAAATGTCTTCGAAAAATTGGTGTAATCCGATCACGGACACGCCCACCTCCCATACAACCCAAAAATTGAAACGCAATAAATAGGCCTCTTTTTAACCTACAGAGATAAAATTTGGCACGTTTGTTTCTTATGACAAAAAAAAAGATGGTTTTTAAAAATTGACCTCATCCGCTTACGGACACTCCTACCTCCCATACAACCCAAAAAGTTTAAAAGACAATAAATAAGATTATGTTTGTCATAGAGGGATCAAATTTGGTATGTATGTATTTGATACAAAAACTGAGTTGTGTTCAAAAATTGGGAGTAATCCGTCCATGAACACGCCCAGCTCGCATAGCGAAAGGCATTAACTGTGAGGTACAAGAATAAAACTTGATATGTGTAATTTTTTCATCAACATTTAAATGCATATAAAATATAAGCTTCATCCGCCCACGAACACGTCCATTTTCAATAATATTATTTTGTTTTTTGAAAAGTAGGTTTAGGGTATTTCATAGTCGGCCTAGACCGACTTTAGACTTTCTTTACTTGTTTAAATGTTATTTATGGTCTGAATATCATGGATCTGGAGGTTCGTATTCATATTTCCATTCTGGCCTATTTTTTTGTATTATTTCTAGTAAAAACCTGTATAATATTTTAATTTCAGCATTGAAATCTGAATTGAAAATGGGTTCATGATTGGTTTCAGAATATCAAGTCAGTGTTTCAGGTTTACAAAAGGTAGACCTGAGGGAGTTTTCTGCTTAATATTTGTATTGTTGGGTATTCGTAAGAATCCCAGGGACAAGAAATTATGGTTTTATATATTATTCTCTACTTTAAATTTTCTGTACGAAGATATATTTTAAAAATTTTTTCTCGGGTTTTTTGCCATAGGGCAAAAATTGCCCGATCGCAATTTATTTGAATGTTGCAGTATTCTCGCAATTTATCAATTTATCCATTAAAATGCTCGGAAATAACATTTCAGGAAATATCGCTATAGTCTCATCTTAAGTGGTCAATAAATCAAACTCAAACTTTTTATTAAAAACAACTATTGAAAAAATCAAATCAGCCCAAAATAAATCACTTAATTACAAAGTGTTAAAAAGCCAAACTCTGACAGTTTTATTTATTTCCAATTCATTTCTCAACTCTGTAGCACAAATCTCATCAGATAAATTGGCTCCGCTTAACTATTGCAGTCAAAACATACATAAAGAGTTTGAAAAGTTTTAAGATGTTTTCAAAATTTTTCTAAGAATTTTCTTAGAATATTTCACACTTTTCATGCAAATTGACCTCATTTCTAGCCACAAAAAATTTTCACACTTTTGGCTAGTTCAAACAGTGCTGCACAAACAAACACACACAGTAATGTTGAACCCAATGTTGAACAGCATGTGTTGCACATAATTTTTATTACGAAATAAATAATTATTGCCTATACCAAGTTACCATGAATTTTTCTTTGCCACTTACAATTAGCAGAATGAACCATTTTCAGTATCTCTGCCCATAGCTAGTTGGTTTTCATTTGGTTACTACAGGGCAGCGTATACATCAGCAGCTAATGTCATAATAATTTGTAAATGTCAAAATGTATGACAGCACATGTCATTCGAGCTCAGAGATAAACATATGAATGTGCAAAGTTAAAACTATGCCCCACTTTGCCCCACCATTCCACAATTCTGCCCAACATACCCTAGCATGCACTGGAACAACAAAGTCGTAAAATGTTTCTGGCTAGAAAGTAGAAAAGCGACCAGCAAAGAGTGCGTTCAACTGTAAAAGAAGAATTCCACGAAGTAACAAACATGCAGCTCTAAAGAAGGGGCCTCCGTTGGTACCAGAAAATAGATTTGTTTATAGTACTCTAGAGCTTTTTGCATAACTTTGCAGCGTCGTTGGATTTATTGGATAAACAAATGATGGCTAAAGCAGAAAATGAAAAGAAACACGTGGGTTGCATCGTCTTGAAATTTAAAGGGATTTTTTTTCTCCATCATTCTTTACATTTAGTTGCAGTCATGTTGAAATTCTCAAGAGGGATTTAATTGACGAAAGGCAACACTGCTGCTGGCTGTGTGTGGCAGTGATTGTGTGCTAGTTAGTTGCTTTTCGTTGCTTAAGATTTTGGAATTGATAATTAATTTTAATTTTATTAGTTTTGTTTTTACTTTCCAAACTATTATAACTTAAGTTTTTTATATTTTTTAATAGTTATGTTGTTCTTTCAGCGGCTTAAAATTCTTTCATAAAATTCTATACAGATAAACCTCATTGACACTTTTCTATCATTGTGAAATAAACAGCCAGATTATGGCAGTAGAGAAGAGTCAGTCTTAGAGCTGAAAACGTTCAAACGTTTTATGCACGCTCTATTGAGCACTTTATTACACATCACTGGTGGTTGGGAAATTATTTAATTGTTTTTCGTTATTGAACTATGTGTAGAGCTGATAGAAAATGTCATTAATTTTTATTGGAAATTGGATTAGAGTTCAGTGAAGAGGTTAAGTGAATAAAAATTTCAAGCTAACAAACGTTATAAAATAAACAAAAATTAAGCTGAAAAAATTAGGTTAATAACATCAAAAGTTATGGAGTAAAAAATATTGATGATGTTAAATAAAGAAAACGAATTTGAAATTGAATTTTAATAAATAAATTCGGCTTTTACAGCTTAATTATAATAAAAGGTCATTACAACGATTATTATTCGAAATGTGACATAAAACTTTTTGTCAGTTTTGTATAACTCTATAGATTTTTTGAAAATTAGTTGTGACATGTTTTCATTAAAGTTGATATTGTTATTATTCCTAAAAAGTACAACGGTCGGAAATAATACATTGAGTCTTTCCAAATTTCTCGTCAGTTTTTGGTAATTAAGGTCAAGTGAACTCTTGTCCTTTAGATAGTTTTACACAATAATGTCACAAAATGTTCGTAGAATCATCAGTTTTAGAGATATAAGACCAAAAAGGTTCGGTTATATCGTGTTATTACAAATATCGTACAAGGGATTTTAACCCTAGAACCACGTAAATGTACGTAAATTTTACGTGTATTATTCGTTAGTAATAACGTAGTATAAAATAACGTTATGGTTCTAGGGTTAAAAACATTTGTGTCTTAAGGACTTTTCTTAATGAGTTATACACAAAATTATAGTAGGATGATTACTTTTCGAAATAAAAGACCAGGACTTATATTGGTTTTCTTTAAATATCTCGTAAACCGGATTTTTTAATAATTGTTGAGTTATAAAAAATAAAATTTGTTATAAATAATAAATTATTTGATAATTTTACCCAAAATTTCCCTTCGATCTTTACTTCTCGAGAATTAAAATCCAAAATAGTAGGTTTAGTCGGTTTTTTTAAATATCTCGTAAGCGGGGGTTTTTAAAAAATTTGGGCCCAAGGAGATTTTTTGTCTGAATAAAGCAGATAATCCTACGTATTCTTGTTAATCATTTGGAAGATCTACTATTTTATATTTTCATTCTTTCCATACGGCTCCAAATTAATCTCAGGAGCACCTATTGTCTCATTCTAGTAATAGATCATGTATATGTACTATTGTGCTTTTAGCATTTTTTTGGCACCCGACCTTGTACCAAATGAGCTGGAATCGATCTTTACGTACCTTCGTATTTTTTAATAATAATGAAAATTAAGCAGTGTGTACCACGGGTTATATAAATTTTATTGGGATAATATGTCGGACACCTTATTTCTTCATCAAACAAAACTTTCAAAACTTTTGTCTTACTTAATAAAACACTTAGAAATTTTTCCCATGAAAAAAGTCCACATTTATGTAACTTAAATAGGACATAAATTTAAAAATGTATAAATTGACTGTTTGTACTTGTACTAAAGTACTCTCGGCATTTACCAAGTGTTTTTATCATCCCAAATTATAAGAAGATCAACTTGATTCTTATTCGTAGCCGGGTCTTTTTACATCTGATACACGTTCGAAAATTTCAGTTTCAACCTAAAACTTTCAGGATTTCTATATTTATTCAAACCTAAGAAGATTTTCAATTAAAACCCTTCAGTTCAAAATAATATATTTAACAAAAGTGTGTTCATTTTTAAAATCCTAAAGTAAAACAAAAAATGTTTAATATCGAAATATTTTGTTTCTTACCCGAAAGTTTATTTTAAAAACTCCAGAGACTACAATTGATACTTTGTGAGCCTTATTTTAAAACCAGAATTTTATTTAAAAATCCAGTGTTTGCATTTGAAACTCTATGGTTTTGTTTCCAAACCTGAAAGTTTATTATAAAAATACTCATTTTGTAAACAACATTAAAGTAATTAGCATGCTCAAAAAATGTTATTCCATGGCTCAGTTGGTTAAGTTCTTGTCGATTTGATTTGAAGAATTCGAGTTACCGTGGTTCGATCCTCGGCCAAACCGTTTTTCGTTAATTGCTATTTTTATATTAATATAATCTAACATTATAATGACTTTATTTCAAAATTGCATTGTGTAACATTTTTTTTTTTTTTTTTTGCCAAGTCCTAGGATCGAACCTCGGCGCCCTCGCATTGGAGTCGCGTGTTCTAACCTCAGGCTAATCTGTTGCTTTTTCTGTTGTTCTGAATTGAACAGTTTTCCATGTACTATGATTTCGAAAGTAAACTTTAATGTATAAATAATAAAACCTTCAGGACTTATATAAAAGAAAATGTATTTATAATCTTTGTGGTTTTTTGTCTCTCTTCTTTATAATCTCTACAGTTTATATAAAATAAACTTGAAGTCTAAATTATAAACCTTTTTGGTGTAAATGCTGCAATTCACGAAGTTAACAACTTCTTGAGTTTGTTATTTAAACTCTTAAGTTTTAAATTGTTTAAAAAACTACTTTCGGTTTTTATAACAAGTATGTGCACCCAAAAAAAAAAACGGAGTAAAAAAAGCAGTATTCGAGCTCAATTTAACTCTTTTCGTGCATGGTATTTAGCTAAAGCTGCAAAAACAATATTTAACTCCGTCTGTGAGTTGAAATTACTCCGAAAATACACCCAAAAAACGGAGTAAATGCAGCCATATTCAGGGTTAATTTAACTCTTTTCATGTATGGTATTTAGACAAAGCTGTAAAAACTTTATTTAACTCCGTTTGTGTCTTAAAATTATTCCGAAATTTTACTTCGTTTGAGAAGTCTTGCTAACTCCGTTTTGAGTTGTATTGAGAACTTTAAAATTTTTCATTTTACTCAAAAAAGAACTTGAGGCAACTCATTAAAAGCTTAAAAGAATAGATAAGCCAACCCACAAAAGAGTCAAATCAAGAACTTGAATTTTTTATATTCAGATTATTTTATTTATTTTTTGTTATTTAATATAACATTTATGGTATGTTAAAACAACAATCATGTAATATGGGAAAATTTGCGATGCTCCACGATTTGACATTCTTGGATATTTCGAAGTTTTCCGTTGATAGAACCATGACAGTGACGTTTCTGTTGGATACTTCAGTCTGTCAAAAAATAGAACAAAAAAAGGGCGTTCAAAATGGGTCACTGTTTGAGTTTCCGTCTGTGTATGTTAACATTTGCTAATAAAAGCACAAATATTACCTGCTGTAATTAGTGGTAAAAATATTGATTTGGGTCGAAGATCAGGAAGAATCGGAAGACAACCTCATGAAGAATTAAAAATTTCCATACACCCTACACACAAACATAGCACCATCAGTTGCTTGACGAAGTTCTATAGCGAGTACTATCACGCTCCTCTGCTGATGGTCTTCAGCATTCCCGGCGAGTTTCTTCGGGCTAAGCCGTATTATTCGCTGAATCACACACTATTTTTTACACCCTTTTTTGTTTATTTACTTTCTTTGTTTATAACTAATGCCAGAGAATAAAACAAAAACAAATATTTTAAATTTTTGAAATACTAATAATTAGCTGTCATTGTAAAACATTTAATTTCTACGGCACACTTGATTTTTTGTTTAAAATATTTGAGTACTTTCTCTACATTCAAAGTAAAACGAAAAAACTGCTCGAGCGAACTCTGTTTCGTGCTCAACAAAACTCCGTTTTCTCTTTAAAATACAAAATATGATCTTCGTAGTTGGTTACAACAAGTTTTAACAGAGTTAAGATGACAAATGCATGGAAAAGATGCAGAGTTGATATGAAACTGCTTCAAATTTAATTTAAGATTTTAAAATTATTCTTTTAAGGTAGAAAAAGCTTTAAATTAACAAAAAAAAATCTTGGTCCAACTCATTTTGAGTTTTACTGGACAAAGCGTTTTAACTTTCCAAAAACTTATTCAACTCATGAAAAACTTGGAAAAAGTTGGAATAAGTTTTAACAGAGTCAACATGAGAAATTTTCAGAGAAGACGCAGAGTTAATATGAAACTGCTGCAAATTTAATTCAAGTTTTGAAAATTAATTGTTTTAAGCAGAAAAAGCTTTCAATTAAGAAAAAAACTATTGATCCAATTCATTTTGAGTTTTACTGCGACAAAACGTATTTAACTTTTCAAAAACTCTTTTAACTCACGAAAAAACTTGAATTGACTCCGCACATTTTTTTCGGTGTGGGCTTAAATTTCACAATATATTCATTTTTAAACTTCTTGGACTTGTTTTTTAAACTCTATAGTTTTAAAAAATAAACTTTCGGTTTAAATAAATTTTTTGAGTTTAATTAAGTTTAAAATTCCTGCATTTTTTTAAAGTAAACCTGGAAAAGTTTTAAATATAAACTTTAAGGTTTAAAAAAAGAGCCATAAACCCAAAAATAGTTTCAAGAGTTTTCAATTTAAACTTAAATTTTCGACTGTATATGTAAGTTCACAGTGTCTTGTAAAGAGTTGTGTTAATAACACTGTGATAGGTGCAAAAAAGGCATGCTCGGAGAGAATTGTTTTACCCTATTTTGATTGGGAGGGAATTGAACTGCATCATTAGCTTTTTAAGTTTTTAGCATACCTACACACAAAATTTTTTGTTGAAAATTTTGCCTTCACAAGTTACTTGTATCGGGTTGGGTTTTTCACCAAGATTTCTTTGTAGAAATTGTTTGGAGTGTTTTAGGCTTTACTTTTGTGAACATACCAAAATACAGAAATAGGTTTTGGGCTTTTGTAGGTCATATTTCGAAATACTTTTTTTTTTTCCTGATAGTCTCAGGAGCTCTAAACAAGCCGCCAAACCTGCACAGAAATCTTAAAATACATACGCAAAAAATAGTCTTGGACCCCATTGAGTTTAAATACCGAAAAATTTAATTTGTCTGCTTCAAAATCTTCTCACAACTAGACATCCGAACAAGCACTAACATGTCAAATTTTTCCAAAAAAAAATTGTGTGTGAAGATGCGTCGAAAACTAGTCATGGAGTTCGATTCCTCAGAGCCGAAATAGGGTGATCGCGTCCTCTCCGCCATGTTTTCAAAACTTTTTAAGAAAAATTATACGCTATTTTCCCTACCAGTATCGGAAACTGTTAAAATCATTCCCTCAAAATTAAGAAAACTTCAATTGAAATTAAGAAAAGATCAATTGAAATACAGAAAAAGTCAATTAAAATCCAGAAAAGATCATTTGTAATTTTGAAGTATCATTTAAAATTTAGAAAATATTAATTGAAAGTCAAAAATAGATCAATTTAAATTCAGTAATTGAAATTCAGAAATATTAGTTGAAAATACAAAAAAAAAACAATTGCAATTTAGAAGTTCCATTTAAAATTCAGAAAATAACAATTGAAATTCAGAAATTTAATTTGAAATTCAGCAAATATCAATTGAAAGTCGGAAAATATAATTTAAAAATCAGAAAAGATCAACTGAAATTCAGAATTAAGATCCTATTGATAAATTATAAACAATGGTGTAGTGATGGTACGATGATGGATATGCTGATGGTAGGGTAATGGTAAAGTAATGTTATTTTGATCGTATCATGATGGGTGTTGATATATGATGATATATGAAATAATGCCTTTCAATTGATCTACTCTGAATTATAATTTATGTTTTCTGATGTAAAACATAATTTCTGAATTTCAGTTGATCTTTTTTGTAAACAAAAAAATTTTCACATAGCTCTTCTTAATCATATTTTCTCGAAATCTATCTATTTCACGAGAATCAAACGTGAAATAATAGAAAATCGAGTGAGAGTTCCTGGGTTTGAATCCCGGCCAGGTTTTACTTGAGCTTTTCTTAATTTCTTTACTCATTTCTACTTAACTGATATAAGAATATTGTGGACTTTAAAAAAAATTGTATTTGGAGATGGAAAAGTTTTTGAGTTGAATTGCTTGAAAACTACCATTGCACATTAGAATATTTCTACACTTACTTCACTTAATTTCTCTTTCTTCCTATTGATTTTTAGATCATACCATTCTATCAAACCAAGACAGACTTGACTCAATAGGTGTAAGATCTGAAATTCTTGGGTAACAGCAAAAAAAAAAATTTTTTTTTTTAGAATTTTGAATACTTTATAATTCAGTTTATAATTTTTTATTTATAATACTTTATAATTCAGTTTATAATTTTTTTTTTAGAATTTTAAATACTTTATTAATCAGAGGTTAATTTCTTGTCAAAATTTATCAGAATTAAGTATTTTTGGTTATTTTTACACATTATTTTAAATTTGCGAGAAGGTAAAGAAAGTTCTCTAAAACCGCATAAAGTTCAAAGTTGAAGCTTCAACTTCATTGTAGATCTCTAACTTCATATTAAGAGATCTACTCAGTAATCAGTTAGTAGCTGAAAAATGCTGCTAATTTATCTGGCTTAAACACTTCTACTCTACAGTAGCGGCTCTTTAAATAAATTAAATCATGTGTGAAAAACTCAACTCAACTAACTAAGCACGATTAAATGAAAAAACCAAACCAAGTCAAATGGAAGCAAAACTGAGGTTAAGTTGCAACAAAACTGGCGGCAAAAGCAACATCAACAACAATAAACAAAAGCAACACTACTAAAGCAAGACTTAATATAATCGGCTTATAGGCAGAAAGACAGAGTCAAAGTCAGGCACTGAGTTTTTATTATTTCTTAGATATTTACAGCGAATTGCAGCGAGCTAAAATAAGAAAATAAAAAAATTTATAAAAAAAAACAATAAAAAGGCTTTCCTATTAAATTCACTTTTTACAACGAAAGCCGAAGCTAAGCCGCCACAACAGAAAATAAAATAATAAAAAAAACAACACAAAAACTACGACTACAACTACAACAATAATAAAGCGACTCTTCAACATATCATGCTGATTATTATTATAGATGCTTGCATTTGATTAATTGTAAAAATAAAAAAGAAAAAAAAAGCAGCAAAAAAACGCTTGAAATAGAGGCCGGTTAAGCAACAGCAGCTGCTTAAGCCGACTGAACTGGGCTATGGAAGACGCTAGAAGAAATCGAAGAAAGAAATCGAAAAACACACGTGTTAGCCAAGCTAGCTAGATAAACTTGGCTTTTTCGGCTTAAGCCCTAAAATTTTTTTTTTTGTCTCTCTTAACTTTGGCTAACGATGATTTCCAGCTGCTTAATAGCTTAACCCGAAGCTTTGTTGTTATTATATTATAACCGACATAATCTTTTTTTTTTCAAAATTTTCTTTAGTTTTGATATCTTTGGATCACTTCTGTAATGGTTACTCTGTGGATGGCGGGAACAATAATTGTTACAAGGTTATTTAACAGCATTTAAGTGGTCACTTGCACAGCTTAGTCTTTGTTTTGGAAACCTTTTTTTCTCTTCTGTATCTCGAGGCAAGAGAAACTTATATAATAATGGTTTCAAACTAATTAATTTATGACTGAACTTTAATGGTTTGAAGGAAACATTAGCCTAAATAAAGACATTATCTCTATGATACTATCTAGATAGAAACAAATATTAACGAGTTTTTATTCTTAGTATAGAATTTTTTAAAGTTTCTAAATCTTAGATGGTATTGTAGCTTTTAGAAGTTTTATTTTATGACCCGCAATAAAACACAATTTAACTGATTCTTTTAATTTATATGCCGCACAGATGTTAATAAAAGGTTGACAATGATGCCAGAGAAATCTTTTGTGGTCTTTGTTATTGTTTTTATTGTTTTTTAAAATTTATTTACCTTAAGATATTCTATGCTGAAAAGCATTCATCGCTTCACTATAATTTGTATTGTCCTTTATCTCCATATACAGACGTACATATGAGGTTGAAGACGCTGCATAGTGTCATGTCTACACAAACGTTGCGCTCATAAATTTAAAGAATTGCTTCTTTTTTGACAGATGACTTTAAAATAGGTTAATACACTGCTATATAAAATTTAATTTTTCTAGCATTTATCTGTACTTAAACTTAGTCATACCCACATTCAAAATTTCTGTAATTTTCAAAGCAATTTTCAAATTTTTCTAAAGATTTTGTAGATACAACCCGCAATATTTGTGTAAATATTCTTTATATCGGGCTTTTTTGTGTCTTAATTTTTTCCATATTTTTAAAATTTTTGTTTTCATGCATTTGACCCTGCTCGTTCCACTGTGCTCTGTGGTTCCAGGTAAATTATAAGTTAAAGGGTATGACTACTTTACTAAACTATAAACTCTTTGCTATAAAAAATAACAATCAGAGAGAGAGGTACAGATAAAGCACGGCATGAGGATCATGCCACACAAGTCGGTACCAGCAGAGCCAGAGTCTAAGACAAGCCAAGCCACAAGACCAGACAAGACAAGCAACCACCACCACCACCACCAGGTAACCAGGTAGAATAAATGCAGTGAAATTGAGCATGAAAACTAAATGCCTAAATAAAAGGAATCACAATCACTGTGTTTATAGGGGTAATTTATGCGGTTTTCTTGAAAACATAAACAAACATTCTCTGTTTTTTTTTCATACATTTTTTTTTCCAAAGAAACCCACTTCAGCTCAAATAATGGTCCATTAGTATGCATTCGAACAAATCATGCATAACACACAGCAAGCTAGCTATACCTACAAGCATGATAAAAGGACACTTCACACTCTCTGCATGGTAATTAAATCTATAGTAATATATATCTATAGTGAATTGACGCAAGGGTGGTTAACATGTTGTCTCATGTCCACAGCCTGGCTTGGCAAATTGGGGATATGACTGTTAGGGTCGCTCAAATTCTTAAATGACTTTGTATACAAAAATAAATCCTTGATTTGAAGAAGGCGTTAGAGAACACACCTTTTTTTTTCTTAAATAATCAAAATTACCTTTCATCAAGCAAATCAGTTTTAAGTGATTATGTGTATTTTACAGTTTTCTCACGTACTCGTATTTATTTGAGGTTGTTGTAGAAATCAATGCCTGGCATTCTTAAGCGGCAAGATCACCACTAAATATGGCAATGGAGTAACGTTAGGTTGGGCAAATTTGCTTGAATGGGTTTTATAATATATTGATATGCGGTTGTGCGAGCGCTAATGAAGCGTGATTGGAAATTTAAATTCTGTTGTAATTGTGACTGAAAGCTTTTAACAAAAGTAAAAGTGTGAATTTGACACTCGTTTTTTGAGAATTTCGAAGCTTACTCAATGCTTACTCACCAAAGGTGTTAAGACCGGAAATAAATGCAAAAAGAACATTTCACAAAACTGAGAATGAATTGAGAGAAATAAGGATAAATTGGTAATTAAAAAAGTATAATATCAGAGAATATTGATCACAAAACTGAAATTAATTTTTCTTCAACACATCTAGTTCCTCTTTGTTCTGGGGATTATATATAAATAATGGGGTCTATATTTTTCTAAAATTTTTAGTCTAATGCTTTCTCCTTTTGGAGAAGAAATGAAAATTGAGTGAAATAAGTGTTATCGAAAGTTATATAAACATAAAAATTTGAATTTTAGGCAAATGTTATGCTTTTACCTCAGGCAATCCAAGCTATAAAACAATACTAGCAAAAATGTTCTCGACTTCTATCTACTACTAAAGGCTGATCCAATACGAGATCCCTTTTCAAAACGGATTGTTTTGACAGGTGTTATATATCAAGTGGCTTGTGCATATAACGTTTATATTCAATAGTCAATACGACTTAACCATGAATAGACTTACTGCTGAACAACGTTTATTTATTGTGTAAACTTACTACCAAAATCAGTCATCCGGTAGTGAATATTATAGAGTTATTTTTTTTGTCGTTATGACAATTCGTTACACCATACCCCAATTTCGAACCAATTTTACACTATTGGACATTCATCTTTCAACCAGACTGCATAGAGCGCGTACTTTTGAGAATATTGCTACAGTAGCAGAGAGTGTTCGTTAAAACCGTGCACAGTCGATTCGTCGCCAATCTCAGGCTTTGAGCATTTGGGCAAATTGAACCCACAGAAAGGACCATTTAAAAGCTAGTCGTGTGCAAAATTTCAAGGAAATTATTTTTAAACATTGAGTTGAAAGAACCGAACTATCATTCCAAATAAAGAATTGCATCAATACATTAATTTTTATGTATTTTATTTAGAAAACAAAGCAGGAAGCTCTTATTGGATCATTCTTTATTAAGCAGGGTGCGGGAAAACTTGCTCATGAACGATTTAAAATTCAATCTTTTCATGATAACTCATTTTGCGATTGTATTTTGAAACCGAACATCGAATGATTGCTTTCTCCCGCGCTCTACTTATCAACGATCGCTTTGAAAAGCGCCCTCAAGAGGAATGTGTATTCATTCTCATGTGGATATTCATTATATCTCTCTTAAGTACAGTCGAATTTGCACTTAGAAAAAAGTTTCTCGGAATTTGATAAAAAAGACATCATATTTAGAGGAAAATAATATAGACTTTGCTCCAGACAATGCTTTTCTCTAATAGCTTCTATGAAAAAGAGAGATATATCGTTTTCAGAGAAAAATACTTTTTATTTTTGAGAAAATACTTGTTTTTATTGAAGAAAATACTTTGCATAGTGAATTTTTTTATCAAAATATATGAAAAATTTCTCATTTTAAAAAAATTTTTCTCTGTATATGAGAATTTTTTTTGTGCGAATTAGAGACATGAAATATTTCCATTTTTCCAAGTGAAGCAATATTTCTACGAAAATTTGAAAATTTATTATAACTGAGTAAAATTTTATTTAAAAAGAGAAAATTGCTATTATCAGAAATAGAGAAATTTTTTATCTCAGAAAGATATGTAGGTGTTTTTTTTTTTTCAGTGTGGATATAGTGATTTAATTTTTGCAAGGCATGTTCATTGTATCCAGGTTGTTTTCGTTATCGAGAGTGACTTTTTTTCAAAAAATTTATTTGTTTGCTTAAAACTGACATCTTTATTCCAATAAAACAACACAGAAACCACTGATTTTAAATAAGATAAAATAGCATCCTATCAAATATTTATTAAAAAACCTAAAATAAATTTGTTTGTGACACGAAGTGTCTTTGTGTGGTAAACAACTTGTAGAATGATAATTTTTTTGTTAATTGTTTTTTTATGAAATAAGATTGTACTTATTTTTCGCTGTTAAAGAGAGAAGCAATTTATCACTTAAGAAATATGCTCACAGTTGATCAAATATACAATCTTCATGAGTTATTCCATGAATTTTAAACGAACGATCATGAGTGAGCTAACCGACGACGATTGCAGCGAAGCTCTTACGTTCGTGATATTGACGAACATTGCTTTTGCTTGTGAGTGCTCGTAAATGCTTTTGCTTGCTGAGTATTTAAAAAAAAAAAAAAAACAAAAAAAAAATTGGCCATTTCAGCCTTTGAAAAGACTTCGACCGAGCTTCTTATGATCAATTGTGTTGAGTGTGTTATTAAATTTCTGTGCCGTATTTTGTGCCGACTCCGAACTGCTCACGTTCATGTTCTTAAGAAACCTTACATGGCATTATTTACTCTCTGAGTTTTGTCAGCAGAGAGTTGGTGACCGATCAGAAAATTTTTTGTTGAAAAAAACTTTGCTTGGAGCAGGGTACACTGAATAAGGTAGTAGCAAGACGGAGAGCGTGACTGCCGTAAATGTCAAAGCGAACTGCTTGAGCTGTTGTTGTTGTTGCTGTTGTTTTTCAGCAGCCATTTGATTTTGACACTTTCGGATAAGCGAAAGAGAGCACAGTCAGTTTTGAAGCAACCTTGTTATTCAACCATGGCTTGGAGTGCGAATCGATCTCGCGCTCTGAGAATGCAAACAACACACTTAACCACGGTCTCCATGAATTATATATTATCTTTTATTTAGTTTTATATAGAAAATTATTTATTCATTTATTTTATTATATATTAAAATGTTTTTTTTTACATTTTAAATTTAGTCTTAAATTAACAATTTTTTGTTTTGTATCAATAGTAATGGTTATACAAAAAAAAAAACAATTTACCGAGGACTGGACCGACTGGACCGACTCCGAACGGCTCATGTTCTCAAGAAGCTTTACATGGCATTATTTACTCTCTGAGGTTTGCCATTGTCTGCAGAGAGGTGGTGATCGATCAGAAAAAATTTTTTATTGAAAAAACTTTTCGCCACGGCTGGGGATCGAACCCGGGCTCCGAGCATGCTAAGCCACACACTTAACCTGCATGCCACGGTCACCACTTAATAGTATCCACCACTGTATAGTAATGGTTATACAGCGCGTAAAAGTTGAGGTCTCTTAATTGAGGTCTCTTGCGACTAGAATGGTATCTTCTCTCCGGGTAGTCTGAAACAAAAATCAGAAAAGGGAATAATTTTGCCTTCAACGTGAACCAAAAAAAAAGTTTTAAGAAACGGAAATTTCGTGCACGAAATTGAAATAAAAGTACATAAATATTTTTTTTTATTTGATCTTGTGGGTTCACGCGGAGTGTTTTTAATTATTAAAAAAAATAAAATAAGTTTTGAGTTAATCGGACGAATACTTTTCGAATTAGAGTGCAAGACGTTTCAAAAAATTTTATTTCGAGAAAAACGCGTTTACAGGGACAGGCGTTCCCATTCACAGAGCGTTTACTTTAAAAAAATATCCCTTAAATGGTTTTGAATTTTATTCTAAATTTTTTTTTCACATTCTTAAGATGCTTTTCAAAATAATAAAAATAAAAAAATCGAAAATTAAAAAAAAATAAAATGAAACTGGGCCTTAATTAAAGATTTTCAAACCAATATCGTTTTCTTTTCTCAAAAAAATTCTGCATTTTTTCTGACCTCTTCGAGTATTTTGCATATTTTGCGTTCTTTTCTTCAAGAAAATAAATTTTGTCTGACCTCAAAAATTGACTCGTATTCTTTTCTCGAAAATTTTGATCTCAAAAGTAGAAAAAATACAGAATTTCTGCCCTCTCTACTTCAACGTTTCGAAAAATCATGCCATCAGATGCACTAACTGAATTAAAAAAAAAATGTATGACATTTGTGGAAAATAGTTAACGTTATCATTGACAGTTCAGTAAAAATTCAGATCTTTAAAGAAAGAAGTCAAAATTCTGTAAATTATTTTTTTTTTCTGACGGGAAAAAAGTTTCAATTTGAAGTTTTGAAATTTTTATTCTTTAATTCTTTTGAAGTTTTGAAAAAAATTTTGCTGTTTTTGTGATCTACTCTGTGATTTCTGTGTAAATTCTGTGATTTCAGGTCAAAATGTAAAAATTCTGCATCTTCAGAGGGCAAAACTTTTAGCGTTTAACGTAATTGAAACTAAATTAAATATTCTTACTTTGCTTGTTAGAAATTTTTTATAGTGTAATAATAGAAAAAGCTGAATTATATACCAAATAACCTAAAATTAAAATTATGCAAGATCGCAAGTGTCAAAAATAAAAAACCGAAAATCTAAACAGATAATACTATGTTCACACTGGAAGCTAAATGCGCATTTAAAGCTTAATTCGCATTTATTTCATTAATGCTTCTCTAAATGCGCATTTACCCATAGAAAATTCTGTCAAGTTAATTCACTTAAATGCTACTTCTAATGAGCATTTAGCAGTTTGCGACCCTGATTCGATATTCGAAAAACTGCTACTCGCTACTTTTTGCTCATATCTGACTTGAACTCGTTTCATTAGTTGTCAATTTTGTTTACTGTCAGATTGTTTTGCTTAGGTTGTGTGCCAATCGGAAACTTTTGACTCGGATTGATTTGAAATTTTGTTCAACTTAGAATTTTCCTTCCTACCACGAGTGAAAAGTTTCCGATTGGCACACAGCCTTATAAATGTTCGGCATGTTCGAATACTTGTCAATTCATGTTCGCATACTTGTCAATTTAAATTCGCATTTTACGCTTCTCCCTAATGTGAACACTTGACATTTGGTTGAATTTTCGAACTTCTAAATGCGCATTTAGAAATGAGTGTGAACGTACTATAAGACGAAGTTTCTTAAACATTTAACGCTGAGATTAGAGAGCAACAGCAGAGATTTTTTCAACAAGTACATAAATTAGTCTAAATTAATTGCTATGCAATGCAACAAATTCGAAAACATCGCTGAGATACACCACTTTAAGTGCAGCGATGTTTTCTTAAAATACTACAAAATCGAGAACATTTTTCTGGCACACACAGAGTACCAGAGATAACCACAACGAATTCTTATATGATGCAGGACCGCACAAATAGGGCGACCGCGAAGCCATGAAGACTATGGCGACGATTTTAGCGATTAGGGTCAATGGGAAGCGCATGTTTGGCATAGCATGAAATCCATTGGATGAGCAATAAAATATTGCAGCAAATATTTAGAAATCTGTGTGTCTGTTTTTCAGCTTCTTCTTCAACGCTTAAACAAAACAAAACAATCAAATGCAACGGAAATCGAAACATAATAAACAGCCACAAATTGAGCTCATGGTCAATTTTTAAGTTAATTCAGAGTCCAAAAAGTGGGCGATAAAACAAGCGAACTCAAGCGGAAGTTAAATGCATTCACAAGATAAACTTAAAAAAACTAAATGTTTGGCCAAAATCAACATTTATTTATGCGCTGTTGTGTTTTGGTTTAAATGGCAAACATTTGTTGCATGCATGCTTTAAAACTAATAAACAAGAAACCAAAATAAAACCGAGTAGAAGATAATCATGCATGAAAATTGGTTTTTATTAATTGTTTCGCTGTTAAAAGTTTTAAGCACATGGAGTGGTTGTTATTTTTTTATTTTTTGTTAAACCCTTTAGAACTCGTAAACATGTGTGAGCAGTTTTATTTATTCAATTTTAGTTTTTTTTTTTTTATAAATAAATATCTATACAACTGTATATTTACAAAATGTTCTGCTAGTAAGTAGAGCATAACAGCAGTTGTTTTGTCTGTTGATCTAGTCTGTCTATATCTTGCTGTGCAGTATAACAGTGTTAGTATGTATGTGTGTTTTTTTTTCTAAAATTTGCTACACATTGTTTTGGTAATCTTAGGCCTTTTCCTCACGGAGCAATGGAAAAGTAATGCAATTGCAACACAATTGTTTATAAAGTTTCAAACCACTGCAATTCAAAACATAATTGCAACCTATGCTTTCTGGAGAGCAACCCATGTTGCAACGCAACATTGATTATTTTTATTGAAATAGGCATAATTTTACCTAAGGGCCCAACAAAATCAAGTGGCGTGGGCCCCAAAGTACAATTTTTCCTTTTATTTTACTATACGCGAAAAAACAAACGGCAAAAAAGATTTGGGTCCATCCGTACATTAAAAAATAACATAAACAGCAGATTTTTTGGGGCAATAAAAGAGCTGCAACAAAGTGATGCTAAATTTTTAGCATTGTAAAGAATGACCAAAGAAAAAACATAACAAGTTGGTGATATAAATTGCAGAATGCTGCGTTGCATAAAACTTATCGCAAACATATTGCCAACTAGTTTTGAAAAAGTTGCTCCATGTGAAGGTTTCGGTATAGTAACATGGGTTAGCAACATTTGTTGCAATTGCATTACTTTTGAATTGCTCCGTGAGGAAATGGCCTTAGTTTTTTGAAACTATGTGATGCTTGTTAGCTGTCAGCAGCTTTTTGTTGCATTATGTCATAATTTTATGGTCAGTTCCATTTAGTATTTATAGCGCATGTCATTGGCTCCGCATCAATGTTTTTTATTTTTTTATGAAGCATATTTTTTTTTTTTTTGACAATGAACAATAAATAACACCCAAATCCTTGCAAGCTTTTTTGGTGTTAAACGAACTATGAGCATTATTAAGCAGTGGTGTCCAACTTGTGGCTCAGTTGCAATATTTGTCCTCTAAAAAAAACTCGCACCAAATTTTTTTTTTTGTAAAATCCGTACTTTAAATTGTTAATTTAGTAATATTTTAAAAGAAATAATAAACCATTTTTATTTTTTTTTTTATATGACATAAACGTTTCAGTTGTTTGGAAAAAAATATAAGTTTTAAAAAATTTAGAAAATTTAAGAGGAGTTAGACTACAATAAGTGCTTAATAAAGTGAATGGTGTTTTTTTTAAGAAAAAAATCTCTCAATTTATCTTTATACAAATATAAATTAAGCAAATCTCGGTTTTAAATTATCCTTTTACTGGGGTAAATTGTATTCTGTCTCTACAATTTTATGAATTTTTCGTAAAACGGCTTGTGAGTTGAAGTAATAGTTAATTTGAATTAAAAAAATAAGAAAAAATTAATTTGAATATAAAAAAACTTAAATTTTTAATTTAGTTAATTGCATTAATAATGTTGTAACTTATTTCTCAAGAGGAAATAATTATCAAACAAATTTTTTTCAGAAATTTTTTTTAGTATAATTTTTAGGAGTAAAAATTCACCACACGTCAGAGACTATGTTAAAAATATTTGGTTGGTATGAAATTAGTGGAGTGCAAGAAACGAGATAAAGAATTATGAAAAAATGTGGCTCCTTAAAAAGAACAACCAAAAAAAGACAGCCAAAGAGACAACGGAAAGAGATGATCGTCAAATTTGACGAATCTGTTATTCAAATCGGTGAATACAAAATCCCACAAACTTCAATTTGAACCTGAATAAGAAAAACTCCGGTTTATATTTTTCAGATTAGAGTTCTGGCATGAAATCAGACTGAAAACATGATGTTCAGACCAGAAACCATGCACACTAGAGTGGGTCAAAAAAAAAAAAGTTTGAAAAAACCACCCCCTATTTTAAAGTTCAAAATAATTTTTTGAACACAAATTAAACAAATTTGATGGATTTTAATCTTATGAAAAAAAAAAAAAGAAATTCAAGGGGGATAAATCGGGCTAATGGGGCTTACTAGTTGAAAATGACCTCAAAAATAAAAATGTCCTAAAAAGACATTGTAGTGCTCGTAAAGCCCTTTTTCAACGACATATATTTTTTAAGATCTGACATGTAATGCTTAAGTTATTCAAAAAAGACCATTTTGGCTGTTTTTCCGGTGGTCCAAAAAAAAAATTCTTTTGTTTTCGGAATCCTTTCGAGGTCAACTTTAAAATAGAGGGTTGTTTTTTCAAAATTTTTTTTTTGTATGGAGGCCGACCCACTCTAATGTACACTCAGGGTAAAATGCTTTTATATCAAACAAATCATGGGTTAAAGTAACAGATTTCACTGTTAAATGCCATACAATAAATAAAACTTTCAAATCAACAGTGGTTTGACTGTTGGGCTTTAAAACACGAAACCCATATAAAAACGTACTTATTGAAATTTTATCACTGTTTTGAAAGTTCATGTTTAGGCGAGTGTGCTGACGAGGGCGTCCAGTACTCGACTATGCTAGGTTCAAATACCGGCGAGGCCAACAAAGATTTTTTTTATTTTAAATATTTATTTTCTTAATAAAAAATTAAATTTAAAATTTATTTTCAAGATTGTAAGCAACTTATTTTGGAGGTTATTTTTGACCAAACAGTTAATGAAAGAGAATTATTATTTCAATTATTAATTACATTTTTTGATACTTACACAGCTAAGGTTCGAACCCACATCCACCGCATGACAGTCTAGCACACTTCCATTGAGCTATTGGCAATGATAATATAAATATAGTAAAACACATTTAAAAAATATTGCTTAAAAAAAATAGACATTTCAACAAAAACACAAAAAAAATTTCAATAGATGATTTTAAGAGCACAAACATACTTTGAAACGTTCATTCAACTGTTTACTTAAACGCAAATCATTCAAACTAACAGTGTTTTTAAATAACATCGACCGACTGATAACATTACAGTTAATATTTTTCTGACTGTACTGTCTCTACAACTTGATATTCCACCCATTATGATCTATAAGTTTGGTTGGGACAATATATTTGATTTGAGATCATGGAAAATTTAAATTAATTTTTCCACTTTTAGAGTAAATTTTTGTTTAAAAAAAAAAATCATTCAAATATTCTCAAAATTATAATCAATCAAATAGAAATTTTGATATTTTTTGTTTCGAAAATCGAATTTCGTTTTGTCATTTCGTTGAAATTATTATATTAAATGATACTGTTTCGGCTAATTTTGATGTAAGGGGGGAAAAAAAATATTGTTTTTAAAAGTTAAAAAAAAATAAAAAAAAAAATTTTTAAAAACTTGTGTCATACGATAGCGAATGAAGTTAAAAAAAAAATATCGTCAAAAAATTAGCCCGCTAGTGCCGCAACCATTACAAAAAACATGGTTTCGAGATAAACGCGTTCAAAGTTTGTGAACAAAGAAAAAAAGGTTGAAAAAGAAATACGCTCTCACTAATCCGGCTGTAACGTTAGAACCCGTAAGAATTTTTGCATGAAATTTTTTTCTTAGAATTTTAAGAATATTTAACAAAATACAAAATTATAATAAAAGTCGATTTCAAAATACGGCCAATGTCATGTCCCCCCTTAAATCTTTTTAGTTAGCTGATAATTAGTTTTTACATGGTTTTAAGAAAACTTTTCCATATAACTCTGCTGTTCAATTTTTTCTCTGTCTTCACCCAAGAAATCAGCCGCAAGGTTGTCTTTTTGATACGGAGCATCCTGTTTTTAAAATTTTGCACCAAACCACTAAAAGTACTTATAATGCTCATTGGATTTGAGATCCAGAATTGAAAAATCTAATTGTTGTTCTAGTCTACAATACCGAGCTCTTGATATAAAAATTGAAAAACTCGTAATGATGATTTTCCGGAATTCTATTTTGGAAATAAGTTTCAATTTTTAAAATTCAATAAGAGATTTTCGAGTGTGTGTGTAAAGATTTAGGGAATGTCATGAAGTGTTCACTCCAAAAAGTTTGTTGTATTTTAACCAAGTCACAAAAAGATTGAGATACGCTGTCATACGGGAGTTTTACTCTAGTTCTATTGAAAATGCTATTTTAGCTGATATCTCCTTTTAACTTTATAACATAAATGAAGATAACCACTTTAATAAAAATATTAAAACAATGTGTAGGTTAGATCATTATCGGCATTGACCGGATATACATAACTTGATATATATGTTCTCTTTAAGTAGAAGAGCATAAAAATTGTTTACTTTTATGCGGTGTACTACTTAATCAATAGATTAAAGAAACCTTGGTGTGAGCTATGTTGAAATTGTTGTTTTTGTTGTTGTTTCATTTGTTTTGTTTTGTTTTGATTTTGTTATACTTGAACGACTCAAGATTATTTGATATAAGAACACGATTCCGTTCAGATGATGAGGTAATGTTTTATATTTATTGGTGAATTTTTAAGTTATTGAAGAAAGAGAATTAATACATGGTATAATAAACAAGCTTGTCATAAAACACCAAAACCCGCGGAGCGGCAAAAACAGAGCGAATTTTTTTTTATATTTTTTTTTACAATTCTGACGTAGGTACTAGTCAGGCATAGCTGAAAATGTATGATTTTCTTTATTCTACAGTCGATTAATTTATTTTAATTTTGAACTCAACACATAATACTATAAGGGCCAGTTTTTCAGTGCGGGCTTAAACTCGAGTCAAATTAAACCGAGCTTAGCTCACCAAAAAAGGACATTAAAACTCTGTTTAACTAGATATTGTAGCATTCGTTTAAGTTGAATTGATTAAATTATCATATGATGTGTTTTTTTTTGCTTAACCGAGCTTAAACGTCCAATTTTGGTGAGTTAACTTCGGTTTAATTTGACTAAAGTTTAAACTCGCACTGAAAAACTGGCCCTAAGAGGTTTAAAAGTAAAATCAACAAACTTTAATAAGTTTAAAAATCTATGAATTTATTTTTTTCTATTTTTGCTGGTAAAGATTTTTAACCTTTTATTTAAGTTTTTGTTCTAACAACTTTAGTACCTTTTTGCTAAACTTGCCACTTCACTCACATTCAACTTTTTGTCAGCATCATTATTCATCACTAAGTCTCTCATAAAAAAAATTCGTATCTTTATTACAAAGCTATTATTAATTACTTTGTCAAAAGTGACCCCAGCATAAACAAACACCGTTAACAATTTCATTAAAAGCAAAACGTTGTATTTTACAGCCAACTTTTTTTCTCTACTCACTACTGCTGATACGTTATGTACATTAAACAACAGTAGTTGCTGAAGATATGATAAGTCAATAAAATAACAGCACCAACAACAAAAACAACAACGACTTTAGACAACAACTACTTTAGAGTAGCAATTTAAAAAAAAAAAACACTTTGCTAATTCAATAAAAATAATTAATGCCATAAACGTTGAAATATGATGATAAAAACTGCCTACTAAAGTAGTTAAAAAATCTTTAAAACTTAAGAAATGAACGATGGGGCAACAATTTAACCATTAGCAACATTGTCAACTAAATGAACATTCAACATGTGCATTTTGTGCATTTTTAGTCGTTCAGTTTTAAAAACGCATTCATCAATGGCATTCATTTTTTGTCAATTTTTATGATACCATTTTTTCTTTTTAGGTGAACGACAAAAATATAAAATTTTATTATAAAAAACGTTTTGATTTTACTGCTATTGATATAATCATTTCACTGCACTGTCAGTAAACAGTCCATTAACAAAAACAAATTCATTGAGTAGAAGATAAGATTAAATTGGGGTGAAATTACACGATGACCTATATTTTGAAGTACATAAACAAAGAAGTCAATGGAATTGAAGCAAAATGGTCACATTAGTGTACAGTACTGCACAAAATAATAACAGCTTTCGATTTCAAATTCCATCTTTAACAAATCTAATCAAATTAAAATTTCTCCAAAATGAAAGTGAAAGTGAGAATAAGAATGAGAATGAGAATGAGCATTAGAGTGAAAAAGAGAATGAGAGTGGGATTAACAACAAAATCAAAATCAAAATCAAAATCAAAATCAAAATCAAAATCAAAATCAAAATCAAAATCAAAATCAAAATCAAAATCAAAATCAAAATCAAAATCAAAATCAAAATCAAAATCAAAATCAAAATCAAAATCAAAATCAAAATCAAAATCAAAATCAAAATCAAAATCAAAATCAAAATCAAAATCAAAATCAAAATCAAAATCAAAATCAAAATCAAAATCAAAATCAAAATCAAAATCAAAATCAAAATCAAAATCAAAATCAAAATCAAAATCAAAATCAAAATCAAAATCAAAATCAAAATCAAAATCAAAATCAAAATCAAAATCAAAATCAAAATCAAAATCAAAATCAAAATCAAAATCAAAATCAAAATCAAAATCAAAATCAAAATCAAAATCAAAATCAAAATCAAAATCAAAATCAAAATCAAAATCAAAATCAAAATCAAAATCAAAATCAAAATCAAAATCAAAATCAAAATCAAAATCAAAATCAAAATCAAAATCAAAATCAAAATCAAAATCAAAATCAAAATCAAAATCAAAATCAAAATCAAAATCAAAATCAAAATCAAAATCAAAATCAAAATCAAAATCAAAATCAAAATCAAAATCAAAATCAAAATCAAAATCAAAATCAAAATCAAAATCAAAATCAAAATCAAAATCAAAATCAAAATCAAAATCAAAATCAAAATCAAAATCAAAATCAAAATCAAAATCAAAATCAAAATAAAAATAAAAATATTAATTTATTAAAAAATGTAATAATCTAATATATAAAATCAAATGTTTGTCTGTGTGCCTTTTCCGTATAGGCTCGCGCACCGTTTATCCGATTGAGCTGAAATTTAGACACCGAGTACGTTTAATAGAGAGAAAGAACAGAATAACCGATGAAATTTGGTATAAAGGTTCAACTGCGCCCAAGATAAACCATAGGCTATAAAAAGTTCCAAAGACTTCCGCAAGAGGGCGCTAAATAGGTGTGTTGTAAAGACAAAATAACTCCTAAGCACATGTACCGATTTTAATAAAATTTAGTATCAACGTTCACCTCCACCCAAGATAAAACATAAAATATAAAAAAATTCCAAAGACTTCCGCAAGAGGGCGCTTTAAGTAGTGTATTGTTAAAACTCAAAAACTCCTAAATGACTTGACCGATTTTACTTAAATTTGGTACGTGAAATCACTTCACCCTGCATCACTTCACCCTGCTATTTAAATTTCAGAAAACTTCCGAGAGAGGGCGCTCTATTCAATCAACTATATTTAGCTCATTTACGTCAAAACGGATGAACCGATTTTGATGAAACTTGGTAAGCATTTGTATCTGTTACTGAAATAGATCCTATGCTTTTAATAGTTCTTTCGATAAAAATCAAGGAGGAAAGCAAACTGAACGACCATTTTCCTCAAAAACCAGACGTCTGATCGAGACGTTGAAGATGTCATTTTAGTTGTAATCATCTCTGGAATGCACGGAAATTTAACTTAACACTTTCCACGGAAGAAGGGGCAATACCCCAAAAAACTATAATTTAGAAACATTTAAAATTTAATTGATAATTTCAAAAATGTTACAATGAGAGCAGTTTTGAAAATCGTCCTTTTTCTGTGTAGGAGGGAGGCACAACCCCGAGTAACATCGGGTTACATCCGCTAGTTAAACATAAAAACAAGTAAAACTAAAAATTTAACAAATTAAAATTAAAAAAAAATACAAATTATTGCGAATAAATATATATAAAAATATTTAATAATAAATATATATATTAAAAATAAATAACATAAAAAACATAAAAACTAAAAATAAAAATAAAAAATAAAAATAAATATAAAAATAAAAAATAAAAATAAAAATAAAAATAAAAATAAAAATAAAAATAAAAATAAAAATAAAAATAAAAATAAAAATACAAATAAAAAATAAAAATAAAAATAAAAATAAAACTAATAATAAAAATAAAAATAAAAATAAAAATAAAAATAAAAAAAATAAAAATAATAAAAAAAATAAAAATAAAAATAAAAATAAAAATAATAATAAAAATAATAATAAAAAGAAAAATAAAAATAAAAATGAAATTAAATAAAAATAAAAATAACGTTTAAAAAACATATATAAAGAAATACATCAAAATTAAATAAAATGAAGAAGAACCAGGAGAATTAAAATAAGAAAAAGAATAAAAACGTAAAGAAGATATGATAAATATAGAATTATGAAAAGAAAAATGAAAATGTGATTGATAATTCCTAAGAAAAAGGCAAAAAAACATAAGGATAAGGATAATTAGACTTGTCTATACAAGTCTATACAGTCATCTTCATTCTGTGTGTTTTTTTTTAATTTATGAATCCGGATAATAATAAAAACAGTTTCACTTTTCTTAAAAGTGAAAATTTGATCATTGAAATAAAATCTGCGAATATCTGTTTTGGCTTATTTATTTTGAAAACAGATTTTTATTTCAATTTAAGTTATACGTTCATTGCGTCTTCGATAGAGTAACGTTTAGAGCATTTTTGTTTTTTGCACAAATGGTACCAGCATTGCCATTACATAAGAATAAAATCTTCATTTTGAAATTTGATTTCAATATTTCGAAAATGTCAAAAAATATTATTTTGTGACACTTTTTCAAACTGTCCCTCATATTTTGAAATACATCGTGCTGAAGAATTCAAAACAATTCCTCTAATATTTAACAATTAATTATGCAAATATCTTTATACATATTTCCTAAAAACTATTAAACATAATAATAATTTATAGCCCAGCACCACCCCTTCTTTTTTGGTTCTCAACTATTAAGACATAAATTTCCATAATCATTAAAATTTTTTTCGATAATAATTAAAATTTATAGCTATTTTGGTGTGACGCTCAACATAAGACAGCATAATATAGAGAATTGTTGACACAACAACGCACCCGCATGATGAAACTTAAATTACGTTGAAAAAAAATCCCAAATATTCAAAAAGGAAACGCATAATTAAAAATATCTCTCTCTGCCTCGACTCTGACTGGTAATCAGTCCAAACTATTTGAACAACACACAGCGAATAGTGCTAAAATTCCACATAATCGCAAACTATGATACATATATCAGCAGTAAAGAACATAAATATCAGTCGGTCATAGAAATCTATACTATGGTTAATTAGCACGTTTTCACTATCGTATCGTACCCCAGAGAGTAGTTTTCAGCTATGTTATCTTATCTACCCTTAGCAAAAAAGCTATGATTAGGTTTTATTTAGTTAACGATAAAGCAAAATAAAAAATTATTAAAAATATTTCAAAATTTATGAGTTCATAATGAAGCTATGGCAAAAACAGGGTGTGTCTCTTAACATTTTTCTGCTTTCTGCCCAAAAAGAATTTTTTATTATGTGCAATTTAGACCAAAAATTAACATTCTTCAAAACCAGTTTAACACTTGCGCTTGAGTACAGCACATAATAATAAAAATAATAATAATAAAACAAAAAAACAAAAACAACTTGACATTCATTTTGACACTTAATTGTTGGCGGCAAGTATTTACCGCACATACCACATACAACAAACAACAGCAACACTTAAACTCTTGGCCATATTGCGGCGACCAGTTTAAACAACTTTATAATTGTAACCAAATTTACAACAAAAAACAGGCGGAAAAAAAGAAAACTAGAGTTCCAAAAATTTTTTGGTTGTTTAAAAAATATCTTGTTTCGAGCAAGCAGTGCCCACCTTTGTTGTACCGTTTATTGCACCTGGTTATTTTGGTATTTTAATCGACTCTCTGACGAACTTCGGCCTGTGGCCAATACGTGTGTGTGTGGGTGGGCGGCTTAAGTGGAGCTTTGAACAATTAAACTTAAAATAAATTGATTAGCTTTCAAGTGGAACTAATGTGCTTTTGTGGTTATTTTTTCAAGTTATTGTTAGTGTTGTCATAAGTAATATGATGCAATTCCATAATGGCCTGGAAATGAGCATAAATTAGAGATATTTTTACAACGAAGATATGTTTACAGTGGAACATGTTTTAGGTGCAGACGATTTATTATGATTGAAATCATTTAAAAATTTATCCGACATTCTCAAGTTATCTCTATTGTTGCAAAATGAAAAATTGTTTATTGTTTATTTTACAATAGAAAAAATTGTTAACTATATTTTATCAATAAAATGTGATTGAAAAATTAAAAAATTGATGTGTGCATGTGTAGAAAAAATCAAAAATTCATATCGCTACTGACTTCTTCGTCCAAATCACTACAAACATTATCAATGCCATCAACTAATTTAATTAACTTTTTTTTGTAATTTTCTTTTTAACTTTGCTAAATTATGAATATTTTAACATATAAAATTGACCATTTTTCGCAAAAAGCCACTTTTTTAAATCTGCATAACTTTCTTGCTTATGAAAAGATGCAGGTAATTTGTTGTCAAAAGCTAATACTTTAAATAAAATAACAAATAAGTTTCGTCAAATTCAAAGACTCCCTTTTTTGTTATAGCTTATCAAAACTCGCAAATTTTTGAGTGCTTATGTGTTTTTTTTAAGGTAATGAAAACTTTTTTACAAAAAACAAAAAATACTCAACAAAATTACTTTCATAAGAAAAATGAATTTTAAAATAATCCTCTTTATTGTTTTTAAGCAAAAACAAAAACAAAACCAAATAAGAAACAGTTTCGATAGTATCGTAAGTGTAGACGTAGAATTCCGTTTAAGTTGTAACCTCTTCTACTTTGTCTCTTTGGTCCGATTGTTTTGTTCATTTTGCACGTATTTTTATTGATCTTACAAAAATTAACAAATTAATTAATAACACTCAATTATGGACTACTTATCGAGGCCAAAACAGAGAAAAAGTTAAAAAGTAAGTATGATTAAATGAGCAAGCAAAAAGAAACAAGCAAAATTTCAAATTTATTCGATAATTTTGATAGGTTGAGTTCATTGACTTAATTGAAAAGAAGACGAAGCAAATGCACTTTCCTGTGGTGCCATTTTTGTCTCTGCCCGATATATAGTTTGCGAGCTACAGTCAGTTTAACTACTAATTTCAAATTGAAATCAAGACCCCTATTTTTCAAAAATCGTATGGTTACTATATTTCACGCTGAGCACCTGTCCTTTCCTCTCGTCTCTGTCTGATATTTAGTTTGCTAGCTACACTTTCGTCTCTGTTTGATGTATAGTTTGCAAAATAACACTCGCTAGTGCTAGTGGGATCGATCCAAATTAATTTGCATTAAAAACAAAAATTAAAATCTTACGCCATCTATTGGGTAAAGCATAAAAAGAAATATGATCCAACTCGTTTTTTTTCATAAGAGTTAAATCTAACCGGATCACAGACCCATTTCGTTAAATTTGACAGATTGAGTTCATTGACTGAGTTGAAAATTGGTTCATGACCTCTGGTTTCAAAATAGTATATTAGAACAGTACTGCATACATAAACCCAATGCGAACTAATGCTTACAATGCTGCCAAAGCGAACCAATCAGTTCATGCAAAACCAAAGCCATCAAGCATAAACAACGAAAGAAAAACAAAGAAAGCAGCAGGCACATAAGCAGATGATGATTGATTTTCTTATATAAAAACATGCATTTTTCTTCTTATATTTTACTATTTTGTGACTCTAATATTATAGTGACAAAATCCAAAATTAGATATTCATTCAGCACAGGATATATATCTGATAGTTTAGTATAGATATTAACTTTAAACGAAGAATATTAAAGGCTGTAGGTATACCCTAAAGTATTCGCCAAAAACGTTGTCTAATGACCTTGAAAAATCTGTTAAAATGACCCCATACAAACCGCGCCGTAAGACGTAATTCTACGTCAAAACATTAATTGTTTTTCTTAAAATAAAGATGTGTAGGGATCGCATTTGTTTATTGTTAAAGATATTTAAAAAAATCTTGAATATTTAAAATTGCTGAATTTATTACATGATGATGATAACTTCGTAATATGAGGTAGTTCCCTGCTGTATTGAAATGTGTAATGGTTACATCCTGCATAACCAATAAGTCAGAGAATTACTACTATCACCTGAATTACCTACAAGCCAGAGTTCAAGAACTTACAAAATGCATAACATACATATAAGCACTGAGCATATAATAGATGCTCTATTGTATGCTCAGTGATATAAGTTAGAGGTTGATATTTACCTCCATTATTACCTATTAGTCACAGGTTAACTCATTAACTCTTGCATTCAAGAGAAACAACTTACCTTTATTATAAACAAAAAAGTACTCGTTGTTTAATTTTACTTACCTTTGCTCTTGAAATATACACGGAGAGGAAAAAAAATGGTCTTAAATTAAGCTCAAAGCTTTCGTAACTGAAATCAGCTCAAAAGAGCTCAAAACCATCTCAAAACCATGATATAATTACTCCAAGGCAGTGATGCCACCCAGAAGAGAGTAAAAATCCGCATATTCGACATTAAAAATCCGTGTAAATCCGTGTAAGCAAATTTATATAGTTTTTTTTTTCAATTTTAAAGCTAGCAGCTTCACAATTAAAGCCGTTTGTAAAAATTGTTTGTATTTTTTTTAGAAACTGAATGGAACTTACAAAAAGACGCAAATAATGTAAAACATAATTAAAAGTAAAAACATAACTTAAAACATTTCTTCTAAAAACTTCTAAAAACTTAATCTTCTAAAAACTTAAAAATTTTGTTTAATGATTAAACATATTATAATCATTAAGAACAAAAATGTCTTAAGAACAGAGAATAATTAAAGTACCTGAAATATGCGGAGGACACAAGTTTTCGGAACTTGTTCATCCAAAAATAAAAACTTTTTGTTCCTCTGAAACTTTTTGAGCTTTAATCCGAAGATTTTTGAAAAGTACTGATTTTTACTAACATGGTAGTTAGTAAACCAATTTTTGAATAAAATGTTCATCTACTGTAGTTTATAAAATAAAAACTATTTCTTATAAAAAAAAAAAATCGAACGAAAAATAATATTTATTTTTGGTCGCCAAAAAAAATTAAATGGGACCTTAAAACTAAATCGTTGCCATCTTTGCCTACATGTGCAACTTAAGGGCTGGGTAAAGTTTTTAACTCTTTTTTGCAACCTTTTTTTATATCATTGCACAACATCTCAAGAATATTGTATCCAAATTTGAAGTCGATTAAAGCTATAGAGTAAAACTAATGGAAATATGAATTTTTAAGTAAGTGTACCTCGAACGCAACAACCTACGTGTACAAAACTTTAAAGCGATTTTCCCACAAGTTGTGTTTTCAATGTCCGTGTTCACTGCAATTTAAAAACTACTTCACCGATTCATTTTAAACGTACACATTTTCTACATATAAAATACGTCCCCTCAAAGTTTAGGTCCTTTTTTTACATTAAGAGGGTTTCCCACTCACAAAATGTTGGAATTTTTCGTGGAAAATAATAGTTTACAATTTTGATGGGCACCAAAGTTTTTAAATGAAAAAAAATAATCGAAGAACTTTGGGGGGGGGGGGGTTGGATTTGATGATATTTTGACTAAATTTTATTGGTTTTTGATTTCAGATAATTTCCGACCGAGATATAGTGAACACCGCAAATTTCTATTTTTCTAAGACGTTCTAGGAAAAGCTCTGTCACCGGCTTGTTTTTCAATATTTCGCAACAAAAAAATTACATGATATTGTTAAAAACTACTCTTAATAATTAACACAAGGTTTTTATGATTTTACTTCATCCATACTCTTAAAAAAAAATTCGCAAGCAAAGTGTTTTTTTATAAACGCAAAGTTATAACAAATAAAGTAAACATATTTTTGAGTGATACACTAATTTTGTACCGTTCAAGTTAATTTTGACCTTAAATTGACATAAACTTAAAAATCCTTGAAAATCCTCAAAAATCCGTGTGAAATTCTTACAAATCCGTAGATTTACCTTATTTTGTTGCTGTTGTCCGTTTATCTGTGTAAGGCTTAAATATCCGTAGAAATCCGTAATTTCCGTGTAGTTGGTATCACTGCTCCAAGGTAGTATTGACGTTTCTGATGGAAACGGACTTTTGTCAAAAAATAGGTCTGTTCCCGTACTTTTGTAGCAGAAATTCGCAAGTTAAAAAATTTGAGAGAGTAAGTAAAAAAGTGCTCTCTTTGCGTGAAAAATTGCAAAAAGAACGGGAACAGGTTTTTTGCAAAAAGTTGCAACTTTTGATGAAACTTCAACAAATTTTTGGTGGCAGAATTGCTATAGTTGATATCTAAGGAAGAAAATACGCTAGTTGTTATTGGAAAAAATTATATAAAATATACTCACATTTTATTCTGCTTAATGTGTATGTGGAACAATTAATTTCTACTTTTCTCGACATGTTGCTTTAATGGCTGACATAAGCTGTCAAAATATTGCACTTGCTAATTGCTGCGAGTTTTGCAACTCCAAATTTGTGTAGCAGAAAATAGCAACATTTGACAAGGACTGGATTTCACATTTTCGCTCTCTTTTGCGATTTTTTTGGGTACGGGAACAGGAAATCGTAGAAAATAGCACGAATTCGTGCGAATTCGTACGAATGTTCAAGTACGGGAACAGACCTAATATAACAAGAAAGAGAGCGCTCACAATCCGTCATAGCATACAATTAATTTTCACTGGTCACATTCAGCGTACCCAACAGTTGCCAACTGCTAAGTCAAAACTTGATGCACATAAATATGAAGTTGCGCATTAAAATGCATTTAAAAATAGAAAATTTTTAATTTGTCGGTAAAATTTCCATTCGTATTTGATACAAAGCTTGATATTTCATAAACTTGACAATTTTTCTGAAACTTCAATACCGATAATAGCGCTCCCCAATGTGTTGCTGACACAACAGTTGATACAGCTGAATGTGGCCAACGAATATAACAACGAACGGCTGTTTTTGACAAGAGTTCGTTTACTTGTAGCTGAGAGAATCAACATTTGTCAACACTACCTGGTAAAATTATTCTATCATGTCTCAAAACATACTATTCACGTTCTCAATTTATGTCAGAAATTGGGCTTGTACATTTTTTTGATAAACACGTCAATTTGTGCTAAATACGTGTAATCTTAGGCTTGTTTGAAAAAAATTAATTTTGCAGTTGTTGCTTTTAAACGTCAAAAAGATTTAGCAACCGAACGATGTAATTCTCAGTTGGTTTTTGTTGCCGTTAGTATAAAAGTGTATAAAAGCGCAGAAAAAAATTAAAAAATTATATTTTCCTGTCCGAATTGGATCAAATATATCTTATTTGCACAATGAAAATATAATTTTTATTATGCTTGTTGTCATCGCAGCAAAATGTCATAAATTGTTTTTATTTGAAAACATTTTTGGCATTTCATATATTTTGATAAACAATTCCAAAATTTCTTGGATTGGGCATTTCATTTGTTTACTAACAATCCCAAAAATGTCATGCATTGGATACAAATGAGCATGTTTTTTTATTGTTTATATGAGTATGTTTATGTTTTATGTCACCAAAATGACATAAATTGGGCACAAGTGAGCCCAATTACATTGATGAACAAGCCAAAAATTTCTTATTCAAAAATCACATATGGGCATCTCCCAGCGGCACGGACGCGACATTCGCACGGTTTTAATTACTCGAAAAACAAGAAAGAAACAAAAGGAGCCGATATGCATTTAAGTGTTCTAACGCGACGAAAGAGTGCTACATTTTATAAAAATATTGGCGAGATTTAGTACAAATTAGTACAAAGTAATAAGCAATCATTCAATGGAACGGACGCGACAAAAAATATAAGTTTTTTTAAGCTCGTATAGAAATATGCAAAATTTAGCTAATTTTGAGAACTTTTTTTTATATAATATACATGTTAATGGAGGTCAAAGGATAACTATTCTTTGTAGACTTATGAAATATAAGAATTATCTTTTATCTTTTTTTAAATAGATATAGCACGAATACGGACGCGACATCATGGACGCGACAAATTTTTCCACAGTAGTAAAATACACTAAAGATGTTCATTATAAATTTTAATCAAAATACATCATAATAAGTTGAATTCAAGTTACATAGCAGTAATACTAATCAAAATAAAAAAAAAATAAAGTTAAATGCTGTTACAGTGCTTTATCTTAACGTTTTTCTTCACTTTTGGTGGACCTTTTTTGGGAGATGCCCATATGTTAAGCACTAATGGGCGTGTTCCTTTTTTCATAACAACCACATTAGGACTTGAAATCAAGCTAATTATGGCTAAGCTCAGAATCTCTGTCGAAATCAATTGGTTTGAAATTATTTTCAGCTCAAATTTATCTCCGTGTACACGATAGAGGAAGACACTATCACCGTCATCTCTCTGGAGAAAAACTATGAAAAAGTAGTCCTGGTCCCATGGACATTGGGACCAGGGAGAACATTGGAAGAATATAAGTTATTCATAAATTTTGAAAAAATTTCAAAGTAGACGTAAAAACTTTAAAAGAAAAAAAAAAAAAAATTAGCCATTTCATTCATAAAACTCATGCTCACGAGGAGAACTAGAATAGTTCATGATATAAGTGACAAAAAGGAATGAACCTCAAATTTATGAAATTAGTGATCTAAATTCATATAATCTTCTAATATATAAAATCAAATGTTTGTCTGTCTGTCTGGCTGTCTGTCTGTCTGTTCCGTATAGGCTCGCGCACCGTTAATCCGATTAAGCTAAAATTTGGACACCGAGAGCTTTCATAGCGAGAAAGAACATAGGGGGTGTAAAAAAGTGGGCGGAAGTTTGTGGGCTCTGTAATAACTTCTTAACGCCTCAACCGATTTCCATGAAATTTGGTATGAAGGTTCCACTGATCCCAAAATAAAACATAGGCTATAAAAAATTCGAGAGATTTCCGCAAGAGGGCGCTTTAAGCAGTGCGTTTTTAAGACTCAATAACTCCTAAACTCCTGGACCGATTTCAATGAAATTTGGTATAAAGGTTCAACTGCTCCCAAGAAAAAGCATAGGTTAAAAAAGTGGGTGGAAGTATGTGGGCGTGGCACTCTGTAATAACTTCTAAACGCCTGGACCGATTTCAATGAAATTTGGTATGAAGGTTCAACTGCTCCCAAAATAAAACATAGGCTATAAAAAATTCGAAAGACTTCCGCAAGTGGGAGCTTTAAGTAGTGCGTTTTTAAGACTCAATAACTCCTAAACTCCTGGACCGATTTCAATGAAATTTGGTATGAAGGTATCCAGGTACTTCACCCAAGATAAAGCATAGGTAAACAAGTGGGCGGAAGTATGTGGGCGTGGCACTCTATAATAACTCCTAAACACCTGAACTGATTTCAATGAAATTTGGTATGAATGTTCGACTGCGCCCAAGATAACATAGGCTTTAAAAATTCTAAAGACTTCCGTAAGAGGGCGCTTTTAGTATTGCGTTTTAAAGATGCAATAACTCCTAAACTCCTGGACCGATTTCAATGAAATTTGGTATGAAGGTACCCAGGTACTGCACCCAAAATAAAGCATAGGTAAACAAGTGGGCGGAAGTATGTGGGCGTGGCACTCTATAATAACTTCTAAACACCTGAACTGATTTCAATGAAATTTGGTATAAATGTTCGACTGCGCCCAAGATAACATAGGCTATAAAAATTCTAAAGACTTCCGTAAGAGGGCGCTTTTAGTATTGCGTTTTAAAGATGCAATAACTCCTAAACTCCTGGACCGATTTCAATGAAATTTGGTATGAACGTTCAACTGCACCCAAGATAAAACATAAAATATAAAAAAATTCCAAACACTTCCGCAAGAGGGCGCTTTAAGTAGTGCATTGTTAAGACTCAATAACTTGATGAAACTTGGTAGGCATTTTTATCTGTTAATGAAATAGACCCTATGCTTTTAAAATTTCTTTCGACAAAACTCAAGGAATGAGCCGAATGCAAACGAAGTCAAGAACCAAAGACGAACAAAAAAAAATAAGTTTAACGAATTTCAGCAGAAGCTATATAAAGATGAAAAAAAATTAACCGAACAGTATCAAAATCGAATCGATGCTTTTAGGATTTTTTTAAATTGGAATTTTTTGAGATAAAATTGCATATTAAATGCATGCTAAGAAAAACTGAAAACGCATTTTTCTCGAAATGACTTTTCAAACTATACTCAGAAAAAAGTTTCTCGGAATATGATAAAAAAGGCTTCATATTTAGAGAAAAATGGTATAGACTTTGCTCCAGAGAATGTCTTTCTATAAATGCGATCCTAAAAATTCTCTTAAAATGCTAAAAAGCTTCTATGAAAAAGAGAAATATATAAAAATATATCGTTTTTAGAGAAAAATACTTTTTATTTATGAGGAAACATTTGTTTTTATTGAAGAAAATACTTCTCATAGTAAATTATTTATCAAAATATTGGAAAAATGAGAGACAATATTGTTTTTTGTGCGAGAAAAATATTTATCATTATAAGAGACATTGAAATATTTCCATTTCCTAGAAGTGAAGAAATATTTCTTCGAAAATGTGAAAATTTGTTCTAAATGAAGAAAATTTTATTTGAAAAAGAGAAAATTGCTATTATCAAAAAAAAAAGCAATTTTTCACCGGAGTGAAAACGTTTTTTCTGAGTGTGGGTGACCATTTTCCTCAGAAACCAGTCGTCAGATCGAGACGTTGAAGATGTTATTATTTTTTAATCATGTCTGGCAGGTACAGTTTTACGGAAATTTGACTAAACACTTTCGACAGAAAGAGGGGGAAAAACCACAAAAAACGATATTTAAAAAAATTTAAAATGTAATTGATAATTTAAAAAATGTTAAAATGAGAACAGTTTTGAAAATCGTCCCTTATCTGTGCTCGAGGTACAACCCCGAGTAACAACGGGTTTCATCCGCTAGTCCATGTATAAATAATACGAGTTATAAGATAAGAGTAAAGAATGCAAACTCATTCGCATAAGTCACGCATTTAGTAACTAAAATTCATACATCCAATGTAAAAAAGCACGCGTCGGTCTTCACACAAAAACAAACTGACAAACTGGGTTTAAATATCTCTCGGCTCTTTATAATAACTTCCAAGAAACAATTTTGCTATGCATTATTACTGAGGAATTAATTACTTAGGCTTTCTGCAGATTTTCCAAAAATGGTACCTTTATAATTTTTTTTCAACATGCAGCTGCTTGAGTCAACACGAAAACAAACTTAGTTTTTATGGCTGTCGCTAGCAACGAGATGCGTTTAAAAAACCAACATTTGTGAATAATAACATATTAAAAGTGTGTTCATTCATGACTTTACGTATGAGTGCACTGAGATTATGTACAGTTGCATTTATCATGCAGTATTTATACACATACTCATATATGAGTACCCTCAGCTCATGAACAGAATCACAAAACTAGTTTTAAGCACTCTTTAGAACAACTTCGATTTTAAATGATTGTTGCACTCAAAATTCATGTAGATGTTTTTACCCCTAATTGTTTTTTAAACATAATTTATATTTTCAGTGTATACTACAAACTTTTGTACATAAATCATTTATTTACTTTCTATATTATACTTAAAAGTAAAAGTAAACATTATATTCATATAATAATATTCGCAATTTATAATTGAAATAAAATTGATTAGTTTCTGTATTACGCTTCCTTCAAACATAATTATTTAAAATTTTCCACAACAGGCTTGTAGATTAAATTTAATTAAATTAAAGCTACGCTACAGTACCGTACCTCCTGTCAGCGACTCAAAATGCAAATTCATAATAAGCGCAAAAATAAAATGCTCAATACAGAATGGAAAAAGTTTTAGGTTACACACTTCCATTTGATTTGTAATGGTTAATAATTTCATGCTGATTTTAATTTAAGGGGGTTTTGTATATAAAAATATGTCACGTTTTGGTCACAGTGAATTTGCATTGCATACTGTAAAAAGTACAAAACGTTGTTCACACAGTTGCAAAAAAATACTCGACATGGATGTGAGAAATAATAGCAGAAATAGTGAGCAAGGCTAGCCAGCAGAAATTGGAGTCAAAGTTTATAATGATTGTTAGTCAGATTTAATACTTAAGATATTGAATTACTAAAGAGTAAGACGTAGGTAGTAAGAAGGTGGCATTAGGAAAATAAGTGTTGTAATAAAAGCTTAAAAATCTAGTTAAATTTAAAACGCTGTGGAATTAGTCAAGTAAGCGGCTTTTGATTTATAAAAATTTCAAAAAAATACGAGAACAACAAAAATATTCTTATCTATAAATGTTGTTGTCTTAGCAGCTACTTCCGTCAATGCCGTCAACACATTCTTGAAAAAAATAAAAAACAATTTATGTTATTTTGGTAGCCACTAAGAAGTGTTTCAGTGTCATGTTTTAGTTGCTTTAAGGCGTGAGCTCATGTCCATGTTCTAAGTTCACACAGCTCAGCACTGTGACAATAGCAGCAGCAGCAGCAACAATATGTTGTTTGTTGATCACGTTCATTTCAAAGTGCAGTTTTTTTTTTTTTGTTTCTTTTCAATGCAAGCCTAGACACAGTGCCAACAAGTTAACCGTAAATATAAACATTTTTTAGCATTTTTACATTTTTCGTCTAGCGTATGTCTATAACTTAGCAACCAGTTCATGGCTAATGTTTAGGCCAAAACTATTTACAGTTGGTGGCTTAGAGACATCCTTCTTTATTTGCTGTGTGTTTACTGTGGTTTGCAGTTTCTGCACTCAATATTGCTGCGGTTAAGTTCATAAATTATGGCCACTTTGGCATTGACTTGAGTGTGATTTTATTTACATTTTCAGTGGTTTGGGGATAAGTCATTTAGGCAAGAAAGTGGAGGAAATGGGATTTTTTAATATATATAATGTTAACCATCTTTAAGTTACAAGTAAAGCAACAACTTTAAAAACAACTGTTCAATAAATCTTAACCCTTCTTTCCATTTCCCTTGAACACTTTTTTGTTTCTCCTTAGAACCTTTTTCCTTAGAAAAAATGTATTTCTATTAAAAAACTTTCTGCCATTTGTGAGGGTTGAACTTTTCAAATTCAAATTTAAATTCTATTCAAATTCCATTTTTCAATACTTTCAAATTTCCGCTGAATGTACCACTTTGAGTAACATTGTTCTCAAAACTGTCAACTACTGCGCCACAACAGTTTATCGCCATCGCTTTTGTTTCAAGTGACAACAACACTGACAGCTCAATGTTGTACAACACGCCACCAACAGCTGCTCAACGTAGCCATAACTTAGCTAAATGTGGACTCAGCTTTTAAGACTTTTTTTTTTTTTAGCAAATTTTTTTTGTTTGCACAAAACCACGCTTGCTGCAATCCTTTCCAAAATACACACACACAAACACATATACTCAGACATACTACATACATTTATATCAACTAACTTAGTTTGGTAAGGATATTGCGTGGATGAACTCACTCATTCACTGACTTGACTGACTATAAATTGCGCACGCGCGGCGGCTGTTGTCAGATTGTTTTGTTGCTATAGCTTGTGATTTTGTTGTAGTGTCGTTGATGTAACATTGGCTGAAGTTGTCAACGGAAGTGTTTTTAAATTTATGTATTTAAGAATTGTGTGTTCCTTATTTCTTGCCGTTTATTTTAACCCTTTATTAGGTTTTATTTAAGCGGCGGTAAGCACAACAATTAAATGTCATGTTGACAGTTTAAGCTGTAACAACAACAACAACAAGAACAACATGAGCATCGCAGCCTCAACATGCATTATAATGAACATGTTAAGCTGTTGCAGCAACAACAAGAACAACAATACAGGCACAACGTCTCATTCTGATTGACATTTAAATGTAGCTGTCAGTAAGTTTATAGCATAGTTGTTGTTGTTGTCGTTCTGTTCTTTTCTACTGCTGCCCTCTCCAACAATTAATCACAATTTTATTGTTTGCCGTCCCGTGTCGTGATTGCAGCTGATTTGTTTGGTACTCATTTTAATTAGAATTCTGAATTTTATTACGTTCTTCCTTTTTTTCCACGTTTTTTTTTCTATTTCAATTGCTTTGCTTGACGTGCGCTCAACGCCTACGCTTTAAAATGCGTAGGATTTACGATTGGCATGAAAAATGGGTTTGGGAAATTTTTATTTTTCATCTATCTGTCTATTGATAGTTTTTCTCATTCTGAAATGAGTTTCTCGCTAACTCTCTACGCAGTGCTAGAAAATAATCAATATAAATGTCATTGCGTAGGATTTATGTCTGATGAAGATGTTAGGCTAAAGGATTTCTTAAGCCTTAGGGTGGGTTAGCCATATATTATCTATGATATATGTCTTAAAAGTTTCCACTTATAAGCATTACATTTAAACTTCAACAACTCATGGCTTATTTTTTTCTTTTTCATTGCAGGTATGTTAAAGTAACAGTTTATCACTACTTATATCTTGGTATACATTGTAAGTACATCAATTATTTATTAAGTTATCATATTGACATGAAAGCAAAGCTTAGGAAGAATCGGATTAATCTAATGTCAAACTTTTTAACAACAGAAACAGAAATGATCGAGATACCAAAGTGATGGGACATTTATGACATGAAAGGAGAGAAACTATTTGTATGCCGTTATTTAGACGTTCTCAAATAAATTGTATTATTTATAATTTGCATTGCAAATGCAACCATCCGTCTAGGAGCTATATACCTCTTAATGAAAGGGTGGTACAAACAAATTCTCGAACATTTGGAAATTATTTTATCCTTTACCCAAAGCTTACTGTATTACTTAAAAAGTTGTTTAAAATAGTGTAGGTGAGCGGTACATCTACGACATCCAGTTGGAAAATGCAACTCATTCAATGAGCATACAAATCTACCCACAATTTGGGTAGTAATTCTTATCAACACGAAGCTAACCAAAAGACCAGCCCATCAAATAAGCCTGGCATAAGCCCTGGCATGAGCCCTTATTCTTTGCGTACAGGTGATCATAAGAAGCTTTTGTTCGGCCCGAACAATCCCTCAAAATATCCATACAGTTGGATCAACAGAGTATACAGACAGATGAATAGTTATAAATAATTCACCTTTTATGGTATCTTGTAAGAACCTGACATGCGAAATCATTTAATATAACAATTTTTTGACTAGCCCAGAATATGACATACAGAATGAAGATGGAAAAGCTTACATATTCGCCAGTCATTTGAGCTTTTTGTTCACACCAAATGTACCTACTTCTGAATCCCTTTGATAGTAAATAATCCTAATAAAGAAATACTACTGATTATTATCAGAAAAAGGAATGATACCCAAAGAACTTAATCCACGTAAGTGGGATATGATAAAAATACTCGTAGAATGGTTAAATAGCTACCAAGCATAGCTGTTGTTGTTCCTACAAAATTATTTAATGCACTTCTTAGAATAGGCATCTTTTCATCGGTTTGAAAAAAATCACTTATAATAATGATTCCAAAGCTCGGAAAAGACAGAATATTTTCTATAAGTTTGTTTCCGTACGTGTCAAAATTGTTGGAGAAATTATTACTTCTTAACCTCTCAGGTTATCTTAGTAAAATAACTTTATAACCTCTCATCAATTTAGGTTTTGCAAGCAACATAGTATAAAATTAAATTAATTGCATGAAGCTCAACTTGGGGAAGTGCAAACAAATGACTTTTTCTCGAAGACAACCTTCTCGAACTAATTACAAAATAGGTGACTATACACTTGAGTTTTTGGAGGTTTTCGATGATCTCGGTGTAACTATGGACACCAAACTTCGCTTTCACATTCACATTAATAAAGCAATCAGCAGAGCTAATAGTACTCTAGGATTTATTAAACGATGGTCCAAAGAGTTTAATGATCCTTTTATAATTAAAACCTTATTCACATCGCTAGTAAGGCCCATTCTAGAATACGCGTCAATTGTTTGGTGCCCTCGTTATGGGTGTTACATTGATGATATAGAATCTGTTCAAAAGCAATTTCTTCTGTTTTGCTTACGTGATCTATATTTTAATTCAAACTTTAATTTACCTTCTTATGAATATCGATTACAGCTAATTAATCTGCCTTCTTTAAAAAATAGGAGAACTATGTTAAATGTTAGTTGGATTTTAAAACTCTTACATGGATATGTCGACAGTCCATATTTACTGAGTAAAATTTACTTTAATGTTCCTCTTCGACCTAGAAGATCTTTTGAGCTACTTTTTATGAACTTTTGTAGAACTAATTACTTACAAAATGAACCACTAAGAAGCGCTTGCGGTGATTTTAATTCCGTTTCAGATGTTATAACATTAAATGAATCCATGTACTCAATTAAACTTAAAATTTTAGATTATCTGCAGTATCGCCGCTGAGTCTGTACTAACACAATTTTCGCTTGGTGATGGATACAAAACTACATATAATCTGAATGGACCTGAACCTGTTTGGACCTCCTCACTTAATCTAATCGAACATGCTTGGTGAATGTCAACTCATCTTTCGGCCGTTCCATGCTGGTTGTATATTTTTTCTTCAAACATGCTAGAACGATTTGTATTGTATTTAAAATAATATAACTGGCCAATGACACCTTGTTGTCTAGTGCCTGCGTTCGCAACCATTTCTTGTTAAAGAATGAAATTGGTGTGGTGTATTAGACCTAGTTTGTCGAAATACCACCTTGCTTAGAAGAACGATTTATATTATATATATACATATGCTTATCAGTGTGGCGTACAGACCTTGTTTGTCTTGTTACCTCCCACCGTTCTATGCCGACACCAAGCCATTTTAAGTGTGGGTGGATATAACCTTATTTGCCTTGTTACCACAATGTTCTTTGCTGTCTAATATTCTTATAATTTCTTATAATTTATGTGTACATATTTAAACGTATTTTTTAAATTTAAATTGTATGTACATTTTCAATTGCATTTCTATAAATATGTAAATTTTGTATAATGCTAAAAAGTCTAACAAGGCTTAGCAAATAAATAAATAATAATAATAATAATAATTGAACAGGTGAACCGTATAACTCTTGAGATAAAAAGGTATTCGAGCTACGAGAATACTGCTCTGCTATTTTTCTCGACGTAGCACAAGCATATGACAAAGTATGACACGAAGGTTTTTTATATAAAATAAAGTGTTTACTTCTTTCGAATTCTCTCAAAATTTTGTGTAGTTGTACTTTATAAACTGAGCCAGGATACCGCTTTCAAAAGTAATATTGAGCTCATACAGAGGCTTTAGTCTGAACAATTACTCAGAACAATTACTGGATATCCTTGGTACATGAAGAACGATGACTAAACAAAGATTTTAAAATACGAATGGTATGGGACGAAATTATTTTCATAAAACAATGCTTCCAGCATGAGCTTCAAGATCAGCCTAACCCGTTTTCTTGTTTCTAAGCAAATATAGCCCAAACATCGGTTCTTAGAAGAAAAGATCTACCAGCTCTGTGAAAATTAGGACCGGTCAGCATTCATATCTCCAAAATAAAAATATTAATATTGTTGTTCTATTTTTTCAGGATTTCTAAACTTATTATTAGTTCTAAATCAGCAGATTCAATAGAAAAAGAAACGTCTAATAAAAATAAAAAAGCTCTGATGATAAGTAAGACCCAATTTAAGAAATGTGTGCCAAAAGCACGCATAAATTTAATAAAAAATCCAAAAACGTATTTGCAACTAATACCATTTACTATAGCTCTAGGCAGAATATTTCACAGCCAGGTATTCTCGACGTTTTTTTCCTTCTGAACACCGAATTGCTTATTGCATATCTTATACCCATCGTATTCCTGGAGCCGTTACAGCATAACTCTTTCCAAGCAACTGAAGAAGACTGATGCCTCTATAGGACCTAAGAAGTACTCCTTACACTACCGGGAAACTTCAAAAGCATAACACTTTCCAAGCACCTGAAGGAGACTGATACCACTATAGGACTTAAAAATTGCTTCTTAGGCTATCAGAAGACTTAAAAAGTACTATTATCCTTTTCCATACGTCAAGATAGATGCCTTTGCTCAAGCACTTACAATACACTAAAAAAACTTTGGCAACAACTTTTGTTGTATAATGACAAAAAAATTGATCAAGTCCTCCTGGTATTTGTCAATACGAAAACTTTTTTCATATCGTCGAATTCTTAGACTGAGTTCATAAATTTTTTGTCATTATAGAGTCAAGAAAACCTTTTATCAGGATTTGTTTTTTGAGCGTACTAGGTTTCCAGGCATTCCAGTGGTGACCATGGCATGCAGGTTAAGTGTGTGGCTTAGCATGCAAAGCTAAGTCGCGGCAAAAGTTTTTTCAATAGAAAAATTTTTCTGATCGGTCACCACCTCTTTGCCGATCTGAGAGACCTCAGAGAGAAAATTATGCCATGTAAAGCTTCTTGAGAACATGAACTTTAGCCGTTCGGAGCCGGCATAAAACATGTAGGTCCAGTTCTCGGTCAATTGTGTGCAAGCATTTAATAACACAAACAACACAATTGAGCATAAGAAGCTCGGTCAAAGTCCTTTCAAGGGTTGAAATGGCCAACCAGATAGTTTGAAGCATGTCTTTAGTTAAACAATCTATACCCGGAGATTTTTGCCCTTGAGTTGCATCATGCATATTCTTTCTCACTCTGTTAAAAATGAGTTTAACGATGTTTAAATGTCTACGAAATATTTTATATGTTATGCATTACGGGTCGTCTCTATTGCATCTGCCTCAAAACTATAAATGAAATTTTCGAAAAGTTTAAAATCTTCCTTTGTTTGCTTCGCGCATAATAAGAGAATTTTCAGGTAACTGCAAAGCAGACGAACTCACCATCCCGAGTATGAAAAACAAATATGAATGAAGAAACAGAATGCTTCTTATCACATAATAAAAATGGGTTTAACGAAAAAAAAAAAAATACTTGATAACCTCAAAACACTGATGTTGTATTAGCAACGTCTAGGAAATGTTATGAAATTAAAATGCTTAATATATAGGATGTGTGGAATAGGAATACGCAATCCACTTAAGATTCTTAGGATCTGCTATAACATAGCTATAGTTAATAATTAATATTGTTTCAAGAACTGTATGTCACAAAAGTGTTTTTTGGATTGATAGGATAGAACTATTTTTGAATCGATGTATTATGAGTTCGATACACACGATGTGAGAAGAAATTCTTTTAGCCCTACTTCCCTATGGTATGATTTTTTATATTTTTTTTGGTTTTTCCGTTTTTTTCTTTGCACGGGTCTACAAATTTCAAAAATAAAATTTCCTGTTCTAGCTTTGTGGCAAATACACTCGAAAATAAAGTTTAATATTTTTTTTTTAATTTTTCTCTCATGAATCAAAAAAGTTCCAAATCTTTAGTTAGTATCAAAAATGATACTAATGATCTCTTGTATTTGGCGAATATTTAGCAACGAGTGTATTTATTGAATAGAAGAATCTATATATTGAAGAGTATATATATTGAAAAACAAGTAAAGAAAGTCTAAAGTCGGTCTAGGCCGACTATGAAATACCCTAAACCCACTTTTAAAAAAAAAAAAAAAAAAATTAATTGTAAATGGGCGTGTCCGTGGGCGGATGAAGTCTATTTTTCCAAACCATCTTTGTCTTGTCATAAAAAACATACGTGCCAAATTTTAGCTCTGTAGGTTAAACACATGCTTATTTATTGCGTTTTCAATTTTTGGGTTGTATGGGAGGTAGGCGTGTCCGTGATCGGATGATGTCCATTTTCCGAAGATATATTTGTGTTGGTATGAAACACATACATATCAAATTTTATTGTTGTAGGCTAATTATGAGCTGAGCTATTCAGTTTTCAATTTTCGCGTTGTATGGGAAGTAGGCGTGTCCGTGGGCGGACGATGTCCATTTTTCAAAACCATCTTTTTTTTGTTATAAAAAACATATGTGCCAAATTTTAGCTCTGTAGGTTAAACAGAGGCTTATTTATTGCGTTTTCAATTTTTGGGTTGTATGGGAGGTGGGCGTGTCCGTTAGCGGATGACGTCCATTTTTCAAAGACATCTTTGTGTTGGTATAAGACACATACATACCAAATTTTGTTGTTGTAGACTTATTATGAGCTGAGTTATGCAGTTTTAAATTTTTGCGTTGTATGGGAGGTAGGCGTGTCCGTGGGCGGATTCCAAAAATATTCAATAGTGCAGATCCTTGGGTACATGTGACCATGTGTACCAAGTTTCATCCAATTATCTCAACGTTTCCAATTATCCTTCTTCTTATCCTGTGTATACGGACAACACACAGACGGACGGACGGACGGACGGACGGACGGATGGACATAGATAGCTCGACTCACGTGGTGACGCTGATCAAGAATATATATACTTTTCTATACCGGATTCGCTTCGTTCTATGCGTTACAAACGTTTGCACAAAGTTAATATACCCTGACCTTTCAGGTTTAGGGTATAATAAAACGTCTTCCTCATCCACAAGCGTCGCTTTGACGTAGACGATGAACCACAGCCGAAGAAACGAGCTCAATGAGGCATGAAGGCAAATAAGTATGGTAACTTCTGTTACTCCTGTCGCAAAGCGTTATGCCCGGATCATTTCCAAAAGTTTAATTTGTGTTGAGAATGCAAAATAAATAATAATAAAAAAGATTTGGATTTGTAATTTGAGTTGAATTATAAATTTCTTTGATTATTTTAATAGTATCAAATTTGACCCCAATAGAGAATTAGAGACTGATTTGAAACAGGGAAGTAGGATTAATATGACATTTCTTTTTTGTAATAGACCAAGCAAAAACCAACATCAATTCCCAGAAAAGGAGTCGATAGAAAAGTGTCGGTCTTTGAGATTTCATTCAAGTAACTCACAGAACGTGGCGGAAAAAGCTTCGCTTTAAAAATTTATAACAATATGACTACCATTCATATAATCAGTTTGCATAAAATCAGCTACAAACTACAAAAAGTTGTACAAATTGTAACAGTAACATTTCTTGAGGTACAATTTTAACAATAAGGAATTTCAATTCTGAAGATTTTTCAAGCCTTGTTAAAAAACCTTGAAAAAGCAATCAAATTTAAAATAACTTTCAACAGTTCCGAATAAGCTATAAGTTTCCGTTTGTATTATAGTACTTCCAATCAATACATATTCTATTTAAGTTATATATTTTTTCACAACTTTCATTGAATCTAGTCAGAGTGTTTCCCACAGATTTCAAGTTTTCATATTCTTGCCCCGCTCTACATTCCGTTTGAATAATGTTAGAAACCATAAAATTTGACATAAACGCTTTTTCGACATTGCGTATATTTATCATTTCCTCAAGACGACGCCATTGAATGAATTTCCTTATTTGCTACAAACTAGAACCATAGAACAACGTTAAGTCTTCTAGAGTAATGACATCGATGAGTCTGCCGCCACGATTCTTCCAATGTGCCCACAAAGATTTTCATTTATAAGCCATGCTTTAGTTTTTTTCTAATTTTTGTTTTTCTTTTTTCTTGTATTGCAAACGATCTGCGGTGATCTCGTTATTTTCACAGAAATTAATGCTTTTCAATTAAAGAGACTAAAGCTGTAGTGGTGCTGCAACTAAGAAGTAATACTTGTAACGAATATGCAGGAAAAACGGGTATTTTTGCACTTAGCTTTTAAAAAACCTGCATCTTGGATAGTATTTAATACAAAGAGTAAGATCGAAATATTAATTTAATAAAGTCAAATAATTTTTGACATACAATTTTTTATTAGCCCAAAATCTTCTGAAGTGGATACTTCTCCTCTTTGTATTCGGATTTCTCATATATATCACTACTTTTCATAGCTTGTTCTATAATTTTATGATATTTATAATTTTTGTTCTTGTTATGTACATAAAAAATATGCATTTTTCTGCAATTAATCAAGCAACAAGAAGAACATCGTCTTAGCTCATGAATAATGTACCACCGATTAGAATATCAGCGCATAATACTGACTATACCAAAGCCAAGCCTAGGTTTTTTAATAGAAACAAAAAAAGTTAAAAAGCTTAAAAATCCATAAAAAGCAGTGACAACAAATTACAAAAAAAAAGAATTGAAAAAAAAGTGTGTATCTGACGCACTTCAGCTAAATAACCTACAAAGTACCAGCAACTCAAAATGTACTCAAGCGTTTAATTTGACCGCAAAACTAATGACTGGCTGACAACAACGACGACATCCACGACAACGACACTCTGTCAACCACTAGCAACTGTGTTCCAAAAATGGGTTACCATCAAAAATAATTGCTGACTGGCACAAATTGAAAAGTGATATTCGAATAATGGTAGCAACGAACGACGACTTCACTTCTTCACTTCTTGCTGCAACACTTGTCTAGAAACTGGTTCTAATTTAAGAAGCTTTTGCTATATAATTGCTCCGCACTCAATAATGTAGGCCTAGAATATAGTTCATATGATTGAGTGCTGGAAGCTGGTCAAAGTTGTGGTTTTGTCATTTAATTAATTAACACGCAGACAAGTTTCAGATACATCAGCCAGACTCTGTTGTTCTGAGTTGACTTTTTGTCATGGCGATCACGGAAGATCACGTCGGATGTATAACATACTTTGTTGTGTCTATTAATTATTTTCATTGTTTTTTTTTTTCTAAATGATGAAGTTTCGTTTGGCTTTAATTATGAAAGTGAAACGTGAAAATAATGTCGCCAGGCTTAGAGGTGCTGGACTACAGAGACAGTTAGACACTGTGTACTGCCAGCTCAAGAACTTGGCTTTAACTCTTTGAAAGCCATTCACGTTGGCCTTTACGTTCACTTTTGTCTCGTTTTCTGGAAACCGTGAATTTTATGTGCAACCATGACAAAAATGTGTAAACGATATTTTTTGTTGGCGTGTTTTTTCAATTGCCTTTGTTTTTGTTTTAGTTTTCTTACCCTGCCTGACATGCAGTTTTGTCGTTCCACTGATCTTGGTTTATGTTGGTTGTTTTTTTCGTTTTCTGCTCTTGGTCTTGGCTGTTTCTTGTTCACGCCTTTTAGTACGCTTTGCAATTGTTGACGCTTTATGGAGATTCATTGTTAATTAAATGTTACGTTTTTCATTTTCTTACTCCTGCAGATGGTCTTGTTGTTTTGTGGTCTGTAGTCAAGCTTTGGATGAGTTGGTTACGAGGTGCTGAAATTTATGAACAAACCATGACGCTTTGTTGGCAGGCAAAATATTCAATATTGTGAGAATGTGTAGCAAATTAGTAAAGACGGCTATTTTAATGAATAGCTTTTAATGCGTCTTTAAAGCAAGAAAGGATGTGGAGAAACAGGCAAAAGTATTATTGGGCTTTAGAGCTTTAAGATATTCAGTAACATATTCGCCTGAGATATCAAGAATTTTCATTTCGAAATCAATTTATCAATAAATTATTATATTGATCCGTACCGAGTGAGATATAAGTTTATACTTTAAACTTAGTACTCTGTTCAGTTTCATGTGCAATTTAACTCAAATTTCCATACAAAAAAAACCATAGCTGTGAAATATGTGTGAAAATATTCACAACATGTTCGTCAAAGAAGTACTCTGCCTGTGAAAAATACTCGCAACATTTCTCTTGCGATATTTTTTTTACGACAATTTAATTGAACGGCCTTTTTGCTTTGAAGTGAAAAGTGACAGTTGTAGCAAATTTTTTGTTTTAAACGCAAACGAAGAGAGTACTAGGCTTTACCTTAAAATAAAAAATATGTATTTAACTAAAAAATCTGTGTCGACAAGGAATAACCGCTAAAGTCGAGTTAGGACAAACTGAGGTTATTACTTTCATTGCGTTTTTTCGCAAGAAAAAACACTTGTATGCAAATTTTTATGGTTGTTCCTTCAAAATTGAATGTTTGAGGCCATCAAATCTAAACAGCAAAAGTCAGGGTACCCTGATATAAGGTAGCAATTTTAATCTAAAAAATGCTCTTCTGAAATTTTCAAAATGAGTTTAGCTGTTATTCCTTGTCGACACAAAAATGTAAATTGTTATGATATTGTATTATGAGGGCTGGAATATAATATGACGAAAAAACAGATCTGGTTGCTATGCCTGGTGAAAGTACAGAAAATGATTTAACGGCATGTTGTGCCTTACCGAACAATTTTTGCTGCTTTCTTTTCCAATACGTCAAGACCAGAAACTTGTCGCTTTTCAAGACCAAAAGCTTGAACCTGAACCCAATTCAGCTTATGTGACACGAGATAAAAAGAAGAGAGTGAGCTACTAATGTCGATGAAGCCGACCGTGAATGGCCGACCGTGAATGGCTTGAAAAGAATGCTTCTAGGGGCTCTAATGGCTATGAATAAAGTAAAGAATAAAATTCGTCATCATAAATTTTGCGTCACCAGAGAAATTATTAAGAAAACTTGACATTTTTATTTATAGACTTTTGTGGGTGTGTTCGATTATTTGAGTAAAAATATAAGTAATTTCTCAATTAACATTGTGGCGAGGGGTATTCGTTGACGAATCGCTTGTAAATAGTTTTTTTCGTATTATTTTCGAATAGTTTGATTTTGTCTGAATCAAAGGTTGGCTGGATGCTTAAAGAAAGCACCATAGCTCTTGCCGGAGCATCACAGACAAATGCTCTTATGGTGATGCTGAATATTTTGTTGCAATATTAAAATCATTCGTCCAACAAAGTGTTCAGTTCTTCAAAGAAAAGTGATTCGTTTAAGAATTGCTTCTTTTAAAATTTATGATTCGTTATGAATAGCTTCTTTTAAATATGAAGATTCGTTAACGAATTAATTTTCTAAGGTTTGACGACTCGTTCATGAATTGTTTTTGTTGATTTGAACGATTCGTTAACGAAGGAGGAATTTCTCCCGTTCACGATAATAAAAATTAGTTGTATATGATAATTGCTGTTGAATGAAATGTACATGTCGTGTTCATGTCGTGTATGAATCATGTATGAAATGAAAATAAATTCATACACGATATCATAAGTGAATCATTTTGTTTGTTGGGTTCATTCTCATCTATTCTTTTTGGGAAATATTTTCAATTTCGAACAATTATTCTAGCATCTGGCTTAGGTTTAGAACTTCTAACATGCAAAAATCTTAAGCAAACATTGATTCGCTTAAATTAAAAGACTTCAATTGACTTCCAATAAATTCACAGTTTTAGTGACTTAAAGTAACTTAAAACGATTGCGAAGACTTTAAATGATAACAATTTCATGCAATCAATGACTCAAAATAGTGCGACTTCAGTAAATGAATCAAAAGACTTCAATTGACTTCAAGTGATTTCAAGGATTTTCAATATTTTCTCAAATGACTTTAAATGATTAAAGTGACAACAAATTTTTATAATTGAACAGAACCAATGACTCCAAGGAGCGTGATTATAATCAAAACGAATGAATACAAATAACTCAATTGGCTTCAAGTGATTTTAAAATTTCAGTGACCTTAAATCATTTCAACCTTAATTTCAACCTTAATTTTAACTATAAATCATTTCAATGCAAAAAATCACAACTTGAATTATAGTTGATATATCAAAGATACCTTGATTAATCATTCTATATCATTCTATATCAAATGAATAGAAATGATTTTTAACTGACTTTGAATCAATAACTCAAAAAAGCACGACTTTAATCAGTGTGAATGATCAAAATATAATTAAAATTTCTAAAGATAGAGACTTTCCAGGACATGGTAAAGCAGATGATCTCACATTGAACCGATACTACGAAACAATTACCGGTACAGTTAATAGAAAAGTAAAAAATCCCGAAGTGGAAACTTCCAAAAATAGTTGAATTCAATACAGGTAAAACTCAGTACTCACAAACGAATTGATTGTCCCTTAGAAGCCCTCAATACGAACAGTGAACTTCATGTGGAGTCATACGTTCTAAACATTCTAGGCATATATGAAAAACTAGTAAGGTATATCTTCGACTTGCCCGAAGTTAAAATACCCCCACGGCCGATTCTTATGGGTAGAAGAATCTTAAATTGGAGAGCTTTTTGTAAGAGATTTTGAAAGATTTTATTATTTTTATGTGTCTAAAATACATACATATCAAATTGTTTTCTTGCAGCTTATATATAAGCCTTTTTATAAAGTTTTAAATTTTGGGGTTGTATGGGAGGTGGGCGTGTTAGATTGTGTATGACGCTCATTTTTCTAACACACCTCAGTTTTGACATTGAATACACAAATACCGAGTTTCCGTCTTGTAACTTTAATATTAGCCTCTTTATAGATTTTTCAATTTTGGGGTTGTATGGGAGGTGGGCGTGTTAGTGGGTGGATGACGCCCATTTTTCTAACACATCTTAGTTTTGACATAGAATACACATATACCAAATTTCAGTATTGTAGCTTTAATATTAGCTTCTTTGTAGAGTTTTCAATTTTGGGGTTGTATGGGAGGTAGGCGTGTTTTTCATCCGATTTAGCCCATTCTCGAACTTGACCTTAGTTTTTTTATCTTAAATATTGAATTTCATTACGATAGCTTCAAAATTACGGCTGTAATCGTGTCGACAGACAGACGGACAGACGGACAGACAGACGGACATGACTAAATCAACTTTGGTGGTGATGCTGAGCAAGAATATATACTTTTCCATACCTACCACGCCTCCTTTTAGGTGTTACACACGTCGTGACAAAATTAATATACCCCTTACGTAGTACGCGTGGGGGTATAAAAAAGCGGTCAAATCCCTAGATTTCTTAGCAGATTTTCCCACAATCTACATAAGATCTGTGGGATTAGTTAGGCTTTCAAGTAATTCGGCTCGAGTCGAGTAATAGTTAAATATCGAATAACTGGACCTTGCGAGTAACTCGAAGTTATTCGACATTTTGAGAGCGTTTACTTATGAGTTGAAAATTCCACTAAAAGTCAAGATTGAAATCCTTTTAACAAATTACTAGTTTGTTAAATTTTTCCTGTTAAATTTTTGGGAATGTTTTCAGGTTGTACTTTCAAACAGCCGCCTTATTTATTTATTATTTGGTGACTACCCTGAAAACAGATTCGGTTTCAGATACCCATTGTTACCTAATTCGCACCCGTACCGAATATGTAAAATACAAAAATTTTGGTGTCCAATTTATTCGTTATCTTTAAAATTCTAACATCACATTCAAAATCAGCGACCCACTAAAATTGTTAAATAGTGTTTAAGACTATTTGAAAAACATATTTTTAAGTGCCAACCCTAGGTAAAAAATTACATTATTTTGAAATTTTGAAAATGTATTGGGATGCAGTGTCCCATTTTTACCTAGAGCTTACCTTAGCATCGAATTTGTTAACATCGGGTTTGAAATTCCTTTTATGTTCCATCATTTTCTATTAGTTTCATTATGCCTGAATTTCTACAGGGTATGTCATGTGGTGACCGTGGCATGCAGGTTAAGTGTGTGGCTTAGCATGCTCGGAGCCCGGGTTCGATCCCCAGCCGCGGCGAAAAGTTTTTTCAATAAAAATTTTTCTGATCGGTCACCACCTCTCTGCAGACAATGGCAAACCTCAGAGAGTAAATAATGCCATGTAAAGCTTCTTGAGAACATGAGCCGTTCGGAGTCGGCATAAAACATGTTGGTCCAGTTCTCGGTCAATTGTGTGCAAATATTTAATAACACACACAACACAAGTGATCATAAGAAGCTCGGTCAAAGTCCTTTCAAGGGCTGAAATGGCTTTTTTTTTTTTTTTTTTTTTATGTATGTGTTGGAAAGGCAGTTAAGAGAAAAAAAGTTGAGAACATGTTAGAGAAAACTTGAGTTACACGTTATTTTGTGTTCTAAGTCCTAATGTATACCTCATAAACAGGGTGTCCCGCAACTGAGTACAACTATTTACGAAGGTGAAAGGTAATGTCGAGTTGAGCAAAAAATCGTATGGTAGGGGTGGTCTTTATACACATTCTTAGGAGCTAGAGGGTTAATAAGTATTTCAAGATTTTGATTCAAGATCAAAAACTTACTCACAGAAAGGCAATAAAATCAACAAACCCCACCGATTTAACCGTTCCTGAGCTGTGCTCGTCTGAAGATGAAATCAATCGGTGGAAACAACTAAATTTCAACTTTGAGTCAAAATTTCTCAGAATTTCACGTAATAAGTTAAATTTTTTTTCGTAATAAATCTTGCAATTTATTCAGTTTTCTTTTCAATGACACTTTAAACATAAACATATCTCTAAAAATAAAAAAGTTGACTATACTAAAAAAATTATACTTATAAGAAAACATTGATATTATCTACTGCATAACCATGTTTTTCCATATGTTTTCTAATAAGTATAATTTTTTTAGTACTGTTTCATTTCTTCCATTAATAATTTTCATTTTTTTATCGATTAAAATAATTTTTTATAATTCCCGAGATTTTTTAAATCTAAATAATAGATTTTTTGAGCCAACTGATATAAAGTGTAAAATTTTAAAAAATTTGATCAAACACCTGGTATCAAAAGACAAATAATTTCTCGTGCTACAAAAACCAAGCTGTGAAGTTTTAAACAACAGTAATTTTTTGCAAGTTTTTGACGTAAACAAAAGTTTCCAAGAATACCCCGACTTCTCCTTGTGAAACTAGCAAAATAAAAAAAAAAAAAACAATGAATTTACCAGTTCGGATCTTGAAGGGACTTTGAGGAAGGCCTTTATTATCAAATTATGTTGTTTGTGTTCCGAACGACACCAACAAATTGAACGAGAACTGTATTTACGTGTTTTGTGTCAACTTCGAACGGTTAAGGGGGCGTCCATAAATTACGTGAGGTGTTTTTTAAAATTTTCTGATTTAGATGAGATTTGACTCGACCCCCTCCCCCCCTTAAACATCTCACGTAATTTATGAACGCCCCCTAATGTCCAAGAAGCTTTACATGTCATTATTTACTTTCCGACATTTGTCTGCATAGAGCTGACGACCGATCAGAAAAATTATTATTCTATTGAAAGAACTTTCTGTCAGATGTAAGGATTGAACTCAGGCTACTGCAGTCCGATGGCTCACAGGCCATACACTTAGCACGCACGACCACAGCTGCCAGATTGAAATTATCAACTTTACCTTAAAAGTTAACGGTTAAAATTTTTGATTTGTAAAAGATTTGTTTGCACAAAATCAGTTGATAAAAAAATTTGCTTTCTAACATTTAATCCCGCTGTGAATTCAGCTGAAGGCATAAATCGAGCGCATAACTCCACATCAACTCACAAGAAATAAGTTCAAATGAACGTACGCCCCCAAAAACGCCTCAATAATCGCGCGTGTCTGCATGTGTCACTGTGGTCGACACAAGATTAACATTAAAAAAAAGCTCGTGCAGCTGCCTTAACCAATTCTATTTTGTTTGGCTATCAAATTCCTGGCAGGAGTCAAGCTCAAACGGTATTCAGCGCATAACGCACACCCGCATTTAAAATATTTTTTTCCTGTACTTAGATTCACGCTTTTAAATGCTGCCAAGTTTCGCAGAAAATAAATTGATATGACAAACCCACGAGCTGTTTATTTGTACAATAAGCTACCAGCTACTTCCAAAATCTGCGAGTGAGTTTGTGTGTCGCTTGACTATCTATTTTGCATGGCCATGTTGCGGCACCTAGCAGCGCATACGAGTGGCACACATGTGAACCCTAGCGTTGTACTTGAGCGGTGGGCGTTTGTTTTATTCTTCTTTTAAACTTTCAGCGGAACTTTAGGCAAACGCAGCTGATAAGCCGAATTTCATAAAAATATTATTATAGCCTTAACTTAAAGGCTTGTTTGTTTTTATTTTTATTTTTGCCAGAGTGGCAACGCCACATGAGGAAGTCGTTTGGCGTGTAGGCGACACTTTAATGACTTGCAATCGGCTGCAGTTAGTAAAGTGATGACATTTTTGCTGATATGCAGCAGCATTTATACGACTAACTCCTGGGCTGCCTTCTCAGAGTCAAATTCTAGTAGGCTAAGTTTTATTGGTCTTAAATCTCAAACACTCCTTGTGCAATCGCGCCATTTTGCTAGCTGAAGCGCCATTAGATATGCTTTATTTTAGGCGCGGTTGTTATTTTAGTTCATTGTTTTTGCTGTTGTTGTTACTATCAGGCAGCACCATCTTCTTTTGTTTGTTCTCTAAGCTTCTGCCAATGACCTGGATGAACTTTCGGCACCTAGACAACCCTGACGTTATCGCCAACGTGCATCTGCAGCGGCAAATGTTGCGTTGTTTAGTAAATTCTAAGTTTGGCTTAAATTGTTGGCAATAAAAAAATTGCACTGCTGTCTATTATATTCATTTCAAAAGTTTTTTTTTTGTTATTATTTAAATTTGATTTAGAGTTTGAACCAAGCTCAGTGATAATGATGATGCTGATGACGATGATGCCCTCTAACGATACCAAGGTCCTTCATGTTTTGTACCCACTCGCTGCTCTCTGTCATGACCACAATCAAGGCATATTCAGGCTATGGGCTGAATTTAAAGCAACAACAACAACAAAATAACAACAGCAAAACCACAGCGTTTGTGGCTTTGTTTTCTGCCTGTTTGCTGGCTGTGCCCGCTTTTTGACTTACCAACTCTGCGTTTTGTTGCACATAGCTTTGCTTGTGACCCGTTTTGTCTGACTTAGTTATTCATTTCAGACCCTCCACCACAACCCTCCGTCCCCTCTCTTCCCAACCAACACTTTTGTGTGCTTATCTTCTGCTGCGCATCTTGAACTTACTTGGATTTGCAGCTACTTTTGCATCTTGAGCAACAACCACCATCAAGTTTATTTTTGTTTTCATGTTTTTGCTTACTCAGTTGCTGCCAATATTTATCCAATTATATTGGCATAAAAGAAAAGTTTTTTTTTGTTGTTGTTTTGTTTATGCTTGGTTTTGGTTTTTTGGTTTGTCGTATACGATTTCTCTGGGTTTTACTTTTGCCGCATCCAATGCAAATATTATATTTTGTCATTCCTTCGATGTGAGTAGCTTTATGTAGCTCTGTTTGCCCATATTTTGTTGTCTTTTGCTGCCATTTTTGGTTACACTTTGAAGATGCAAAATACGAGATTGTGTGAAAATTGACAACACTGACAGAGACGGGTAGTTTAAGTGCAACTTCACATATTTTTCTTACTGCTTTGGATTTATAATGCATGGTACTGTAAGTGTCTTTAAAAGGAGTTAATTAGCGTTTGTTGCGAAAATACGAGTGCTGTGGAATGATACTACTTCGTCGATATTGGCAGTCAGGCAAATGCGTGACATATTGTGGGAAATATTTTTGCATACAAGTCATACCGTGTTCAATGTTGAACTGTCTAAATAAGGCAACGTTATAACAATCTAAAAAAGAGGTTAAATAGCTTTTTATTTTTGCTGAATTAAACTCATAAACAAGTCAAACTTAAAAAATTGAAAGGTACGAGTATGTTCCTCATTATAAAAGAAATTAAGAAGTCTTGCAAGATATAGCTTAACAAAATTTTAGTCAGAGATTTAATTCTTAAGTGTTTCACATCTACTCAATGTATCTGCAATAAAGAGGAATGTAAGAGAGGGTTCATAAAATGTCAGTCAGTGAAGTCACTAAATTAGGGCAATAATAAAAAAATCATAAAAATTTCCTGACATAAAAAAAATATGCTCTTTGGACTCATTATTAAAATCAAAATATTTCTATACATATAAAAAGTGAGTTTAGTCATTCAATATTACTCAAAAGAAAGCTCAATTTGAGTAGAAGTGAATGATTTTACTATTGATAGGGTTTTAATATAAAATAATTTAACTTAAATGAGTGCCAAGATATCGCTTCTTGGTGCTTAAAGCTCTACTGGAGATATCCCACTCCATATTTCAATCCGATACGCATTTTTTCGTATTTAGTTTACTTGGAAAAAATTTACTTGGAAAAATATGGTCTTATATATCTCTACGATTGCATATAGCCCGATGTCTAATATGAACCATATTGGTTTAAGCGATTTTTTTTAGCAAAGCTTTCATTAGTTTTAAGGTAATCCGCTATAATTATGGAAAATGTATGGGTTTTGCCAATTTTAAATCCTTTCTTTATTTTCTTCCGTTTTTTTTTCAAGTTTTGAAAGCACAGTGGAGATACTTTTCAAGTCATATTTCTAATTCTTTCAAAAAAGTCATTAATTTTTCGAATTTTAACGGTTAAAACAAAACGAAATATTTTCATCCTTCTGTCCCATAACTTGAAAATCTAATATGTATTGTTGCCGTTTGAGTACTGTTAGTATTTTTAATTCATTTTTTTAAATTTTTTTCTAATATAGAGCAGCTCAAAAGGTATGATAGACATTTTGGTCAGGCTAGGATTTGTTTTAGCTGGCTCGTTCGAAAAAGTTTGTAATTTCCCAGAGGATGATGTATATATAATTAAATTCCGCGAATACTGTAAAGCAATAAAAATTAAAAAAAAAAATTGTATAAACTTATGTCTGACTGGAAAACTCTTGTGATACCAGGTTCATTTTATACCGATTGCAGTCCACTATATATTTTTATTTGAATTTTGTGAATGCTGATGACGGGAGTTTTGATGTGAGGGCTTCCCGACTATATTCTTGCATGTAAAAAAACTTGTTGGAGAATATTACAATTACAAAATATTTTTAAAAATATGTATATTTATCCCTGATTGAATGATTGATTTGCTCGAATTCGAGTAACCGGTTCTAATACTAAGTAAATATAAATGTCCAGATAAGCTCTTTATTCCTACAACTTCGAAAAATTTATTGTCTATGTTCAAAAATTTGGAAATAGATAAGATCAAAAACAAAGCGGTATAAACTTAAGAACTTGAATTTGAGGCAATTTGTATACCTCATTCAATTCAAGTTATTAAGTAATCTCTTTTACAAACTTATCTAGCATCAACTTATCATCAACTTTTGATCTTTGCAAAACGAGACATCCGGACACTTATGGGAATAGTAATGAGTCCGTGCCCAATTGGATTGATGTCCATCAGGATTGGTAGTATAGCACCAGACTTTTGTCGAAACTGCAATAATTTGGCAGAAGTGGAAGCAATAACCCACCGTCGGCGCGAATGCCAAAATTTACAGAATCGTCTATCCCGATACAAACAGATTTTTGAAGGGCTTGTAGATGCTAGTGAACACTTCTATACATATGGAAGTTCACTAAAAGCATAGCATGATTTGCGGAACTATCATGAAGAAAAAGGAATACGGTTTATAGTAGACTAAAACATAAGTTTAACAAAAATCAAGAAATTCGCAATGGAACAAAAAACCCATTGAAACATCTTAATGTTTCTTTAAATCCTTTTAACCAAAAAAGTTTGTTTATTTTTAATATCATTTAAGATTTCAGAAAAAAATGTTGTTATGTATTGATCTCACTTATTTCAAGCTATTCCGTTTTTTATATTTTGTTAAAAATTTTTTAATACTATATTTTCTTAAAGTGTTTATCTGTGCAGATCCCTTTGATCTGTGCGTTCCAATATTTTCCTCTCCAATTAAAATTTGCTTTTTATACTCCCACGCGTACTGCGTGAGGGGTATATAAATTTTGTCACGACGTGTGTAACTCCTAAAAGGAGGCGTGGTAGGTATAGAAAAGTATATATATTCTTGCTCAGCATCACCACCTGAGTTGATTTAGCCATATCTGTCTGTCTGTCCGTCTGTCTGTCTGTCTGTCTGTCTGTGGACACGATTACAGCCGTAATTTTGAAGCTATCGAGCTGAAATTCGATATTTAAGCTTTTTTCTTAAAAACTAAGATCAAGTTCGAGAATAGGCTAAATCGGATGAAAACCATGCCTACCTTCCATACAACCCCAATAATGAAAACTTCATAAAGAAGAAAATATTTAATCTACAAAACTTAAATTCGGTATTTGAATAATTTATGTCAAAACTGAGGTGTGCTCGAAAAATGGGCGTGATCTACTTACTAACACGCCCTCCTCCCATACAACTCTAATATTGAAAACTATATAAATAGGCTTTTGTCGAAGCTACAAAATTAAAATTAGATATTTATTATTTTTGTACAAAAATTGAGACGTGTTAGAAAAATGGGCGTCATCCACTAACGAACACGACCACCTCCCATATAACCCCAAAATTTAAAACTCTAAAAAACGGCTTCCATTTAACTACAGGAAAAAAATTTGATACGTTTGTATTTTATATCAAAACTAAATTGTGGAAAAGAGTGGGCGTCATCCGCATACGAACACACCCACCTCCCATACAACCTATTAAAGTGAAAACTCTATAAATGGGCTAATATTTAAGCAACAGACCTGAAATTGGGTATTTTTGTATATTATATCAAAACTGAGGCGTGTTAGAAAAAATTGGTATAAGCCACTCAATAACACGCCCACCTCCCATGCAAACCCTAATTGAAAACTTTCCATGAAAACAATTTGATATGAATGTATTTTAGACGTCATCAAAATGGTAAAATTTTTTGAAATCTCATACAAAAATAGCTACAATTTAAGATATTGTACCATTACGAATCGGCCGTGGGGGTATTTTTACTTCGGCTGAGTCGAAGATATACCTTACTAGTTTTTTCTAATTTTGTAAATTTTGTATGGTTAATATTTTCATATAGCGTGATTTCACTATCTGTGTGTCCTGTTAGTACCAATCCAAATTCTCTGTCATCTGAACAGAGGGGTCATTCCCGTTATTTCCTTCGCCATTTGAAAACTCATATCTTCTTTAATTTTAATTGTATCTTTATTTCTACTGGGTATGTTTTATTGAGAGAGAGAGAAGTTGAGAATATGTAAGAAAAAACACGAGCTACACGCTATGAAGAAGAAATGACTCGTCTTGCACATTCCTAAAAAAATAAATTGCTTGTACAAATAAGGCTTGTGTCTCTACTGTTCTTCGAATAATTGTTTTCTAATAATATGGAGGTAGGATAAAATATCATTAGATTATATCATTGTCTTCTTATAAGTAGAATTTTTTTAGTACAGTCAACTTTTTTATTTTTAGAGATATTTTTATGTTTTAAGTGTCATTGAAAAGAGAATTAAATTAATTAAAAGATTTATTATGATAAAAAATTTAATTCATTACATAAAATTCTGAGAAATTTGGACTCAAAGTTGAAATTTTGTTGTTTCCACCGATTGATTTCATCTTCAGACGAGCACAGCTCAAGAACGGTTAAGTCGGTGGGGTTTGTTGATATACCGTTAGAAAGGTGAAAGGTTTTCTGTGAGTTAGTTTTTGTGCTAGAAACAATAATTTGAATCAAAATCGTGAAATAATAAATAACCCTGTAGCTCCTAAGAATGTGAAAATAGGACCCCATCTCCCATACGATTTTTTTTCAACTCGATATTACCTTTCACCTCCGTAAAATTTTTCAGCTCAGTGCTGAATTTTTTTATGAAAATGGAAAACGTGAGATAAAACAATGGCAACCCGCAACGAATGTGAAACCATGTTCAAGGCAAACACTGAAATGATGATGTTATTCAAGGTGAATTAAAAATTGGCATTCAAGGGGAAAAATAATGTTTCTTCAAATCGAGATACTGTTTTTATTTTAAGTTTTGGAATAAATGTAGCATTTTTGGTCGATAAAAAGATACGACCGTTTTACGTTACATGTCGCAAATTACTATTCTATCATCTCCATAAAAGTGTACTGTATTCAAAAGTGTACTGTAACGTGCCATTGAAACAAAACAATGCATTTTGTGCGTTTTTTATGTTTATTTTTTTTTTAGAAAGTACATTTTTTAAACCGTAAAAATACAAATTTTGCATACTTCAAAGATCTTAAACAATATGAGAAAATGTTTACATCAAGATACTTCATTTGTTTTTGTTTTAAAATGCCAATATCCACGAAAAACTTTATCTCTTTTTTAACTTATATCTAAAACTGTTAAAACTTCATAAAATTTCACCACGTATCTTATGTTTACCTCATTTATTCAAAGACAATAATTTTTGTGTTTATTTGCCCTCATAAATTTCAACATTATTGGATAAGATATTGTTTTCCCAAGATAATTTAAAAATAACATTTAAATTATATGCATTAACAAGCAGCAGTCAAAAGGTTGAACATAAATTCTCCATTTAATGATCTACGCATGTAAAATTGTCATCAACTTACAAGAGTCGAACGTAAACAACTGTCTATAAATAACAATCTATAGATTTTAAAGCTCATGTCAACAACATAAACCAATTTCTAAATGACAACATTAAAATGCTGTTAATTAAGCAACAACAAGCACAACAACCACAACAACAACAACAAACATGTTTGCCAATTACTTTCGATTTTTAGACACCAACGCAACACCAGCGCTTATTAACGTATAAATTGTTGTTTAGTTAAAACAATTTGTGCTCTCTGAAGCGGTGCGAAATAAGCGCCAGCCCGTTTTAGCAACTGTCAACTTTGGACTCTGTCTCAAATGACCAAAAATGGCGAGCAAAAACTACAACTTCAACATAGCTGCGGCATGCATGTTATTAGCACCATAGTCAAGAGACTCATCCGGGCTCTGTACACGTTCATCTCCAGCCAACTAACTGCACATGTTTTGAACTGTCAATTAATGTCACTGCCTATAAACGTCAGCATTTTAAGAGATGCTGACACTGCATTTATGTAAATGACAGAAGTTGAAGAAAACCACTGACGGGCCTATCTATAGATTTTTGTTGGCTTACCAGGCAAACATTGGTCTCCGGCTGCTGCTGTAGCAACATTTACTTACAAGATGCTTCTGCTGCTGCTCTTGCCTCGTTTTTAGTTTTTGATGTTTAAATTAACATTCTTATGCTGACATTTGAATAGATGATCGCAATGCAGCAGTGAACGTCGTCACAACGTCTTGAGAGTTCACTTAAGTAAGACTGAGTAGTATAGTTTCTAAAGAAAAGTATGTAGTTTGTAATGCATAAAATAGTAGTAGATCTACTTAGCTTGCAGTAGCTAGTTTACCCTATGTCTGCTGCCGTTTCTATGCTAAAGTGACCATTTAAATAGTTTGACTTTTTGTCTGGAAATGTTTGCATGTTCTACTGCCATTTCATATGTAAATCATAATTGTTGTTGTTGTAGTTGTTGTTTGCTGTTGCTGTGATTTACTGTCAATATTGCTTTAACTGCTGCTGTGCTGTTGATGCTATTAGTTGCTGATGTGTTGTGCCTGCAAAGATGTTGTCGCACTTTTTGCTGTCGACGTTATTGCATGTGTTAATATGACGTTGGAAACGAGAATTGACTTTTTTTATGCTATTTGCTAAAGAAAATCATAAAAGTGAAATACGATAATTACTACATTATTAATATATAAACACAAAAATTATGATCGGTTTTAAAAATCAATAAAAGTTAATAGACGAGGAAAAACTATAATTTTACTGTCTATTTGTAGAGTTTAAAAGCAAATTTTAAATTTAATATTTAGCTGAATAGTAAAATAGATTAAGAGCATTTAAATATTTTGAACTTTAAAAACTTTAATTTTCTAAATTTTTTTCATGCTCTTCCAACAAAATATTTTAAGTTTTTTAGTCGCAACTAAGCTGATATTTTGCTAAGTTACAACAAGAATTCGATAGTTGTAGACAACTTATCGAGCGTCTTATTTCACAGACGACTAGACATAAAAATAATGAAATTTTAAAAATAAGCTCGAAACTTAAATCAAGCATCAACATTCAATAACTTTGAAATATAGCTGAACAATAATAAAAATTTAGAAGAAAAACAAAAATAATTTCACTTATTTAAGTTAAAAAGTTTTAATACCTGCTTAATGTTCAGATTTGAATCGGGAATTCTTTACTAATTAGTTCGTTAAGCTTCCGTAGAACAAGTGAATGACTCTTAAAAGCCATTTAAAATATTTCCAGCGAAAATATAGCTGAGCAATGTAAATATTAATGAATAATAATGCAAACAAACAGATGTTTTTTTTCTCATTCTTAATTACCACTGCTTCAGAGCAAATGCAAAAAATTAAATAAACAACTACTTGAAGCTAACGGCCTGAAGTTGAAGTTGAACAAATAATGCAATTTTAATAAAAGAATCTGTGATTCACTCATAAGCAGACTGGCAGCAGACAGCAGCAGTATCAGTTTTTAATGCACACATAAATTCAAACAAAATTGGCTAAAACAAATAAATAAAAATGCTAATAAGCATGCATAAGCAATAAACTTTAAATGTACTTAAAATAAACTTTAAATGAGAGTGTCAATAAGTCGAACGTTTTTTAAGCCTGTTTCGACTTTGTCAAATTAGGCAATCCTTAATTAGCTACAAATGCCACAAAAGCAAAAGTCTTGTTGTTTGGTCGCTCAGGCCTGCATTCATCATGTGACATTTTTAGCTTCATTAAAAATCCTGCAATCCTTTTTTGGCAACAGCCAATGTTGCACACTAAGAATTGACGATGTTGCTTGAATGTTATAAATCCTTGCTGTTGAAAGCAGTTCTTTTTTTTCTTGCTGCAGTTGTTTGTATACGCGTGCCTGCAGCAGCAGCAGCAACAGCGGAATCATCAACAACAACGTCATTAGTGCGCCAAAATCCCGCAGTTGGATTTTAATGGGAAAGCATTTTGTTTTTTTGATATGTCATCAAAGATAATGATCCGCCACAGACGGAGTCTGTGAAGACGCGTCCATTGAATGGACAAACAGATTGTTATAGAGTGTCAAACATACCACAAGCTAGACTGACGTTGATGCAGGCAGACATTCAAGATTGTCTGTAAAATGCAGTTGAGCTAGTTTGAGGAGTAAAACTTTCGATCGTCAGCGATGATGATGATCTGCTGCAACCAACTTCTTGTGTCAGCTGAGAGAAAATGTAACAATGGAAGTGCCTTCAGATGGTCGAATATAGGGTACAGTGGAACAAATTTAAATAGATGACGAATAAAGCACAACTTTTGAATATGTCACTAACATATTCATCATCACTAGACCTCGGATTTTGCATACTTTCTTATTTTTAATCAGATTGATACCAAACTTGGTATCTAGACGTTTTATCGTTCAAATAGAACAAATTGTAATGCATATCGAAAATATGCAAAATATATGCAAAAAATATGCAAAAAAATATGCCACAAATATGCAAAATATATGCAACATATGCAAAAAATATGCAAAATATGCAAAATATATGCAAACGAATTTCATCAAAATATTGAATTCCAATCCTTAAATATTAAATCGCAGTTTAATGTGCAGAAGTATATATAATATATATGTACCACATTACATTGCTTTCCCTTTCCAACGCTTTACCATCGCTTTGGTAAATGAAGAAAAAAAAAGAAATTTATTTTTGGTCGACAAAACAACTAAAATGGGCCTACAACGACGATATGCATTTACTTCAGTTTGGTAAAGAAAAAAATTCTAAATTTGCATTTTAGGTTCTTGAAACACCGAATCCAGAAGATGCTGAATCTATAAAGCAAGCAATAAAGCTGATAAAAAATCCCCACCTATATCGGGATTTTATATATATTAAATAAAATTTTGAGAGAGTTGCCGAAAAATTAACTTCCTTGGAAGCGAAGGGTCTACCACTAGCTAAAAATATAGTTCACAATATAACTGGTGATTTTAGACTGGTTTTAAAAAAGATATTTTAAGCCATTTTGAAAATAAATCCACATTTTAATATCATTTCAAAAATAAATAATATTTTAAATATCAAAGATGAAGATGTGTTCTGGACTTGAAACCGTCACAAATGTAAAAATCATTAAATAAAAATTTGCTCCAATTATTTCCTGTGACGTTGAGAGAAGCTTTTCCGCTTACAAAATGATTTTTGGAAGGAAACGCCAAAGCCTCTTAATTAATAATTTAGAGAAAATTATGGTTATGTTTTGTAATACCAATTATATCGGCGAGCTCTTCTGAGAGTTTCCGGGTATCGCCGAATGTAAGCAGCTGAGGCCATAAAAGCGATTCGCCGGGAAGATTCGCCGACGAATCGCCGAGATGAGGCTTAGGCGATTCGCTAGGAAGAGTCGTGAACTATTCGCCGAGAGGAATCTTCAGCGATTCGCCGGGAAGATTCGCCAACGCATCGCCGAGAAGAGTATTAAGCGATTCGACAGGAATTCGCTCACGAATCGGCAGAAAGAGTCTAAAGCAGCGATGGGCACACACATACTATCAAATTCTTTGATTGTGTGTAAAGCAGAGAATGATGTATATATAATTAAATTCCGCGAATACTGTAGAGCAATAAAAATTAAAAAAAAATTGTATAAACTTATGTCTGACTGGAAAAATCTTGTGATACCGGGTTCATTTTATACCGATTGCAGTCCACTATATATTTTTATTTGAATTTTGTGAATGCTGATGACGGGAGTTTTGATGTGAGGGCTTCCCGACTATATTCTTGCATGTAAAAAAACTTGTTGGAGAATATTACAATTACAAAATATTTTTAAAAATATGTACATTTATCCCTGATTGAATGATTGATTTGCTCGAATTCGAGTAACCGGTTCTAATACTAAGTAAATATAAATGTCCAGATAAGCTCTTTATTCCTACAACTTCAAAAAATTTATTGTCTGTGTTCAAAAATTTGGAAATAGATAAGATCAAAAACAAAGCGGTATAAACTTAAGAACTTGAAGTTGAGGCAATTTGTATACCTCATTCAATTCAAGTTATTAAGTAATCTCTTTTACAAACTTATCTAGCACCAACTTATCATCAACTTTTGATCTTTGCAAAGCGAGATATCCGGATACTTATGGGAATAGTAATGAGTCCGTGCCCAATTGGATTGATGTCCATAAGGATTGGTAGTACAGCACCAGACTTTTGTCGAAACTGCAATAATTTGGCAGAAGTGGAAGAAATAACCCACCGTCTGCACGAATGCCAAAATTTACAGAATCGTCTATCCCAATACAAACAGATTTTTGAAGGGTTTGTAGACGCTAGTGAACACTTCTATACATATGGAAGTTTACTAAAAGCATAGAATGATTTGCGGAACTATCATGAAGAAAAAGGAATACGGTTTATAGTGGACTAAAACATAAGTTAAACAAAAATCAAGAAATTCGCAATGGAACAAAAAACCCATTGAAACATCTTAATGTTTCTTTAAATCCTTTTAACCAAAAAAGTGTGTTTATTTTTAATATTATTTAAGATTTCAGAAAAAAATGTTGTTATGTATTGATCTCACTTATTTCAAGCTATTCCGTTTTTTATATTTTGTTAAAAATTTTTTAATACTATATTTTCTTAAAGTGTTTATCTGTGCAGATCCCTTTGATCTGTGCGTTCCAATTTTTTCCTCTCCAATTAAAATTTGCTTTTTATACTCCCACGCGTACTGCGTAGAGGTATATTAATTTTGTCACGACGTGTGTAACTCCTAAAAGGAGGCGTGGTAGGTATAGAAAAGTATATATATTCTTGCTCAGCATCACCACCTGAGTTGATTTAGCCATGTCCGTCTGTCTGTCTGTCCGTCTGTCTGTCTGTCTGTCTGTGGACACGATTACAGCCGTAATTTTGAAGCTATCGCGCTGAAATTCGATATTTAAGCTTTTTTCTTAAAAACTAAGATCAAGTTCGAGAATGGGCTCAATCGGATGAAAACCATGCCTACCTTCCATACAACCCCAATAATGAAAACTAGATAAAGAAGCAAATATTTAAGCTACAAAACTTAAACTCGGTATTTGAATAATTTATGTCAAAACTGAGGTGTGCTCGAAAAATGGGCGTGATCTACTTACTAACACGCCCTCCTCCCATACAACTCTAATATTGAAAACTATATAAATAGGCTTTTGTCGAAGCTACAAAATTAAAATTAGATATTTATTTTTGTACAAAAATTGAGACGTGTTAGAAAAATGGGCGTCATCCACTAACGAACACGACCACCTCCCATATAACCCCAAAATTTAAAACTCTAAAAAACGGCTTCACTTTAACTACAGGAAAAATATTTGATACGTTTGTATTTTATATCAAAACTAAATTCTGGAAAAGAGTGGGCGTCATCCGCATACAAACACACCCACCTCCCATACAACCTATTAAAGTGAAAACTCTATAAATGGGCTAATATTTAAGCAACAGACCTGAAATTGGGTATTTTTGTATATTATATCAAAACTGAGGCGTGTTAGAAAAAATTGGTATAAGCCACTCAATAACACGCCCACCTCCCATGCAACCCCTAATTGAAAACTTTCCATGAAAACAATTTGATATGAATGTATTTTAGACGTCATGAAAATAGTAAAATTTTTTGAAATCTCATACAAAAATAGCTACAATTTAAGATATTGTACCATTACGAATCGGCCGTGGCGGTATTTTTACTTCGGCTGAGTCGAAAATATACCTTACTAGTTTTTTCTAATTTTGTAAATTTTGTATGGTTAATATTTTCATATAGCGTGATTTAACTATCTGTGTGTCCTGTTAGTACCAATCCAAATTATCTGTCATTTGAACACAGGGGTCATTCCCGTTATTTCCTTCGCCATTTGAAAACTCATATCTTCTTTAATTTTAATTGTATCTTTATTTCTACTGGGTATGTTTTATTGAGAGAGAGAGAAGTTGAGAATATGTAAGAAAAAACACGAGCTACACGCTATGAAGAAGAAATGACTCGTCTTGCACATTCCTAAAAAAATAAATTGCTTGTACAAATAAGGCTTGTGTCTCTACTGTTCTTCGAATAATTGTTTTCTAATAATATGGAGGTAGGATAAAATATCATTAGATTATATCATTGTCTTCTTATAAGTAGAATTTTTTTAGTACAGTCAACTTTTTTATTTTTAGAGATATTTTTATGTTTTAAGTGTCATTGAAAAGAGAATTAAATTAATTAAAAGATTTATTATGATAAAAAATTTAATTCATTACATAAAATTCTGAGAAATTTGGACTCAAAGTTGAAATTTTGTTGTTTCCACCGATTGATTTCATCTTCAGACGAGCACAGCTCAAGAACGGTTAAGTCGGTGGGGTTTGTTGATATACCGTTAGAAAGGTGAAAGGTTTTCTGTGAGTTAGTTTTTGTGCTAGAAACAATAATTTGAATCAAAATCGTGAAATAATAAATAACCCTGTAGCTCCTAAGAATGTGAAAATAGGACCCCATCTCCCATACGATTTTTTTTCAACTCGATATTACCTTTCACCTCCGTAAAATTTTTCAGCTCAGTGCTGAATTTTTTTATGAAAATGGAAAACGTGAGATAAAACAATGGCAACCCGCAACGAATGTGAAACCATGTTCAAGGCAAACACTGAAATGATGATGTTATTCAAGGTGAATTAAAAATTGGCATTCAAGGGGAAAAATAATGTTTCTTCAAATCGAGATACTGTTTTTATTTTAAGTTTTGGAATAAATGTAGCATTTTTGGTCGATAAAAAGATACGACCGTTTTACGTTACATGTCGCAAATTACTATTCTATCATCTCCATAAAAGTGTACTGTATTCAAAAGTGTACTGTAACGTGCCATTGAAACAAAACAATGCCTTTTTTGCGTTTTTTATGTTTATTTTTTTTTAGAAAGTAAATTTTTTAAACCGTAAAAATACAAATTTCGCGTGCTTCAAGGATCTAAAACAGTATGAGAAAATTTTAACATCAATATATTTCATTTGTTTTTGTTTTAAAATGCCAATATCCACGAAAAACTTTATCTCTTTTTTAACTTATATCTAAAACTGTTAAAACTTCATAAAATTTCACCGTGTATCTTATGTTAAACTCATTTATTCAAAGTCAATAATTTTTGTGTTTATTTGCCCTCATAAATTTCAACATTATTGGATAAGATATTGTTTTCCCAAGATAATTTAAAAATAACATTTAAATTATATGCATTAACAAGCAGCAGTCAAAAGGTTGAACATAAATTCTCCATTTAATGATCTACGCATGTTAAATTGTCATCAACTTACAAGAGTCGAACGTAAACAACTGGCTATAAATAACAATCTATAGATTTTAAAGCTCATGTCAACAACATAAACCAATTTCTAAATGACAACATTAAAATGCTGTTAATTAAGCAACAACAAGCACAACAACCACAACAACAACAACAAACATGTTTGCCAATTACTTTCGATTTTTAGACACCAACGCAACACCAGCGCCTATTAACGTATAAATTGTTGTTTAGTTAAAACAATTTGTGCTCTCTGAAGCGGTGCGAAATAAGCGGCAGCCCGTTTTAGCCACTGTCAACTTTGGACTCTGTCTCAAATGACCAAAAATGGCGAGCAAAAACTACAACTTCAACATAGCTGCGGCATGCATGTTATTAGCACCATAGCCAAGAGACTCATCCGGGCTCTGTACACGTTCATCTCCAGCCAACTAACTGCACATGTTTTGAACTGTCAATTAATGTCACTGCCTATAAACGTCAGCATTTTAAGAGATGCTGACACTGCATTTATGTAAATGACAGAAGTTGAAGAAAACCACTGACGGGCCTGTCTATAGATTTTTGTTGGCTTACCAGGCAAACATTGGTCTCCGGCTGCTGCTGTAGTAATATTTACTTACAAGATGTTTCTGCTGCTGCTCTTGCCTCGTTTTTAGTTTTTGATGTTTAAATTAACATTCTTATGCTGACATTTGAATAGATGTTCGCAATGCAGCAGTGAACGTCGTCACTACGTTTTGAGAGTTTACTTAAGTAAGACTGAGTAGCATAGTTTCTAAAGAAAAGTATGTAGTTTGTAATGCATAAAATAGTAGTAGATCTACTTAGCTTGCAGTAGCTAGTTTACCCTATGTCTGCTGCCGTTTCTATGCTAAAGTGACCATTTAAATAGTTTGACTTTTTGTCTGGAAATGTTTGCATGTTCTACTGCCATTTCATATGTAAATCATAATTGTTGTAGTTGTTGTTTGCTGTTGCTGTGATTTACTGTCAATATTGCTTTAACTGCTGCTGTGCTGTTGATGCTATTAGTTGCTGATGTGTTGTGCCTGCAAAGATGTTGTCGCACTTTTTGCTGTCGACGTTATTGCATGTGTTAATATGACGTTGGAAACGAGAATTGACTTTTTTAATGCTATTTGCTAAAGAAAATCATAAAAGTGAAATACGATAATTACTACATTATTAATATATAAACACAAAAATTATGATCGGTTTTAAAAATCAATAAAAGTTAATAGACGAGGAAAAACTATAATTTTACTGTCTATTTGTAGAGTTTAAAAGCAAATTTTAAATTTAATATTTAGCTGAATAGTAAAATAGATTAAGAGCATTTAAATATTTTGAACTTTAAAAACTTTAATTTTCTAAATTTTTTTCATGCTCTTCCAACAAAATATTTTAAGTTTTTTAGTCGCAACTAAGCTGATATTTTGCTAAGTTACAACAAGAATTCGATAGTTGTAGACAACTTATCGAGCGTCTTATTTCACAGACGACTAGACATAAAAATAATGAAATTTTAAAAATAAGCTCGAAACTTAAATCAAGCATCAACATTCAATAACTTTGAAATATAGCTGAACAATAATAAAAATTTAGAAGAAAAACAAAAATAATTTCACTTATTTAAGTTAAAACGTTTTAATACCTGCTTAATGTTCAGATTTGAATCGGGAATTCTTTACTAATTAGTTCGTTAAGCTTCCGTAGAACAAGTGAATGACTCTTAAAAGCCATTTAAAATATTTCCAGCGAAAATATAGCTGAGCAATGTAAATATTAATGAATAATAATGCAAACAAACAGATGTTTTTTTTTCTCATTCTTAATTACCACTGCTTCAGAGCAAATGCAAAAAATTAAATAAACAACTACTTGAAGCTAACGGCCTGAAGTTGAAGTTGAACAAATAATGCAATTTTAATAAAAGAATCTGTGATTCACTCATAAGCAGACTGGCAGCAGACAGCAGCAGCATCAGTTTTTAATGCACACATAAATTCAAACAAAATTGGCTAAAACAAATAAATAAAAATGCTAATAAGCATGCATAAGCAATAAACTTTAAATGTACTTAAAATAAACTTTAAATGAGAGTGTCAATAAGTCGAACGTTTTTTAAGCCTGTTTCGACTTTGTCAAATT